>AP028438.1:17195564-17795564 GCA_036509395.1 Antheraea yamamai
GATTGAAACCATTGAATGGAAATATTTATCTATCGGCTAGCTTTTAACCAGAGTTTCATAAATGAGGTTATCAAGTGACAAATTATAGTCAAAAAGATGGACTTGTTTAGTCCATTTATATTTATTTATATTTATATTTATTTATAACTGTATATATATATGCTCCTTTTCTCGAACTGACTACGCTATCGGCCTGGCAAGGCCTTAACAGCTTCACCGGACTACTATATATATATATATAATATACATGCATATACATATATTAATTTTCTACAAATATTTAAAATTATTGTGGATTTTCATTTATAATACGAAACGTAATTCTCTCTCTTTCTGTCTTCACTAACTTATATATCTCTCTCAACTTCCGTTCGCTCCGCTCGATCACACTTTTCGTAACGCACTCGTCACACATTCACCAGCTTACTCCCCAAATCAAACGTGCGTAAAGAAGTTTTACTTCAATAAAACCTCCTTTATGAAAAATGAACCTAGATCTGTCTGCTTTCATGATGCTCAGTTAAATGTTATTACATTTTGTCAATCTCTAACCAAATTTAAAAAAAAATCAAATGAAATGCAATGCATAGTAGAGTAATCGATAAAAACATCTAATTAATTCATAAAAAGGCTGAATTAACTGTGCACTTTTTACCGTATCCGATACGAAATATAGACCTAATTCTAGCGAACATTCCCCAATCCTACACAAGGCTTCGTAATATACTGGTTTGAAGAAAAAAAACAAGGTTATACGATCTATAATTAACAATTTAAAATGTAACACGCTCACTTTGTGAAACTGCCGTAGTTAAGTAATTTGACCGTTTTTCATGTTTCGTGCTTACTTTTATAATAAACAGGCGTCTGCTACCAGATTCACTCGTACACAGTTCAAGTATAACTATATAGTGTGCCTCTTTGAAGTTATTCAGATGATTTTACTAACTTCGAAAAAGTTAGCTCTCTGTTTCTCTTAATATTTTCACGTACATGATTTTTTAGAAAAATATACAACGTACTTTCATGATCTTTTAATGCTGTTTCTAAACCCATCTGGTTAGCTACCATCTTTAAAATGAAGATATGTCGCCAAACACCTATAGGTGCGTTCCAGCAGCTGCACTTGGAAGCCAGTCTCCAATCTACATCTATGTGTTTCCATCTTAAACCAGCGGCTCTCAACCACTGTGTTGGTACTTGTTGGCACACATTGGTGTGTCGCAAGCACCGTCAAGTGTGCCGCGAGATTTACAAACTCTCACTTTCGGTCACTTTGTACTATCTAAATATCTTTACACCAGCTACTTCTAACTTCTAACGATAACTAAGAACTATAGCTATAACTAACCTGTTTAGAAGAAGTGGTAGAATCTTATACGAGTTATAATGCATTATGTTCTTAACAAAGACTTAAAAATAAAAAAAAATTACAAAAAAAATAAACCGCCTTCGATGTGAAAAACTAATAAGGCACTAAAAAGCGAAAAATAACTGAATTATTAAATTAATCAAATTAAATAAAAAATATTGATATTCGCGCTACTTAATTATATATTTGAAGTCGATGCCAACCTAAATTCATATCACCTACATACAAAGTTTTGGTCCACTCTCGTGTCCCATGATTGTATAGTATACATATTTTATTACCTGCAACAAATTTGAAATGTAGGTTGGCATCGACTTCAAATATATTATTAGATAGCGCGAATATCAATATTTTTTATTTAATTTGGTTAATTTAATAATTCAGTTATTTTTCGCTTTTTAGTGCCTTATTAGTTTTTCACATCGAAGGCGGTTTATTTTTTTTGTAAAAAAAATTTATTTCTCCATTTTTAGTGTCCTTAAATATATCTGGTTTCTAATGGGTATAATAAATCGGTTCCAATTTCACGAAAATACGTAGAGACGAAGTGGGTGAAAATCAAATAAACGATATTTCACCCCCTTAGGGGTTGAATATTTTTCAAATTTATATGGGACCACCTCTGAATATAACCAATTCAAATAAAAAAGAATCATTAAAATCGGTGCATAATTGACGGAGATATCGATTAACATACATAAAAAAAACCTCCTCCTTTTTCGAAGTCGGATAAATAAATAAACAAATTTGAAAACAAACTTTTAATTTTTAAGGACTGTTATTCAATCGAATATATAAGTCCCATTGTACCGTATTCTGTGTCAAATCAGACCAGAAAAGTTGGTAAGAGAAAAGAGTAAGTTGTAATTGTTTTAAATGTTTCAACATGAAGGCTTTATAAATATTAATTTAACCAAAAGGTAGGTTAATATTTTTAATATATACTTTATAGTTTTTAAAGTTTAACCACAATCTCACCTGATGTTAAAGGTGATAAGGTTCAAAATGGTAAACACGCTAAACCTGACTGGCTCTCAAGTGTCCAAGCTCTCAAAGCGGTTTTTCTTAATCAAAAACTCTGGCTCATTTGCAATAATTTAGGTAGGCTTAGGTAGAAGGTAAGAAATAAATTAAATAAGCGGACATCTACATATGTAAATCTTAATGGAACGGAATTTTGAATAACGTATTTATGTGAATTTTACTACCCACCATTTATCAGAGGTTTCGTAAACCGTATTTTGATTTATTATTGGCAATTGGCGATTGGCGCTTGATTTTAACCTTTCGAATTTCATATGGAACACTAATTTATATTATTCACTTATGATTTTAGTGAATCTGAGTGTATTTTTTGCCAGTATTAGTGCAGAAGCTGTCCTTTTGAAACAATAAGCATCATTATTCACTTCGTGAATCTCGTTTTAATCGGTGGTAGATTTTTAATTCGTGCGAGAATACTTCCTTCAGTTGCTAATTTGCAGTGAGACAAACCCTGTCTACAAGCAGAGAGTGTTTTGGATACGGAGTAACTAATCAGTACAGTATACATTTGCATATATTTTTATTGAAATAAAAGGTACATATTTTTCGCTTCCACCATAAAAAGGCAAATTCTATTTAATTATATTGCTAAAACAAAATGATAATAAATATAGATAAATTACAGCTTCAAAATAACAAATTGAAATACCGTAGCATCTATACTCAAGCTTCAGGTAAATAATCAGGTAATATATGCGTAAATAATCTTTCTACAAATAAGAGGAAGGCACATTTCTTTTACATTGACTTATTTACCTAATTGTATTATTTAGAGTAGGAGAATGTGTAGTAATTATCGTAAATGATGTCATGTCTTATTATCCGGAACGTAGGTTGTAATGAGTCTGTTAATTAGGAATAGATAATTCCAGAAAAGTCCATGAACTGGAATGTTTATGACGAAGTTGACACTCAGTTAAATTAGGTCGCAGTATAATGGCGGCGTACGGTTCATCGTGGAGTTATTAAAAGTCTACTAAAGTCGGTGTGAGTCGCCTTCGGGCACCGCTCCGATGCTTTTAGCAAAGGAGCGGTCGACACTGCTCAAGCCCTCCGGGTCTCTGAGTGCCCTACGCAGGATTTTCCTCCAGGTAAAAAAGGTCGCACTACAAAGTTATCACGTATATATCACTAACTTTTGCTCGCCCTTTGATGTAAGTTTGACCTATCCCTCGGGAATTGTTCTTTTTCTGGATAAAAAGTACCCTCTATTTTTCAGTTCCTCTGACAACATATATGCAAAATGTCATGTTGATTGATTGAGTAGTTAAGGTGTGAAGAGGTAACAAACAAACGCACATTCGCACGTATAATATTAGTAAGGATGGGTGTTTATAATAGTATACCTAGTTAATATAATATCTCATCCACTAAAAACGATTGTGACGTGTATTGTTTTCTAAATATTATATATGTAAAAAAAATAAACCAGATCGAGTTTCTTGCCGGTTCTTCTCGATGACTGCGTTGTTTTCTGAACCGGTGGTAGTTTTGACGTTCATAAGTACTTTCTTCGGGTCAAAAGTATTTTTGATTTTGATTAATTTGTTTATATACATACTAAAAGAGTTATTTCAATCTCAAATCACAGCACTAAACAGATGACGCACGAAGAACGTTTAATACCCGTAGATCGACGAAGAAGATACAAATGAATACAATATACTCGTACTTTACTAATTACATGCGATTCTTTTTCTGATTCGCTGTATGGGCCTCAATATGACGTGTGTTGCGATTAGCAAAGTCGTGGTGTCGTCCCCGATATTTACTCATAATAAAAAAAAGGTTTACTTTTTATTTTCATTGAAGCGAAGATGTGACTGAATATCGACTTCAAAATACTAAATTCAGATTAAGTACTTACCGAACTAAAAACTTAAATGTGCCCTTCTTTGTAGATTTACTCATAGGAAGATTTTCATAATACATATACTGAGGTAAGTACTTTACTAAGGTTCGTTTATGATTGGTAAATAATCTGAGATTGCTATTTTGAAGCCTATATTTAGTTATTTCTGCAATAATTTCCGTTAAAAACAAAAACAAAAGACAATCTATATTCTGTTCATTAATCATTTTAAATATTTGTATTTTTTTTTCATGAAACAAACAACACAACCTAAGATTATTTTAATGTAAGTAGAACGAGTCATAATAAAAAACAGTTAGTTACCTTCGGAAATGATTGTAACCGATTCTACTAATATTTCAATCAATCAATACAACAAATATTTCTACCGTTAAATTTACAATAAAAATTAAATAGCATAGTTAAATTACGGAATTTAAGCATACACTGTATAATTGCTTAATTTTCAGTACAATGTCAATTTCATGCTGTCGACGAGGATTAATAGAAAAAATCGCACTTTCACCGCTAACAATGGAAGACGAAACGGCGTGTTTGTCCCACGTCCAAATGCACAGGTTCAATTATGTAATTGAATGGCCGGAAATTATAAGGAAGTTCACATCACGACGCGACGCCTTTATCCATATTATTATGCAACGTATTATTTATTTATAGGGTTGTCACATCGACATGGGTTTTTATATATCAATGGATTATCAAGTGACAGTACACTACATACAAGTATATATTTCTACTAGCTTCTGCCAGCGACTTCGTCCGCGTGGAACAGTTACTTTGGGCTAACGCTAAAACGCAACGGAAGGCCTCAAAAGGAAAAAAATCGATTTTGAAATATTCTTCATTGGTGCTCCGCTTCTATTGGTCTTAGCACGATGATATATAGCCTATAGCCTCCCTCAATAAATGAGCTATATTATACTGAAATAATTTTTCAAATTGGACCAGTAGTTCCTGACATTAGCGCGTTCAACCAAACAAACAAATCCTCCAGCTTTATAATATTAGGATAGATTATTTTGCCTCATTGAAGATTGTTTTTTATTCTTCTAATGTCTCCAAGAAAGAGGTTGTATATTGAATAAACATTAATCAGCTTAGACTCCCGGAGTAAGGTATGGGCATAATCTCTACACTAGCCCACGACGCAACGTATTAGCGATTTCAAACTCAGATAGATCCACAGTTCTATAAATTCCCATACTTATCCATCCAATACTACAAGAATAATTCTGAGGTTTAAGTTTCCTTACTATATTTTCTTTCACCATCAGTCCATACTGTTACCAATTAAAATTACGGAATGTACCCGAATTCCAAGAAAAAATATTGATCTAAATCAAACGACGACTTAACATATTTTACAAATTATTATTTTTATTTATTACATGATGTATTTATTTTTAGAGATATACAATTGACTACTACACGCTTTTTACTACAAAACTAGAATTCGTAAAATATTTTCGATACACTTGCCACCTACCACAAATAATAAAAAAATCGATATTAACACAGGAATCGCTTAAAAATGTTAACAAAAAATAAAACAGTCTATAAAATATCCACTCTTGAAAAATGCACAATAACGTCCTTTACTATCGTTAGCTCCCTTGCTCTTGGATTGTCATACATCAAAAAAAATTGAATCATCGCACTTTTCCTATTCGATTCTGTGGAGCTCCCTGTTGTAATTTCGAAACGCAAGGTCCAATACTAATAAGATTAAAATATGACCCTCTTGAAAATGTCACCTATATTCAAAAAAAAAAGTCATAAGGACTGCCGACAGAAGTGAAAACTGAAAACAATGAAATAAATGTTTTCTCTTTTGAATTTTCATATTAATTATAACGTGAATGAATATATTTAAATTTCAGAATTACCTAAGAATGTTTGTTGAAATTATTAACATTAGCGTGGTTTCATATCTGTTGGCATTCGGAACAATATTTATATACATTTTTATAAAGGCTATTAATAAATCAGACGTATGATGAGCTGTAAAATATCAACATTACATGTACACAGGCCCCTATGTCACATTTACTCTGACGCAACGCGCGCACGCGCAATACGGTCATCACGAGAAATTATAAATTTATCTCCTGGCAAAGATACCGTTAAATAAGCCTGAAGAAGTTTTACTTTAAAAAAAAATTCAAACCAGTTAATAAATAACGATGTTGTGAGTTAAAAAACATTTCAAAAAGTCTACTGAATTGAGAACCTTCGAGAGAGAATATAAATACAATAAAATAAAGAAAATAGGAACGTCAAACTGACACTACGCAACTCGCGTGACGAACGTTTGAGCGTTTTAATATAATTCAATGGAAAAAAGTTTCGTGACAACCATAACCGCTATGTGATCACACCGGTGACATTAAAAATCCCGTCACCTTATTAATTATTTACTTAATATCACTAGTAGCTGTGAACGCGCGCAGTTTTTTTTATATTAATTGTTATTATCACTTGCAACAATTGGTAGATATTGCGAAATGGATTTCTTCATGTTCGAAAACTTATTGACGATCGGTTCAAGAATACAGAAGTTAATGTACTGCAACGCCTCCCACAGGCAAAGTGTAGTAAAACGGACAGCACAAAAACATTATTTATAAAAAAATCTGATACGTCATATTTCGTGGTCATCAATCAAACGGTGTTGAAGTTTTCAAAACAAGCCTTCCGATATCAAGTTTATATACCCATATGTAGATATTTATCATCAATACTTCATAATTGTATTTAATAGGGCGTTAACCGTAATATTCTCTGGAATCTTCATTAAGCTGGCGTTATGGATTAGATTACCCAGCACGGTTTTTACACAGGGCTATGACATTGGGCTCCTCAAAAAAGGATTGCAACACGTTTTTCAATGTTGACAACATAACAATAATGCCCCTAAAGGTGCAGTTGTCTATACACGACGATAACTATTTACCATCATGTAAACTGTGAGCCTCTTTGGTGCCCTTTAGTATAAAAAAGAAAGAAATAAATCCTCGTATAAGATTTTATTCAAGCTCCATGATTTTAAAATAGTCCTGAAGAAGTTTCACATTACACAACTGTGAAGCACGCTTTGTTTTAAATACAACAAAATTGTTTCAACAACGTAGCAAAGCAAGTAAACGAAAGAATAACTAGAACTGTTGAATTTTTAAGACGCCGTTACACATTTCAAGCCGAGAGAACAAAGCGAATGTGTCGCGGACTGAAAGAAATTCATAACAATCCGAAAAGAGCACGCGTTGTGACGCAGAATCGACATTGTGGTCGAAACATGTCGCCACGGTCGTCTTTCTTTGACGTATTTTAATTAATTTACATATATACCATAATAAAAACAAATATACCTTTAAAATTATATGAAAATATTTATCTGTTTGTTTTGATCCCTTTGCGTGTTATATTTATTTAAGTGAAATATTTGCATTTGCAAATTCAAAGATATAACCTAAAATGCACGATATGTTGTGACGGTTTTATTCCTGATGCAGCATATGTATCTATTTGTAACAGTAAAATTTAATAATTAATTCTGTGTAATTAATAATTCTGTGGTCGAACAATAACGCTGAGTACAGATTATCACAAAATTTATTTCAATCAAAATCAATTTAAAATTAATGCACAGTGGTATATTTGTGCACGCTCGCATGTGACATAATAGAATAAAGTTCAAAATAATTATATACAATAATTGTACAAGAACCGCAATAATGTTCAAATTGAAAAAATTAAGCTATGTTCGAATTTCGACCATCGGTCGACAAACTAAGATTATAATAAACAGTGAAACATACGAAATCAATAGCGGAACAGTTATTTGGTTCCCACTGAAGTGATAAATGATTCGTTGCACGTATATGAGAACGGGGGCGGTGTCAAAACCGTCCGAAGAACATACGTACTAATGTGAATATGAAACAGACCTCACAGGCCGAGACTGGGGTGTATCGGAAAAGCCTAAATGACGACAGAATACAGATAAAGACCTAATGACACTAAGGGATGTTGAAGTTGACAATATTCATTCTTGTATTACCTTTCGACTTCTTCCTAATACAAAGATATTAGGTCAGACTCATTTAAAATCAGAATTCAAGTTTTGCTTCCTGATGCTCTTCTAGTTGAGTATAACAGTTATTGTCTTATTTATATATGCTTTTTCAGTTTTTACAATAAACATCAAAATTACTTTGCAATTAAGAACACATTTACTATAGATATCGTGTATAGAATATTTTTGTAAATCACAATAGCTTAAGTTCGTAAACACTGTAACAAAAAGAGGTTTTAAGGCGTGTCAAGGAACATCTAGACAGCCAAATTAGCCTGACAAACGGACAACGATTGACAGCTGTAATCAGCACAACGCACCGCGTCGCGACCTGCATAAGATACCAAAGCATCGGCCATTACGAAATCGTGCATATAATTTACAAAAGCACGCCGCCGCCGTGACTTAAATAAACCAAACCGCTTAACTCTTAACGACTCGCTAATCATTATTAAGTAACTATTATATAAATCTAATAACCCTATCATATTATAGGCAAAGCAGGTTTATAATAAAATCTTAATACGCCATATCATTGTCGCACCGTTTGTATAAAAGAGTTGCGTAAGTTAAA
Source organism: Antheraea yamamai (assembly GCA_036509395.1). Classification (NCBI taxonomy): domain Eukaryota; kingdom Metazoa; phylum Arthropoda; class Insecta; order Lepidoptera; family Saturniidae; genus Antheraea; species Antheraea yamamai. The sequence continues at coordinate 17,204,503 of AP028438.1, forward strand.
TGACAGCCTGGCATTTAAGCCACACATGATTTAAATAGAAGTTATTGTCATTACCAAATGAGTCGTGCCCGAGATCACAGATCAAGTCATGCGATTAACATATTTATGTACCCCAAAAATTCTTTACAATATAATTTAAGCACAGATACATACTAACGTCGAGTTCCAAGTTTTATACCAGTAAATAACACCAGAAAACTACAGAAGTCGATACGTTATAATGCGTAATAATAGTGATGCATTATGCTATTTATTTAAATTATGACATCTGATTTTTTCTTTTTCATTCAAGAACATGATTTGCACTCTCTTAACTCAATCTAAGTGACTAAGGCATATCTAAATGATTTTTGCATTGTCGAAAACTGGATGTTTTCTTAAACTTTTTAAATCAGAATTTATGATACCTTTTCCATTTCATACATGATCGTATGTTAAATGTAATTAACATAAAGTCAAACGTTAAACGTTAAAAACGTAATTTAACGTACATCATATAACAAGTGATATAGATTGCTTTATAAAATAAGTATCGTAAATAATAACGAGTGTTCTCGTGATTGTATTGGGATTGCTAAAAAATCTACTAATTATCAAACAAAGTAAAAGATCTCGATACGTCATTTTACTATGCAAGTGACAGAATACCACCAACGGCGATCCTAAACTTAGACTCACGTCTTGTCGCACACCTAGGGAGTTAGGGACCATAACAAAACCAATTGTTCAACAGCGAGGGGAAAATATGTTGCCAATCTCATTAGTAAACATTTAATAGTAAATTCAATATTTATATTTTGTATCATGTCCTATGATACTGGTCAAAATCATATGTAATTTGTTTTTATTTCTATTTGATAGAGAAATATTTCTAGTCTTTATTATCCCATTAAATGGAGAATATGGTTTATTATCCTTAAATAGGGAAAAATAAAAACATTATAATATAAATACATATATCTTCAAGTATGTTTATACACAAGTCTGTCAATGTTATGTAGTTGAATATATTTCGTAACTTCGAAATTCAAATAATCCTCTAACAAGATGGTGGCTCACTTATTATAACTCACTAAGTAGTATTGATATCAACTCAAAATACTTGTTCTTCGTTATTATTTATTTCCTATATTAACATACGTTTATAAATTACAGTAGAAATTACTAGATCCATCCACGGGGTCGTATTTAACACTATTAATTGTTTAAGTATGGTTTTATACTTTATTTAATGTTAACGATTGGTAACACTGAGATGTGTGTACAAACAAGCACACGAACAAAGGACAGGGCATCGACCGCCGCGCTGGAACACGCTGGTCACACTCGCCTCACTAGTCGCACAGACTTTTATTACACCGACGGATTTTATAATAACTGACATGTCTCGAATATTCTATAACATATCTATGCATCTATAAGGTTTCTACCAACATATATTTTACTATTCCTCGGAAGTTATTTGGCTCATTTAATTCCCACACTTTAGAATTTGTTATAGTACGCTAATATTTGAATTAAAATAAGTAAAACCCAGTCGAAAACAGCGCAGAAGTTTCAAAGGATCAATAAATATGAATGGCGAAATCAACATTTTTACGTAGGTACCTAAGTAGTTTCATGGCTAGATAGTAAATAGGTTATAAGACCCAAGAATCGTTAAAAGCCAAACTTTTTCATGAAGTTCAGTCATTGTTGCAGCAGCATTACGCCAGACTAATGTCATATTAACAACGGTACATTGAGGTCAATGCTCCAAAAACATTATATTTACTTGAATACTTAGTATATTGTTATTGGGATTTTAAATTTCGACAAGGATCTCCGTCACCTCAAAATTACGTTTTTATTATTTGTCTTATCCATTCTAAGTTGCTAAGTTACTTATAGTAACGTGAAGACACATTTATGCAAGCCGGCATGACAGCGGGCGACCGGTGAGGGATGAGGGATAGCGTGTCTCTCGGTAGTCGCCGTTGTTTTTGGATTATACTGTGCTCACCATCAGGCACAGTACAGTCACTTTGCTGAGCTACGATAAAAAAAAAAGTAATTACTTAAGTGTCTTTTATTGTGAAGGTATTATTTACACAAAAAAGTGGATGTACATACATTAACTACGTCAGAGCTTTTTAATCTGGACACAATCCCACCCCATCTTTATATTCATAATTGGTAACAGGTGACACCTCCATATCCCTTACGTCAGATTTACTCTACAGTTTGCAAATAATTACATTTATTTGTGTGTTAATGTTTTCTATAAAAATTGCGGGCGTATACAATCATTACATATTATAAAACAAAGTCCTCTGCCACGTCTATCTGTCTGTCTGTCCGCGATAAACTCAAAAACTACTGAAATGATTTTCATGCGGATTTCACCAGCAGATAAAGTGACTGATGAGGAAGGTTTAGGTACTTAATTTGTCAAGTATTTTTTTATTATTAGGGCGGGACAACGTCCGCCGGGCCCGTTAGTATTTAATATAATATCATATCTGTATTATATAATAATGTGTATATTCTTAATTAACCTGATTTCTAATTCGTATTGACCTCCCTTCAAATGAGATTTAGTAATATACTAGCGGACCCAGCACACGTTGTCCTGCTTTGGTAATAAAAAAATCCTAAAAGTCAACCGCAGAGCCACCTATCGTGTCCAATCAACCTGAACACACACAAAAAATTTCATGAAAATCTGTCCAACCGTTTAGTAGGAGTTCAGTCACAGACACGAACAGAAGAATTACATATATAAAGATTACCAGAGTTTTGCCCCCATTTTGAGCTTACGTAATTTTTTTTTTACTTTATTTTTGGCTACCTATCTCTTAGATTATTACTGCCATTGTCGAGTAGTTAATAGTATTACAAGGTCTTCTTCCATTCCATTTTTGGCAACCAGTCTTCTAGTAGACTATTAATGCCATTGTCAAGTGAGTATCGATATTACAAGTTTCTTGATATTATTTCAATGAACTAACATGGTGGTGGCCATCTCGTCAGAACTTTCCATGGAGTTTTTGTGGCATCTCAGAATTCATGGTCCGTAGTATTATCTTCCATTCACTTCACTTATGCACAATAAACAAACTATATTACATAAAACACCACCAATTTTACACAATATAGAGTCAAGTAACACAAGATTATGAATAAAAAATAAAATCCACTACATGGCAGACCAAGATCCCGCCAAAAACTCTCACTTACGTATTTATTGAACACCCTAATATTAACAATGATTGTTTTATTGATTAATACTAAGAAGCAAAAAGTTACTTTTTCAGTAATATAAAATACGAAAGAGCAACAAATTCTTATAAAATTCAACAAATATGTTTTTATATTGTTCAAGAATCGGAAGGAATTTACGAACAACTAAACATAATCTAATATTTACATAGGTGCATGAAACATTGCATTTGTAAACACAACTATGTGCATTTACATAAAAAAATAAACGTTGGTAGAATAACAGCCTGTATTTTTAAATAAATCATGCAATACGTTTATAGTTATAATTCAAGTTCAATATTACACAAATTGATCATTTTATATTTTGCAATAGGCCCTAAATATATTACTACAAATAATCTATACATTCTCTACAAAACACCTACACATAATGTAACCGCCAAACTAAATTAAAATTTCTTATATTTAATAGGCTATTAATTCCTTAATACGAGAAATAAACACGCTGTTAAAAAATATTATTTCAACATATAACGTAACTCCCAAGTATATTCGAACTGGCAATCAGTGAAAATACACTCATCAAAAAAGTCTAAGCAACATGTACTAATTTAAATTTTAGGATGGTTCTTCACATTATAACGTTGTATTTTATTATTAAAATAATATCTTTAGGGTTCTATGATGTAAAAATAACAGCTGTTGTCTTTATAAGTTCTTTTAATAACAGAAATGAACAATATTAGAATATACTGTAGAAACTAAGATACATAAGAAACTAAACTTTTTTCTTACAAAATGAAATTTCTAAAGAAAATGTATTTATTGTGAAAGAATAGAACAATTTAATACAAAGTATGGTCTCCTCTGCTATTCAGAACTTGTCGGCAACGATTATTCATTGAATTAATGAGACTGTTTATGTCATCTTGCGGTATTCGCTCCCAATGGAATTGTAGCAAATCCTCCAGCTGTTGGGTTGTTGTCGCTCCGTCCAAGTCCTTCAAAACACGTCTCTGGAGCATGTCCCATGCGTGCTCGATGGGATTGAGATCTGGCGATTGTGCAGGCCAGGGCAATACCCGGATGTTCTCCGTTGCAAAGTATTCACTGGTTCGCCGAGCTGTATGTGAACGCGCATTGTCATGCATTAACCTAAAATCGGAGCCAAAGGTTTTTGCAAATGGGTAGACATAAGGTCTGAGAATATCCTCAATGTAATTTTCAGCATTCATGTTTCCATTTACAAAAACGAGCTCAGTTCGCCTGTTCTTCATAATACCCGCCCATAACATAACTGTTGAGCCGCTGTATGGATGAACTTCCTGAACGCACCTGAGCCTTTCAGTATTTCCGGGCCGACGATACACTCGCACCCTTCTTGTATCAGGCTTAAACCCGAATCGCGACTCATCGGAAAACATAATTTTATCCCATTGTTCCTGGGTCCATGTTATGCGTTCTCTACACCATTCATATCGACGAGCGCGATTCCCGTGACGTATCGGTGGGCACCTGATTGGGCGTCGAGCTCGTAGGCCGTACTCATGCAGTCGATTTCGCACAGTTTGAGGACTTACATCAACATCACTTGAAATTTGTAGCCTCAAACTTATCTCTCGAGCGGTTAACATCGGCTGGCGTCTTGCAGTCAGTTGTATGTACCGGTCTTGCCGAGTGGTTGTACTCCTTTTACGGCCTGGATGCTGTTCAGCGGGTTCTCCTGTATTATTGTAGCGCTGCCAAAGACGACAAATAACACTTCTATGAATGCCAAAATGTCGAGATACCTGAGATTGATTACTTCCCGCTTGCGACATCCCTACAGCTCTTTGCATTTCATCTGCCATCAAATGACGTCGCTTCATGGCGTAAAGAATATCTAACAATTCAATTTTGTCGCTAACTTTATTTAAATGGTTGGAAAAATTATAAAATCAAGACTAAACGTAGCAATTAAAACGCACTTAAATTCAAACAAATTCGCAGTCATTTGAATTTTATGAAAAAACAAAACATAATCAATTTTTTTTTTTACAACCAGCCAGTATGTCATCAGTAACAAAAAAGTTTACTTACCTACGCACTTTTTTTGAGTAAATACTTAGAAATTAATTAATATAAATGGTAAAATTTGTAATATCACGCATGTTGCTTAGACTTTTTTGATGTGTGTAGTATGTAACACAAAAAAAGTCAAATATTGTGGGTATCTTTAAAATGAAATGGTATGAAACGTAACGCAAGCCTCACCTCTCGGTTGATCTCAAGCCAGTCTCGGTCACGTCTTCAAGTGAGAATTAGTGTCGTAACTAAATTAAAATTATTATTTTACAAAAATTATGAAGTCTGATGAAGAACAACATCTTTTAGATGTCGTCGACGGAAATTCTGAAGTCGAAGTGTACGTATATTTTATAAATTTCTAAATATAAAAGACAACAAATGTAACATTTTATCTGAAACACAACTAACTACCTGACTAAAATTTGATAACGATTGCATATTTATTAAAGGAATTATTGAAATGTATTAAAGCTGTAAGTAATCTACAGTAACATTTATATTTTAATGATAGTAGGTGAGAAGTAAAAAAATCACATCACTTATAATGTTATCTATACTAATATTATAAAGAGGTAAGGTTTGTGAGTTTGTGACGTTGTAGGGGGTAATCTCAGGAACTACTGGTCCGATTTGAAAAATTATTTCAGTGTTATATAGCTCATTTATCGAGGAAGGTTATAGGCTGTATTTTTTTATACTTTTTTATTATATTACTTTTTCATAAAATTAGTGGAGTTTGCGCTGGCGTCTGTGATACAGTCTCAAGACTAGTACGGACGTCAACGTGTACTTAAATTGGCACCGTCAGTGACATTTTAATTTTGTAAATAATTTATGTAAAACTTTTTGCACAATACATTATTATTATTATTATATATTATTATTATTATATATATATCAACACGCTAAGCTATTTTTTCCTCTTGAGAGCTTCCGCTGCGCGTTAGCGTTAGCCCAAAGTAACTATTCCACGCGAATGAAGTCGCGGGCAGAGGCTAGTATAAAATAAATTACGTAGATTAGAATTATATGTATATAACTGCTCGTTAAACCAGTAAATATTTGTTATATGAACATAACGATAGAATGACAAATGATGAGTATTGTGCTATAATAATGACCGTGCGATATTTATAGGAAACATTTTAATTACTATTAATATTACTTACATATTCATGTTAAATTTATAATCTTTGTAAACAATGAATTTAATATTATTTTGCACTATAAAAGGTTATGGGTTAGTATACAACTCTAATAAAAGAGTTTGTGAGAAATAAAAAGCAGGTAGTATTAATTTTTTTTTTGCGTGATAATATTAAAATTATAGACGTATACTATATACTTGCATCATTCAAGACGTATGTATGTTATGGCCTTTATAGATATTCACAAAATACACTACACAGATAATTAATCGTTCTCAATAACCATCCATCATAACTTAAGGCGAGTTTGTACCTTGGTGTTTATAGACTAGGTTTCATATGTATTATTCGTGCTTTCTGCGTCTCTGGTACTCCTATCATAAGGAAATAACTTAGTTTGAGATGATTGGTGTTACTTCTTGTTTATTTAATATGAAAATGTTTATTTACAGGGGAGAGAAACTTTATGTCACTGCAGACAAGCGCGGTGAAAAAGGGGGATGCAAGCGACCACTCTGCTGGACATTGCTGGGCCTCGTAGTAGCCGCCATAGTAGCTGTCATCGTATTGGCAGCCAGTCAGTATCCATTTATTAATTATCCTTACAGTGTGATTTATATTTTAAGTATCTGTTTGAAAGAAGATAGAAAAGAAAGAAAATATGTTTATTGCAGCAAACACATGGATAACACAATAGTAGAAAAATATAGTTACAAAGATGTATATAGAAAAGGAATAAAGAATATACGTTAAAACATATTAAAATTATACCACGATTTAACTCCACAGGTGCACAATTCAGCATTCACCTTTACAAATTTTGCACGAGTAAAGAAACGAAAGAAAAAATGAAAACAAATCTTCCTTTTATAGTACAGTCATGTAAAAAAAAGGAAATAGCAATTGAACAAATGAACGTTATTTTGTCAATTTGATATTTTTGAACATCTTCTGTCTCACTCACTCCTTAGCGTTTTTCTATAGAGATTTTGAATCTAAATCTTTCAGTCCTCATACAAACCTTGTCGTGACAGTTACAAATGCAACAAACAAAAAAACCAAACAGGTGCGGCCGTTTTGGAGTGATTTGCTTACATACATTTGGCAATTGATTTGTATTTATATAGATTTAACGCAGATAGAGTTGTCGTCAGTTGCTAGTATGTATAAAAAAACCTAGATTTGTATATACCTATATATTACATAGTATAAAATAAAGTTCCCTACCGCGTCTGTCTGTCTGTTCGCCATAAACTTAAAAACTACTGAACGGATTTTCTTGCGGTTTTCACCAGTAGATAAAGCGATTCATGAGGAAGGTTTTAGTATATAATTTGTCAAGGATTTTTTTATAGTAAGGGCGGGACGGCGTGTGCCTATATATAAAAGAGATTGATATACTCCGATACTGTTTGATCACCCTGAAGTTTGGCATACGTACGTATTTTTTCAAAAAGATTTTTATGGAGTAATTTTTATTATTACTCACTATTACGTGAGAGTAGCTGGTATTTTATTGTATTAAGTTTTATGTTATAATTTAACACATACAAAGTTGCGGACGGTTGTTATCATTATAAAAGGAGTGAGGTTGTTTTCCTAATTGCAGCGGCAATATTGTGATAACATTGAAATACTTTCTTGTCGTTTACATATCAGTTTCTTTTTCGACTTAAGGCAATTGTTTTTTAATTGGTGGACTATTTATTTACCAATACAGAACTTGCAAGTGACTCGCAAGTAGATATTATAGTAAATGTACTAAACTTTTTGTTATGAGCCAGGATATATGTAACTATCCTATTGCCTGACTGAGATATCCTGGGTGTTATTCGAAAAAAAAATCAAGGGTGACACCTACCTCGATAAATTTAATTATTTAAACATGCCCTAAATAAAAAATTTCAGCATAATCCTTACAGCCGTTTCCGAAAAACGAATTACATATATCCACAAGAATTATGATTACTTTTATTAAATAAAATGTCAAATAGGTACATATTTGATAATTATGTTGGATACAAACACAATCAGGAAGTATTTAGTCAACTCAAATTTATAGCATAAGAATGGGAAAAACGAATGTTTTGCAAAAATATAAACCAGATCGTGTCTCTTGCCGGTTCTTCTCGATGACTGGGTCGTTTCCGAACCGATGGTAGCTTTGACGTTCATAAGCGCCTCCTCAGGGCATAAATTGATTAAAGTATTTTTGATAATAGTTGACTACTTACTGTTTCTTAACAGGAAATCTACTACATTCCATTGTTATTATGCATTTCAGCTGGAATTCTGTTTACGAATTCTCCAACGACCTTGGAGCAATACAACACGTCTATCAGTTCGGCGCGAGCACTGGGCGGCCTCGGACCTATACAGGCGCACGACCACGAACATGATCACGACCACGATCACAATCACAACGACCAACACGATCACACTACAGAAATTCCAGCCAATGCTGAACACGGCCCAGAAACGCAGAGTGACGAGGGACAAGACCATTCTTTGATGTCGGATGATTCAGCTGATTCCTCGTTATACGGTTAGTGATAAATTTTTTTGATGTGTAAAATCTTTCATCACGTTTGCAGGAAATTTTTTGTGGGAGTGTTTTGCAAAAGGGACGGAATCGTGTTACAGGAAACCAGGGAAGCGCGCGCTATTTGATTTGACCAATGAGCGTGCGCGGTTGCGTCGAAAATCAGCTGTGTACTCCTCATCTACAGTTATACAGTATCGTGTACAAAATCTGGGGTTATACGAGATGTGTCCCAAAAGTATCCGACCAGTACCTCTAACTTCACACCGGCATTATTTTTCGTCATCCGGTTCATGGCATCAGTATTTAAATTTTAGAATTTGTTAATTTAATTTATTACCATTAGTGTAGTTTTCATATCTATTGACACTCGGAGCAATAATTATCTACATTTTCATAAAATCTATTAATCAGTCAAACGTATGATGAGTTGCAAAATATTAATATTACATGTACACAGGCCCCCTTACGCTACGCGTAGCTTATAGTTTGACGTAAGCCGCGCAAGCGCAATACGGCCGGTCACGCTTACTAGCATATCATGACGCGAAATTATAAATTGATCTCCTGCCAAAAATACCGCTCAACACGTCTAAAGAAGTTTTCACTTCAAGAATACAGTCTGAAATATTTAATTACTTTAATATTAATTAATCTACCTATGTCCACTGCTGATAATAAACTATCACTTTACAGTACCGAGAACAGTTGAAGGGGAACTGAAAATCGACAGTGACGAGTTTACGTCCATGCTTCAAGACCCGGAGAGTACGGAATACAAAGAATTCGTGACGACCTTCACTGAAGGACTGAAACGAGCCCTCTTCGATAGAAACACACTGGAGAACGGCGATAACGAGATTAACATTGAAGTCATACAATTAAGGTAATATAAAATAACTATTAACAAGTTACTCTCAACGAAGGTATCGATATCCTGTGCTATCTTAACATCGATATATGTATAAATAGGCGAAAACAAAACAGTTCAGTACCTTTTTCTTCTCAGTCTGTCAACAAATTTTACTTTTCTTTGTTTAGTACCGTATTGACGAGTTTTGTTGATAAATATTTAAAAAAAATAATCGTTTATTTTCCACACCATCGACGGGTCGAAGCCTTTATTTGTCTCTAATCGCCCTACTGCACGATCCTCATCAAGAAATACAAATACATAATAATAACTATATATCAGTCCCGGGTCTAGGCGAGCAAACCGGGGCACATGCACCACGCGGCATTTTCAGGGTGCTCCACACCACAATATAATATGATTCTAAATTAAAACTCTTTTCACAAAACGCCTAACATACGAAAATCTGGTTGGCTCACCATTAACTTATAAGAAAAAGCCGCCATACAGACCCACACCACAAGTGATCTTATGCACCAGTGCACTAGTAATCTTGTGGACTCGAGATGCCGATTTGAGATTTGCCGTGTCACAGCTGAGGTCTTTTTTACTTAAATTCTGATTTTTTTAACTCATTTATATCTTACGCTACAGAGAAGGGCGCCACTCTGTTTCTGCCCTAGTTCGAAAGAATCGTAGATCCGGGGCTACGATAGGTATATTAACACAAAAGAAAAAGATTTGAACCCCACATTATGATCGAAGATATTGTTCCTAAATAGACTATAAAACGCAAAAGAATATTTCAAATATAATTGATAGTACCAGAAATTAACGCTTTCAAACGAACAATACAACTATCCTATACTTAAAAATAACATAAACAATTTTAGTTGGTCTTACTGATAAATATAACATTTCAATAATTGTTTATTTATCTATTACAGAGAAGGCTCCATCATTGTCACCTACAGAATTCACTGGAAACCGAAAATGTATGCTTCTCCAACAGAAGATCTACTCACTGCAAACAGCCTAAAAACTAAGCTAAGCAACTATCTCGATACCAATGACAGGATGATCAGCATTTACCATATTGCTGAAGATAAGATGGCTACGAGACGCGTGCTGGATATTTGTCACTTAAATAAAAACGACTGTGAACATGGATGCGAATTCAATGAAATAACTCTTGATTTTACTTGCACATGCCCACACGGCCAAATATTAGATATGTCCGATCCTAAAAAATGCATGTCACTTTTAGGAAACTCCGATGATATTAATCAAGGTAACAATCAAAAAGAGATTAAAGAATTTACAGTTGATTCAAATCCAAGCACAACGAAAGCATTGCCGGATGTAGAGAAACCTGCTACTGAATCAGTGAAGATCAACGAGAATGACAACACATTTGACTGGAAAGAGACACATCATATGATGCCCGAAACAACTACAGAGACCGATACCGATGTCAATTTTCCACATATCTTCGGTCATCCTCAGTATGACGAACGTGTAACCGAAGGTTCTGTGCCAGAATCCAACTCTGAAGAGAAGCCTGATCAAATAACAGAACCAAAACCCGAACCAGAACCAACCTCAGAACCACAGCCTATTGCTGAACCGCAGCCAACAGAGGAACCGGGATCTAAAGAGCAATCTGTCGAAGAACCAGATTCAACAGGGGAATCAAACCCTAAATCGGAACCACAGCCTTCAGCAGAACCGGTACCTACCACAGAATCGGAGCCGATAACAGAAACAGAAACGGCAGCTAAACCTCAACTCGAAGAGATATCTCAACCTACTGCAGAACCCGAACCTGCAGTAGAACCCGAACCTTCTTCAGGATCCGAACCAGCTGCAGAACCCGAATCTGCTGCAGAGCTACATCCCACTATAATTCCACAATCAACTACAGAACCACAACCCACTGCAGAGCCACAACCAGCCGCTGAACCAATACCAACTGCGGAACCGCAGCCTGCAATAGAACTATATCCTTCTTCCGAATTCAAACCATCAACAGAATCACAACCTCCATCAGAGATAGAAACAGAAGCATCTTCAAATGTTGAGGATCATCCACAACCTGATGTAGAATTAAAATCGACTACGGCAGCTCAACACGAAACTATCACTGAACCTTCATTTGGAAACCAAAATGTAGAACATTCATCAGAACTATTTTATGAACCACTGCCTACTTTAGAGCCAGAACCACAACATATTCCTCAAGATCATTCTTTAGTAAACCGGCAGTATCCTAACACAGTAATATTAACTGAAACAACAATGCTGCCTCCATTTGTTTCTGAATCGAACGCAAATCCTATACATCATGAATTAGAGACAGCCACTGAATCTTATTCAACGTCTGAGCCAGAAACGTCATCAAAATTGAATAAACTGGAAATTGATACTACAACAACATCAAACCATGTTTCGAATGAAAACCCTGTAAACACATTTTCGGAAAACAATGAAAATGAGGTGAATGAAAGTTCAACTGAAATGAATATTAGAATAAATGAAGAAACAAAAAGTCCAGTAGAGACGACCACTTTAAGAATTTCGATATCTGAACCAAAAATTATAAATGAACCTTCATATGAACCAAAACCTGAAATTATTTCAATATTAAGCGACAATAAAGAGCATACCAATGAAATCCCTTTCCTAATACAAAATGAAACTAATCAAAGCTCCACTGAAACCAGTGATTGGCTGGAAGATAATACAGAAAAGAATATCAAAGATGAAACACAGTATAAAACCACTACAGAATCTAGTTCTGAGGGCGACATGGAAACAACAGATAATAATTTAAATCAAGAACATAAACAAGAATCGGAATCCAGATCGTTTAAATCTTTTGATAATAACTTTGCGTTTACAACAACAACACAATCAAGTACTAAATTAGAGGGTCGCGATGTTTCATCCGATATTATTACAGAAGAAAAAGGAATGTCAGAAACAGAGTCCGCAAATAAACTACAGGAAGAAACCACTACAGTTGCTATGTCATTATTCCCTGTTATAATTTCTCAAGAACCAGAAGACCAAAAACTAACAACTTCAATTGAAACAACTACAACTTCCTTTACTGAATTAAATGACAAAGTGGTGTTACCAATTTCACCTGTTTTCATACCTGCTCAAATAGAAGACACTACAGAAATCACAAATCAAAGCCAAGACGAATCAAAAACTGAGGGATCTAAAATTACTTCTCTAATTGAAGAAGCAAAAACTTTAGATACACCAAATTCAATACAATCTGATACTACTATAGCCATAAAACCTGAAATAGTAACTGAATATTCCATTTTAAATCATCATGACAACTCCGAAGTAGATAAAAAACTATTAGAAGCACTCGAAAATAAGAGTCAATTAGAGAGTAATGAAAAACGCAACACAGACTCCAACAATAATATACCAGATGAAAGCACGGATGTTACTTTTGATGCGATCAACATGCTTTACAATCGTTCATCAAAATCTATCGAAGCACAAAATAAATCGCAACTCGTGAGATCCGATATAAATGAAATATTAAAAGACGCGACGCCTACTACAACAGAATCCGATTGGTTATCTGAATCGGCTACAGAGTTAAAATATGATGAAGCAATGAACAAAATGGAAAGGCATGAAACTACTGAAACAACTATAAGTAAAATAGATGAAATAATGAATCATGAACTTACAAAAGACGATTTCGAACCGGATTACTTAAATAATATGAGTTCAAACAAAAACAAAATGTCAGAACAAGACCAACCTATCTATGGAATGATTCATGATTATGATATAGAGGATTCTAGAGTCAAAAGAGTAAATAAGGATAAGGAAATGAAAACAGAAACACCTACAACAAACGAATCCTTTAATGCAACTACAAAACAAGTATTGGAAGTTACCCCTCTAACCAATGCTCCAATAGAAACTACCACAGTAAGCGAATATATCTATAATACAGCAGAAAAAATGAAACATTCTGACGTAGTGAGAATTGTACCCACATTTCCTGTATTACAGAATATTGATATGACAACTACTGTAAAACCCGCAGCAGTTTGGGAAGACCCAGAGAATGAAACCGATTTATCTGTAAAAGACATAGCACAAAAGGTCACTGAGGGTGGTACAACAGGTCCGATAATGATGAGTGAAGTCTTTATGCCTGTTACTACAGTTGCTACTACATCAGACCTTACAACCATTTCAAGCAGGACGACAGTGGAATCAATAAACAAATACGAAAATACTAGTAGTGTCAATGGATCATCAGATTTACCAACACAAAATACTACTCAGATAAACAATCTCAACGTGACAATATACGAGATATCTAGTCACGACGATAATAATACAACTACATCAACGAAAGCTACAAATACCCATTCATCAGAATATGAAGATCATGAAACAGATATGAACCCTTTCTTACCAGAAATTGAGAATAATAAAATTCTTGTTAAAAAACTACAAGAAGGTCATGATCTGGAACCTATCAATTTAAATGACACACAGAATGAAAATACAGAGGACCATGCGATTTCTCCAGAAAACCCCCCACTCAAAAAGGAAATTCATATCGTATCGCCTAATAATACGCATGAAGAAGTAATAAATCCAACCACAGTTTCATCAAGCACTGAAGCGGATACATCTTTCAGTGATTTACTTATGAACTCTAAATCTGAGACAGTCGAAAATAATTCAACTTCTGAAACTGTATCTCCCCGTTTGAGAACAAATGAAGACAATATTCAAAATGACAAAGCACAAGATAAAGAAACCTTGCCTGTATCTACATTTTTATTAGATACTGATGACCTGGACGTTGCCAAAGATCAAACGAATGAACAGAAAGTAACTGTAACGGGCAATAATTTAAGCAGTGAGGGTATTACTCCATTCACATCAGCACCAATATATTCCAGTAGTGATGATGGATATTTAAGTGTCGTGCCTATCGAACAAGAGAAAGCAGAAGAAAATAAAGCTTTTAAGAGCTATAACAGTGAAAATATTCAAGAACTTAACGATATAAGTGATTCACCAAAAAAAAGTGAGAGGACATTAGATGATACCAAATTCGATTCAGTTATAAACAATGAGGCATAGGGCGCCATGTTAATAATTTGATGTATGAAAGTAAGCTTGTATATTGCTATTTCGTAGTTTTCTGTGATGTTGTTGATCAATTTAATGAATACCGTTGAAAATGTATTATTATTCTGTAGACGGATAACAAATTTAAAAGAAATCTGTAATCTCAGGCGTACTGCCTACTAATTCACAGTACCTATTCAATATTTGTGCACATTTTTATTTTGTTAGACTAGTCATAAAACATAAAGAGTCATCTTGAAATTTTTAAATTTATTTATTGCTTCATACCTTTAAAAAATAGAAATATTTATGCCTCATATAATTGATTAGAAGTATACTATCATTTATTAGAAAGGTGTACGTATACAAGTGTCATGTTATAATATTAAATTATATTATGTTCTTTCTAGCAGGAGTGTCTAAAGTATCCTACTCTATTGTTACCATAGCTAAATATATATTGTAATTATTTTAACGAAATTATAAATTGTGAATCGAATTTTAGATATATAAAATAGTAACGAAAACTCAAAGTTAACCGAGTACTTCTTTGTGATGAATGAGTTAATAATCTGCCATGCCTTTTATGTGATAAATTGCAGATAAAATACATTCCATTCGTACTTAAACATTTTAACTTAGTTATATAATGCAAGAAGAGAGGGTCTGATTGTAAAATAATAATTAATGTAGTAATTGTTAACTAAGATATATTTTGTATAAATGGTTGAAATTGTAAAGAATTATGTTGTAAATAAATTTAAAGTTAATATTTACTATGCGTTTTTTTATCTCTCTCTTGATTTAATAACCATAGAACTAATCACCTTATTTTCAACTTTTTTATTATACTTATGTTAAAATAGAAGAAAATTAAACAATCACGAGACTTTATTAATGCATATATGTTTATTGTATGAAATTCAGTATTTCTATTTTGTTCGTGTATTTGTAGGAAACTATATTATTAACTACCAGAAGTGGATTTATATAATAAAAAAAACACAAATAGAAATCTCAACACGAAAACTCCCCATCAACAATTAAATAACTCAAGTAACACAATAAATCATAAAAACCCAGAGAAATAGAAATAATAATGTAAATTGGAAAGAACTCGCGCAATACAACACCAGTCATGCAATGCATAACCTTCCAGAGACAACCGAGCAAGAATGCTTTTTAATGCTAATTTTTTCTCGAACAGACTACGCTATTGACCTGGCAAGGTTTTTACAGCTTCACCGGGCTACAGTCTTTTTTTTTCTCGAACTGATTACGCTGTTGACCTGTACAGGTCTTTACAGCTTCACCTGAACTACTGGGGCAAGCTCTGAAGCCACTCAGTCGATTTTGTTTTTGGGCGACTAGCACAAGGGTGGGCGGCACACCTCGGCTTGGGCTGTTATCTGTTATATGCAAAAAAAAACTCTGTCACATTTTAATTTAATTCTTCATATAACGAACTTATTACATCGAACGTTTCAGAAATATCACTAAATTAATCTGCTTACATCCACTTATTATTCTTAAATCAATCTTCGTGTTGTGTATTTCAGTTTGGTCTTTATACTTTTACCTGACTTCCTTGACTGCATTATTGTTCGAAAATAATGTTTGAATACATAACAAAATATGGCCACGACATAAACAGTTAACGGATTTTTCACTCTCTTTCTGCCTAAATTTTAGCCAAAATATTTAGGTAATTTTGGAAGAAAAATACCACAATCTTTCCAAATTAAATCACAAAAGTGTCAAGCTGCGGATCATTAGGATGTGGTATTATATCTTCTACTTCTTCAGACAACACTTGTAATTCATCGAAATGCATTTTTGCACACAGACAATTTTCACTTATTGTCCCACTGCCACTTACTATACATTTTCCTAGAATAGCTTTGCAACTGTTATATGGCACTGATTTTAATTTGTCTTCACTAGAATCTATATGCTTGTCGATTGCTACATTTTCTGGAATATCTATATCAAAAGTATCTTTTAACTTAACAATACCATCAACACCATATTCAAAATTTGGATGTACAACATCTTTTTCTGTTTTACAAAAACTTATATTATTTATATTGCAGTCACTAGCACATTCACATCCTTTACAGTCTCTTGATTTTATATCTAATTTAATATCTGTAAGTAAAACACATTTTTTCTTTACAATAGGTGTTAGATCATACGGTTCGTCTTCATTGTTTGTCATTTGCGCACACAAACAATCATTTCCTTTAGGATCACCATTCACTAAGCAACTCCCTAAGACTGTTGTACAATCAGTTACAATATTAATAGGTGGTTTGTTATTTAGATTGCTTTGTAGTGTTGAGTATTTTAAATCCAATGGACTTGTAGAATCATTCTGGTTTGTATTGCTCTTGAATATGTTTGTATTTTGTGATTCATCTTTAACTGCATCTAGATTATAGAGAAATACTAATTAATGACACAAATTCTCCACAGATCAAGTCATATACAAACTTATACATAGTTACTGATTTCATTGTATGATAAAAATATCAATTACTTTATGAATTGTCCTAAAAAATTAAAAAAATAACATACCCATAATGTTAGTTTTTAATTTTACTGGTTGATAATGGAGAGATTTGGGCTTATCCATAAACTGACCACCCAAAATGTTTTCTGGAAGAATGTTTAATTTGGACATTATTTTTTTTTTTTCAATGTTCACACAATACTATTAATTCTAATCAATCTTACCGTGTGTAGCTAAATGTCTCTTAACAGCGTATTCTGTAGAAAATTTTTTTTTGCAATTTGACACCTTACATGTTAACCAATTTTCGTGATTATGTGTTTTTATGTGAGTCTTTAGATGATGTAATTGAATAAAACCTGAAACATTTAACCACATTTCAATTAAAAAAACACTATAAGAAAAAATAGTAGTATCGATATAATATACTCCCTGCTTTGTCAATACTACTATTTCCTTTTGTTTCTAATTACTACTAGATTGACACTTGACTACTGCTGTACTCTTTGATGAATTCTAGCCACATTTCGTCAACCAGCCCCCATTGTATTTTTGAACTCGCTCTGGTCCCTACAACTATAACTACTAGTGAGCCGACCTGTACATAACATCATTCCATTAATAACGCGACATCCACACTGGATCGTGATTCACCATGAGAGCTGGATGGCAATACTCCATATAACATTATAAGAGATTGAGATAACACAATTGTTTTACAATCTGTCACAGTTTCTATGAACAAACCGTAATGTTATATCTAAATCTTCGGTTTATACAAGTTTACGTTTACCATTGAAATCACTCTATGTAAACTTAATTTTAATCTTCCTTGTTTTTTATATCATAGGGGGCAAACAAACAGGGTCACATGGTCATCATGGGTCACATGATGGTAAGTGATCACCGCCGTCCATAGACATTAGCAAAACCAGGGGAGTCACAAGTGAGTTACCACCCTTAATCAAAAATAACCCAAAAAACATTTTTTTTAGAATAAGGATCACTTAGTATTGAACAGTTAAAGAGTAATTTTCATTGTAAAGGGACATTATGGCAATAATATAGCTAAAGATACGTTACCTACATGATATTTTGACAAAACGAATGGCATAATAATGCAGGCATACATAAGTAAGACACCACAATGTCATAGATAGAATGTTGAAGTAAGATGGCATATTTCCAATACCAGTGATGAAAAAGAAATAGTTATGCGTTACTTAGATAAGGGCGGATTGACAAGGCAGTCATCAAAAATAAGCTAATTAGTTTTAACAAGGCACTGTCGAAGCGCTTATGATATATCTATATAGTTTAACTAGCGGGCCCGGCAGACGTTGTCCCGCCCTGATTATAAAAAAATTCTGAACAAATTATATACAAAAACGTTCCTTGTGAATCATTTTATCCACTGGTGAAAACCGCATAAAGATCCGTTCAGTAGTTTCTGAGTTTATCGCGAACAAACAGACAGACAGACGCGGCAGGGGACTTTGTTTTATACTATGTAATGATATCACTGCATTATGGTGAATCAAAATAAGCAATGAATTTACCTTTATCACAAACATTGCAAAAATGTTGTTTCTTATTTGTGTGTGTCAGTTCATGATGTTTGAGGTGATGTGCAAAGTTGAAGGTTTTACTGCAGCCTTTGAAACTGCATCGGAACTGTCTTTCGGATACTGGTCTATGAGTTTTCATATGCATCTGCAGTGCCACCTCACTCCTGAAGATCGAAGAGCACTTTCTACAACTATATGTTCCTGTGAATGGACACAACTAAATTTAATTACTTATTGTTTTAATACAGATATATACAGTGTAAACTCTTTATAAGTCATTCTGTTTGCCACAAAATCATTTATTGGTCCTTTTCTCTCCGTATAATGAAAAAAAATGATTGGTCCGTTGAAATTCGTTATAAAGAGTTTACACTGTAATTGGTTTATAAAATGATAATTGAACTACCCTTATGTGCATAGTTCATGTGTCGCTTCAATAAAGTTTCGTCTCTAAACTTTTTACCACACTCTGTACATGAGGCACTACCAGTCCTGTCATGTTGTTTCTCATGTCGACGGAGTGCTGAACTGAAAAGAAGTTGTAAATGATTAATTAATACTACAAACCTTCTGAAAGACTAAGCATTGTTTTACCCTTACCTAACCTAATGAATTACCCTATTTTTATTTGACATGAAAAATTATATAGATGTCACACAATATTTTGAATAATATATATCCAAATTTACAGGAAAACATTTTTTTTTTAATTTGACATATATTTTGTATTTCTAGAATTAAATGAATAAGTCATGGTGACCATATGTGAGACTTTGTTAGGTTTAAATGTTATAAACACAACATATGTTTTTGTGATTTTAAATCTAAAAGTTGAAAAATAAATAAAACATGTGACAGCAACTGCATATTCCCTTAAATAATTTATTCTATGACTCATTACATAATGAACATGACACTGACAAAATTGACTACTTGACTAAAAAAAAAGATTTGAATTTTAGGAATTTACCACAAACAACAGTTTAATACTGGCAAAAAATCAATTACAGACATATTTTCACAATTCATAGACAGCTTTTGATTAGTTTCATGTCATATGTTACATAGATAACATTTGTTAGTTATAATATAACAACTAAGCCATACTAGGGACCATTGTGTTTCACAATTCATAGACAGATTTTGATTAGTTTCATGTCATATGTTACATAGATAACATTTGTTAGTTATAATATAACAACTAAGCCATACTAGGGACCATTGTGTTTCACAATTCATAGACAGATTTTGATTAGTTTCATATCATATGTTACATAGATAACATTTGTTAGTTATAATATAACAACTAAGCCATACTAGGGACCATTGTGTTTCACAATTCATAGACAGATTTTGATTAGTTTCATGTCATATGTTACATAGATAACATTTGTAAGTTATAATATAACAACTAAGCCATACTAGGGACCATTGTGGACATGGAACTCGGGGGCAGAAAAACATTCAAATAAATAAAAAAACTTACACAAAACTAAATTTCTTAGGGCACACACTGCATTGAAATTGTGGTGAATGACTTAATTCATGCCTCTGCTTCTCACTTTCATACTTAAACTCTTTAGGGCACTGCGAGCATTTTAATTTTGCCAAACATAAATCTTTGGCTGTCATGATGCAACTTTATAAACTCTCTGTAAACAATACAAACATCAACATATATTTATGTAACTTTCATAAGGACTTATATTTACTTACATTGCAAATATATTTTTGTTCTTCAACAAAAATTTAATATCTGGATTTAAAATGAGAATTCCTTTCATTTTTTAAATCGTAACTTTATCATTGATATTTAGTCAGTACAGACAAGTATGATGGCAAGTCTGGCTTTTTCCTAGGTTTCAATCCTATAATAATCAGAAAATTTGATAAATCTTGGTTCAGTAATCTTCAAGTGAAGATGATAAAGATACCGAAAAAAAAAACAAAATTAAATGCATTCTATCATTATTTACTCCTCATTGCCATTTACTAATAGCCAAACAATCGAACAAATTATCTCTGGACTTACAAATGCTTACATAACTTCATACAAGCACAGACACAGGATTCGAAAAACATCCTACCAAGTTTTTTGTCTTTCATTTTATTTAGCCAGTGTTCATATTTATTTTTAAATTTAAAATAAGCTACCAAATTTATCAACTGGTGAATGGAATATCTAAAACTCCTTATGATATATATATTATTGTTTTCAGTTTATTGGGATAGAAAAATAAGTGAGGAATAAACTTACCTCTTAATAAACGAACAAATAATAAATAGCTAATTTAATAATATTTGGTATGAAAATATATGACCATTACGTACACCAATATCATAAAATCATGAGATATATCTATTACAAAGAAATCCCTAGAATATTATTGGACGCACATGCATGCCTATGCATTAATCACACAACTTTGAACTTTCAGAAGAATTACAAACCACAATGATGAATGATAGCTTTTAGTCTGCCATTATGAATAAAACATTCTCAGAATCAAAGACTATTAGATATACAAGTACTCAGAATACTATCATATAATAGGTACTTCACATACATATTTATATAGCTACAATAAAACATAATAAATTGACTGATTTTATTTTGTAGGTATTTGACATAGCCCTAGTATGGCATGCTGAAATCGATTAACAGCTTAATTAATTTTTAAACAATGAATAGTTAATCCATTTTATCGATTTTAAACATTAAATTGATTCAGGGAATAGAACTCTGACACTATAACATTGTATTTCGATTTTTTTCTATATAAATAAATTTCAATACAATAATTTATAATTTAAAAAATATCCAAACAATAAGCTCATCAAAAAAGGTAAGAAATTAAGAAATCAATAATAATTTGTAAAATTAGTTGTTATTGCGGAGATTTTACATCCTATAACATACATTTCTATCGCACTCTGTGACATGTAGGGATGCAAACGATATAGGTAAATATGTACATATATAATGTATTAAAACATCAACGCTAAAATTCCTAACATAAACGATACATCACCATGTATGAACGATGTTTTAAGAATGTTTTTTTGTGATATGTAGTATCATCTATTGCATCCCCTACTCACTCGCTACCTTCCACACCTAAGAATACAAACAATACATCAATGTTTTTAAACACCGATCTTATAGTTCATTAACATCGATGTTTTAAATGTTTCTTTTTTTATTAATATGTCCTTGGCCTCTATGAAAAATTCCACAATTTTGCTAGTGTCATGTACATTAAGAACAACTCACACGATAATACAACAACAAACGATTTGAAGTTAATTTCAACCACCACCAGTTATGTCTAACATAGAACAAAAGGACAATACACCATTGGGATTAGTAAGTTCCTAAACAACTAAGTTACTAAATATATACCATATATGTATACATATATATCTAGTACAGGTAAGTATAATGCAACAATTAATTAGAGCTTAATTTTATTCATATTAATATATTTACACATAAGGGTAATAAAAGGAGTGAAAAAGCGGGAGAGAGGAATTGCACACGGGTGTGACGGGATATCCCCTGGGGGAGTATATCATATTACGTAGATAGAGAGACGTGCAGGCATGGTTCAAACGAATACCGCAGATGACCGATATTATACGGTTGTCTACATTCCGAATAAAGGAAAACCAGGGTTAGTAAAGATGGTTGGTTGTTTATTGCCATAGAATTTCGCATTAATCTTGTGTGATGTCTGCCAGTGAATATTCCATGCTTTAAACATCTGGTGTTTCATGCTTGAACATAGATCCCCAGGAATGATTTGAAAATGTTCTAGGGAGCCTATGTTACCAGCTTGTGTAGCACAGGAATCTGTGGTTTCATTACCTGGAATGCCTGAGTGACCCGGAATCCAAGCCAAGACGATTTCTAAGATTTGCCGTTGATTTTCCATATTATTGGAGATCTGTATTTAGATTTGAAAGGGTAAGTCAGTACGGCTTACAAGCAGCTTTTTGAGTCAGTTAAAATAATAGACTTTTTGATATTATGGTATAATACAAATTTTATAGATTCTAAAATGGCGATGGACTTCATTGACGATACATCGCTCTATATAAACGATGTTTCATATGTGTAGTGCCATCAGTTGCATTACTTGCAGTTGATTTTAAAAATGGGCTACGATTAACCAAGAAAGGAACCGCTTACTAGGTATAAGATTCACAAAATTATTGTTATTGAATTCAATTTCCTGAAATAAATATTAGTTACCCTGTTTTAAATAGTATACATTTTCATCACATTTTTCTTAGTTTCATTTTTTCCAAAACATCAACAATATAACAATATTTAGGTCATAAATAACGATGTATATAACAGGAAAAATTCTGTGTAGTAACAACTATGTTTTTTATGGAAGATATTGCATTGCTAGTTCTAATTTATGAAAGTGTTTTGTGACCTCCTTTTCATACTCTACCTTTGATAAAACTGCGCTTACTGAGCACGAGAGTGTCCAAATTATTATTTTTAATTCTATTTTGTGATATAAATATTAGTTTTATGTTTTTGAAATAAAACTTCTTTAGGCGCGACTAGGAGGTAACTGAGCGACAATGCAACGGAAATTCGATACGGCAATATGGCGTCATGTTTATGTACCATCCGGTTTTTAAATATTTTTAATTTTGTCAATAAATAGTTTATAAACAAATGAATCAAAAATCTATGAAAAATAAAAAAGGACTAAATTGAATAATAAAAAAAAATTTTTTTGAAAAGATTTTTATCTTATTACGCCAAAGAAGTTTTACTTCAATCGCGTGTGACGGTTACACGTACTTATTTTTAATACATATTTTCATCATATTTATCTGTTTCGTTTTTTGTTCCAAAAAATCAATGTATCGATCGTAGACATTAATATTATCAAAATGCAAGGAATGATGTTGTTATATATCGATATTTTATATGTACGATGTTGTACCACTAGTACGTCAGACATGTGCTAGACAAGATATACAAAAGTCGCTAATTGTCGTTAAAAATTTAATTATTAAATGTTTCAAGATTATTTTGACTATTTAATTAGCATGTGATGAAAAAAACCACAAAAGTAACTTATTTATCATATTTACCTAAAATTTGGCACCTGGATAAATAATGTACAGGTAACCTATCCAACCTAACCAGGTAATCCCTAGAATAAGTACTGCGTTATTTTTTTCTTTCAATTACTTCTTTAGGCGACTTAATATACATCAACCTAATAAACAATGGCCATGATGAATGTCGAACAATTGAAAGATAACATACTGGCTAAAAGACTGTACACGTGTGCCTGAGGAATTGAACGGGCAGAGAATACAGTAGACTACGTTGAGGAAACATCGTTTATAAAGAGCTTTGTATCGTCAGTGTTAGGAGTTTCAACATCAATATTTATGAACGATATATCTATATTTTAAAACATCTATGTATCGTTCACATCTTCACGCGTGATTAAGGAAGCGAGTGAATAGCGAATATAATAGATGGGGTTGCACATAGTGAAACATCGATTACAAATAGTATTGCATCTATGATGTGTATGATGATGATTATTAAACATCTAGGATTTCCATGTTAAAAATCAGATGTATCTTTTGCATCCCTAGTCGCTGTCAAACAAAGAGCTGTCAAGTCACCGAGTGTCAAAGTATCGCCTAATAATTATGATATTTATTTGTTCAATGAATTTCTGCAATTTGGAAATGGTTTGATTTGAATACCTTGAAATACCTGTTATAGGATAAGTCGAAATTCAAGTGTATAATTTACACTCCAGATTACGTAAAATTTTGTTATGCATTGCTCCGTTCTCGTGACTTAGGCGAATCATGATTGAGATCGAGGCTTGCGTTCGACTGCGAGCTGACGCGCCAGTCGAGCTCAATGTGACGTCGCAGCACGACCGCTGCTACGCGGGGAGGACAAATTACCGCGTGTATTATTTAAAAATTTCATAACTCATCAAAATGAAAGATTGGATCAAAGTGAGTCTCGTACTGTGTTTTTTCGGTACGCTACGGGATTATCGGCCATCGGAACCATTCGTTACAGACTTTCTACTAGGTGAATGGAGAAATATAACAGAAGATCAATTGAACCGTGAAGTATATCCTATAGGAACTTATTCTTACTTAGGACTACTTATAGTAGTATTCCTTGTCACAGACTTCTTGAGGTTTAAACCCATCATTATCTTGTCAGGTGAGTTTCTGGTCGAAAAATAAAAATATATTTATATAACTTAACTATTTTGTTGTTATGTAAATACATACTAGTTTTCCCATTTTTTACTAATTTTACTTTTACTATACTATACTATGTAATACTACTTATAATTCAAAACCCTGTGTATTAATTTTACTTAAATACTCCCTGTGCCTGAGCCTTCATATGCATTTTCTATTATCTGTTGTATTATCCATATTTAAATATTTATACAAACTAATCTTTATGTTGAATGGTATAAAAGTAAAATTATTGCATCACATGAATAATTTAAATATCACTATAAAAATACTTCAATTAGAGTCGACTTTCATGGTTATCTATAAAGTTTCAGTTCACCAATTTCACATATATAAATTTGTTTTAAAAGATCCTATTGGTCCTTGTAGTTTCCAAAACCATAAGGGTTTGAATACCACTCAAATAAATATAATATAATATTGCAATGGTGTCAAAAAACTGTCGGCAGCATAGGTTAAAAAAAATACCATATTTATTATAAAATTTGAAAAAAAAAAACAAATGAAAAATTGTAATTTAAAAAAGGCTAGATATATAAAAACATTTTTCTCCACTTTGAGATGGGTCTCAAAAAATCAGGGGAGGGCTTTAATACAACCCGTAATACAAAAATATAAATAAGAGAGCATATTGTAGCTGATAAAAAAATTAACAGAAGCTACAGAAAAAAAATAATAAACCTATTGAAGTTAGACAGACATTGCAATTAAATATCTCTCAAAGTTTCTTTAGAAGGAAATAAAAGGACTACAGATGACCACTTATAGTTCAGTTGTAGTTAGTAAGACTGAAGTGATAACTAGCTGGAAACCTTTTTCAAGGTTACTGTGACCATGAGACATTCTAAGATCTCTTTACAGTACTGTGTATGATGTTTTGAGTCTCTGCTTTTTTAATAATATATATTTAGTCAATTGAACCTAGCTATTATTGCCTATACACTTTTACTATTTAATGGAAGTTCATTCATTTCTCTGCTATAGAAATCCAGTGAGCAGGAACCAATGAATCGTTTAAAGAAAATTAGAGCAGCCAAAAAGATTGACAAAAACTAACTAAGTGCATAATGATTAGACAAGGACAACACTGTAAAACATAAAGTGTATAGAGATTAATCTACTCTAAAAGGGAAAACTTTTAAAATAAATTATTCTTAAAAATAATTTAGGTTTCATGGTTGGCTCTCGTAATTACATTTAATAACATTACTCCAAGTAATTAAATATGTTTCTTGTATGCTTCTCAGGCGCTATTTACTAAGTATGCAGGTGCAATATAAATAAAACCAACAATAAAACCTTTTTGAAAGCCTATTTCTAAATTGAATTTGATACAAGACACAAAACAACAATATTATTTTCTTGACAAACTGTAATACTTATTATTCTTATGACATTTTACAAATTATATTCTTCATGCCATACAAAGAGATAATTATTACACTATTCAAAATTTATGTTTCACATCATACAACAGATAATTATCATACTATTGTAAGATGTAATTTTCCTTGGCATATACAAAATATATATGAAGTTGCTTTTTTGTTATATCATACGAGTAAGTGATCACCGAGTAAGTGATCATCGTCGTTCATAGACACTACTAGCAACGCCAAGAAAGTCGCAAGTGCGTTGCCAGCTTGTGTTTGGGGGGAGGGGGAAAGAGGAGAAGAGGTGAGCCTCCGGCGCTCTCACTGACCGAACGAAACACAACAATGCAAGCACTGTTACTTCACATCGGTTTTCTGTGACAGGTTGGTACTACCCCGGGCGAGCCGACTGTAATGCTGAAACGAGTAATAGCTTCAGCGTGGCTTTACCACCTACTGAATGTCTAGTTAGGAGACAGTGTATTGATAAAGGTCACTCTGAAGAATATAGTTCCAGAGCCAATACTATTCCAGCTACATGAGTTGCAGGTTATTGCAAGTTTATTATTGGGGACTCTTGTCCTCATTTTATAATTTTATTTAACAATTTTTGTTATATTATTATAATTGTCATCAATGTCAACAACCTTAGACCTACTTAATATCTGGAATTCAGCATATTAATTTTTATTTTTTATATAGTTGCAAAATTTCACACATTTTCCTCAGCAATAGTGTGGTAAAAAACTGAAATGATTACCTGACGAAATAGTATCTACTACCTCAGTACTTGTTTTAAAAACTAACTCGACAACTGGCTACGAAGAAGTAAACTAACTTTAATAAGTGAATCTATAATAATGATAAAAAATACAAAAATTTCGACACTGTGTGACATAGACATGTCAGCAATTACTGCTTGTCTAATAACAAATAAATAAATAGTCAGTTGCAAGACTGCATTCAGCAACGTAACATTATCAACTTAAAATGTTATCTTCCACAACTAAAAGCAAGAACCAGTGGGAGCCGCTCCCTTTCCCTTTAGTATAATTTTATTTATTCTTATAGCTCTTTTCCAATTCATATTCTTAAATAAAAATTATGTAATGGTTTTCTGCCAAGTATCACCTTTATTGTGGTCAGTGTTTCCAGGAATCTGCGTTCAATAAAACAGCAATAACTCGGACTTCAGTGAACTATATATTTTAACTTTCACAAAGTATATAATCGTTTGTAAGGAGTCGGTAACAATACATACATTTTCTGTGTTTATCACTACAATTATAGTCTTACAATTAGTACACTATACATGCCTTACTGCCGCACGTTCATCCATACATTTACATAGTTACCATATATTCACATTATATTTTTAATGATGGTTCCTTATAACATTAGACAAATAATAATAATAACCGTATTGGCGGTTACATTTGAATTACTACATGAATGATATTTCTAAATATCACATAAGACATATTGAATATAGAAACCAAGTACATAAGAAATACGACAGTTTATCTGTTCATATTATATAGACAAATTTATACACAAAGACATAATAGCTCGTCTGTCTGTAACAGACACATTAAACCTACACATATATTATATTTATTATTATTATAATAAGAAATCCCATTACGCATAAGGAACATTAATAGAGAAAAATATATATATATACTAGCGAACCCGGCAGACGTTGTCCCGCCCAGATTATGAAAAAATCCTTGACAAATTATATAATAAAACGTTCCTCATCAATCACTCTATCTGCCGGTGAAAACTGCATGAAAATCCGTTCGGTAGTTTTTGAGTTTATCGCGAACAGACAGACAGACAAACGCGGTAGGGGACTTTGTTTTATACTATGTAATGATATTTACATGACAACTCATCTGTCTGTAACAACCTTCATCAATCTCCCGGTGTGTCATCCTATGCTGAGCAAATTTTAATAATTGCTGTTCCATGATACAATGTACATATGGGGCATGAAAGCGCAAACATAAAAATAATAACAGTAAAACATAAAAATTCGACAACAAAATAAATTAAATAATATTTATTGGATACTCATTAAATCAATATGTTTTGCATTTGTATACAATCTGTATACTGCGTTTTTAAGGCAATCATTAAAATTTACTTGATCAGCAAATGAATATAAGTATGTATATGCTATAATTTGCTTATCAATACATTTCAGTCTTGTACTCCTTGACTTTAAAAATAATTTGCACCATTTGGTTGTTTCCATAGTGTAATTGACATTAACTATATATAATCTAATCTTATCAAAGTGATAAATGTGAATATAGATTAAGTCATTTATTACCTCCTTCATTTTGTATTTCGAGAGCAATCATTATTACACAATTACAGACATAAGCAATAAAAGTTGTCTCAACACACATACTATCAAATAATAAAAATATTAACTATATTCTGAGTCCTAAAGATAAGACACATTACAATAGACAACAATAATTATCGCATCCACTTCTTTATTATTTAGTACTTCTTCTTTAAATCTTATATATCCAAGTATCACAATGTGCCCATAGTCAAACATTGTAAGACACTAAGCCCAGTGAGATTGGTTCTTAAATACACCTATCGGAGCACTCTTATAATTGCTTGGGAACTGATTTTTAACTGGAAAATAAGATTTTGGATAGGGGGTTCTTACAAAATTCCATATAACACTATCTCACTAGAACAAGACATATCTTTATATATTGAAGCAATGATGTCCTAGTTGATAGTGTGGTGCAACACTGTGTTAATTGACGTAAGTTTCAATCCTTGTGACTGAGTCGCAGATTGTGTTGAAGGAAAACATTGTAATGAAACATTAGCATGGTGATAGTGCTTTCTCTAAGTCCACCTACCACTCTCATATTAAAAATCTGTCACACAGTACCTAAGTTTAGTGTGTTTAATATAAAAGCCTCACTTTTTGTGTGTAATCTGGTATCCAAATGATAGGAAAATATTTTTGTATTTATCATATCTCATAATAAACTATGCTGATATTGTTACAGGTTTGAGCGGGATAGCAGTATATGCCATACTCTTATGGACAACGAGTATAGAATGGATCCAAGCTTCACAATTCTTCTATGGCCTCTACATGGCAACAGATGTGGCATACCTCACATATATTTATGCAAAGGTATAACGATAGATAAAACAAGGTCTTCACTTCATGAGCATAGTGTGGGCTTTCATTTTGTAGAAAAGTGGAATTTATATTCAAACTATGGTTAGGAACAATTAGAATATATGCATTTGTAACTATTCTAATTCATATTATAAATGCGAATTTGACTTTGTTTGTTACGCCTTCCGTCCTTAATTACTCAAAAATGTTGTATACAAATTGTCGGGGTCCAGAAAAGGACAAGCCTTATTGGCCCTTGCTTCAGATTCAATTGAGTCGAAGCTTGTGTACAATTGTGTGACTATACTAAACAGACTGGGCCAGAAAACACAGACTTATTTTGCGATGGTTTCCGGGGCATGCAGGCATTCCTGGCAATGAAGCTGCTGATGTGCTTACAAGAGCAGGTGCTGCGGAGATACACATTGGTCCTGAACCATTCTGTGGAACACCCAAAAGCCTAGCTGTTTTGACCCTTAGAAACCATTACAACCAAGAAGCCAAAAGATTCTGGCATAATTTGCCAGGATAAGAACGTTCCAAAGAACTTATCAGGGCATTCAACCAACGATACGCTAAAGAGGCCCTGTTACTCGGTAGGAATCAATTTGGTGTTTTAGTGAGAGCACTCACTGGACACTGTTGTCTTAAAAAGCATTTGTACAACATTAGTGTCCAGAGCACAACACAGTGCAGATTTTGTGATAGTGTGAATGAAACTCCCAAACACCTCTTGTGTGAATGTGATCCACTGAAGCCTACACGAAACCGGATTCTGGGTAAGCATGTATTACTCCCGGATGAGGTACAGATGCTCTCAGCCAAAAAAGTCCTGCATTCCTCAATGCTACAGGACTAGGCAGGGAGCTTTAGTAATATGGAGCGATCACAATAGATCAGTACTGGTCGTAGGGATACAGGACTAAGGCCTGCATAGCTCCGTTTCTGGAATTAAAAAAAATTACCCCCCTCTCATGATTACGTAAACATTTATACGTAACTACATAAATTATACAGAAAATCCGAAAAAATAAATGATAAATATTGCTGACGTTATCAGCACCCAGACCCTCCATCCCCTATGTCATCAAAAATAAGTAAATCAACCTCCCGCCCCCCTTTAGTGCTTATGTAAAACTTGAATGACCCCCATTTAACCAGAAGACAAGTACTGCTCTCGAGGTAAATGTCAAATCTATAATAACGCGAGCGAAGCCACGGGCAA
The DNA here is from genome assembly GCA_036509395.1 of Antheraea yamamai. Classification (NCBI taxonomy): domain Eukaryota; kingdom Metazoa; phylum Arthropoda; class Insecta; order Lepidoptera; family Saturniidae; genus Antheraea; species Antheraea yamamai. The sequence goes on from AP028438.1 coordinate 17,235,570, forward strand.
AAACTAGTCAAAATATAAGAACCAACAGAAGACCGCAAACAAAAGTAATTCGTTCGTTCACAGGTGGATTCATCAAAGTATCCAAGAGTTTCCTCTTATACACGTATCGCAGCCCTCACAGGTAGATTCCTTTCTGGGGTCAGTTCACAACTCTTGGTGCATTTTAGCCTCATGGATTACCGTCAACTAAATTATCTTACGTTCACAGGTAATATTAACATAGATATTTACAGTTTATTTTATTTCCAAGATATGATATGATAAAAGTGGTACCTTGATTATAATGTATTACGTCTTTATTTGAAATCTTTAGCATTAGCAATTTCTACTGTTATCTACTGCAAAAAGTTAAACTAGATTAGATATGTATAAATGTAAAGTATTAAGATTCTGTAACGAAAAATAAAATTGTAAAATGGATAATTAATTATTGATTTTATGGAAAAAAATTAATAGAAATATAAAAAATATAGTCTTGGGAATGTTATTCCAATTTAAGACTATTCCTAAATTTGAAATCCTAAAATATGTGACGTCACACTTGGGGTGGACGAAAAGTGGGAGGCTCCAGAAGTTACTATCTAGTGTTCTTGGGGATTACACTTGATTCGAAATTACAAATTTTTACCTCACGTAAAAAAATTGGCGGGAAGATTAAGCTCTGCTGCATTTGCAGTTCGAAAGATTCGCCAGCTAACAGATATTGCTACTGCTAGGTTAGTCTACTTCGCTTACTTCCGTAGCTTAATTTCTTATGGTATTTTGTTGTGGGGGACAGCAGCTGAGGTGAGCACCATATTCCTATTACCGAAACGGGCAGTTCGAGCAATTTATAATATGGGGCGAATCATTATCATTAAAGACTAAGTTTCAGGAATTCGATATCTTAACTCTGTCCTCCTAATATATTCTTGATAGATTTAATGTATGTCCGCAAAAACTTAGATATACTAGATCTAGTAAGAGACCAACATAATTTAAATACTAGAAACAGCAACAAATTGGTCATGCTTCAGGCTCACTAAGTCCAAAAATAGTTTTTTAGGTAATAGTGTTAGGTTTTATAACAAAATCCCAAAACATATTACCGATTTGCCGGATAGTGAGTTCAAGAACCATGTCAAGCTGGTTTTAATATCTAAAGGCTTATTATAGGGTGGATCAATACGTGAACGTTTGTGATGTCTGGAAATGACGCCCCTCTCTGTGCATCCACTAATAACGAATGTAACTATTTATATTTTGTAAAAATATATAACATGAAGAGATAAACCAGATCGAGTTTCTTGCCGGTTCTTCTCGATGACTGGGTTGTTTTCCGAACTGGTGGTAGCTATGACGTTCATAAGCGCCTTCTCAGGACTTAAATTGAATAAAGGATATTTTGATTTTTCACTATATTTGTTTAACGTAATTTATAGAAGCTACCTAACTGCTGAAGCAGAACCATAGTACAATAGATAAAGCCACATTTTTACTAACTCGCTTTGTTATGTGTGTTCCGGTAGATTTTTTTACTTAAATTTCTAATGACTAGATGATTTTGCTATTTTGAGTATAGCCAAAAATTGCAAGAAAATAAATAGAAAGAAGCTCATTTTTAAAAATTTGGTATAAAGAAAGATGTAAAAAAAAATGTTTTAAGGAATGATCACGATATGATTATTTGTTTTGAAATAAGTATTTAGATAATGTTTTTTATTGCTTTAACTAAAATAATATGAAAATATCTTATTTCATTGAAATATTCTCTATGACATTAAATATTGGGCTGAAAAAATTACTATTATGAAATTTTAATAGTAACCGCTCCTTAAATAAATCAGGAACAATAATATTGAGATCATTAATGGCCGGTTTCTGAGGTACTCGGTTAAACTACCAATGGTTATTGACTCAACAAAGTTATCCATAAGATAAACTATCAAATGGCCCGTTAAAATTTACTGACGTTTATCATATGATTGTGTGTTCAGAACCGCAATTTGACAAGTTACCGAACCGATAACGCTATTGAACAGATAAACTACAGTTAAAGAACCTTAGAAACCGGGCATTAGTCTATCTACTATAACTATATATGGATAATTGATTAAATAAAATTTTACAAAAAAAATTAATGATCTGTGTATATACATATTATCTGAAATATATAGATTTTATTTAATTATCTGTTATATTATATGATATTGTACGATTAAAATATTTTCAGCTCAGATATTAGCAACGTTCTGGGCATTCTTCCTACCTTCAGTCCAATACGGTATATACTTCCATCGAAGGATGTCCACTGCAAATCTGCCAATTGATAAACAGACACAACGGGATAACGTAAGTCCAATTATTTCACATTATACAATCCATCTCGTCACTTATATATAATACTGGTTTCTGCCCGCGACTTCGTCCCCGTGGAATAGTTACTTTGGGCTAACGCTAACACACAGCGGAAGTTCCCAAAAGGAAAAAACCCCGATTTTGAAACATTTTTCATTTGTGCTTTTTTTTATATCATAGGCGGCAAACGGACAGGTGGTTCTCCTGATGTTAAGTGATCACCACCGTCCATAGACACTTGCAACACCAGGGGAGTCGCAAGTGCGTTGCCAACCTGTCTTGGGGGAAAGGGGGAGTAACGGAAGGGGGAAGGGGAGGGTAGGTTGGCCTCTGGCGCTCTCACTGACCGAACGACACGCAACAATGCAATCACTGTTACTTCACGTCGGTTTTCTGTGAGAGGGTGGTACTACCCCGGGAGAGCCGGCCCATTCATGCTGAAACCATTAATAGCTTCAGCGTAGCTCTACCACCTACAGAACTCCACTGCTCCACTCTTATTGACCTTAGCGTGATAATATAGCCTTCCTCGATAAATGCGGTATATAACACTGAAAGAATTTTTCAAATCGGACCAGTAGTTCCTGAGATTAGCACGTTCAATCACCAAATTAGTTAAAGATTACTGCTACTCGTCTCTCGTACTTAACTCGAGCCGTCATTCAAAATACAGTAACTTTTGATAGAGTTTGTTTGAACTCGCATCGCTACTGAGGTACTGCGTTCACGATAAAACTTCAACCAAGAAAATCATAAAGCATGCCCCCGAGTAACATTTAGTCTTGGTTTCATCAAAATCGGTTCACTCTATCAAAAGTTACTGTAATTTTAATGTCAAGGCGACTTAAGTACGAGAGTAAAGTAAATGTACTCAATATATTCAAATGACTTTATTAATCACTGATTTCTTGCATAAGGTACGCGTACGCGGACGGAGTCGCGGGCACAGCTAGTTTATATATATTTTTAATCTCTTAAAATAGGAATTTCGTTATTTTTTCATACAAGCAGTGCATACAATAAGGATACGGAATTACTAACATTTGTTGTATTGAGTGATGTATATAGCTATTTATTAAATTAACGAAACCAATTAGATCTAATATTTGCAAATTGATCTCAATTATGCGAGGCCAGATTCAGTTAATTCACGGTCACTACTTCAAAACCAATATTAAAATTTGACGAACTTGAATATTTATTTGAAAGTTAAATGTTTTTTTTTTTACATTTTTTATAGGGGGGATTAAATGTTAATTAATATATTATCTTCAGATTTAATGATCTGACAATAGTAGTGAATATCCTAAAGCCATTAAGGTATTCATGCCTACGTTGATAAAAAATGTACTTTTAATACATAAGTAAATATGAGGACATAATTTCACACACTGCGTTTTAATTCCAAATTAAACATAGCTTTTATCATGATAATGAAACAGCTGATATACTTATTCGTATACTTCCTTATACCCACACCTTCGTCTTCGTTTAAATCTAATATTATATTTAATGGATAGAGGAAAAACAAAAAAATTGAAAGCAAAAATATACTGTTACAAAATATCTAATATGCATTTAAACGTTTTTCTTGATTTTTTGCGGCTTTGATATTTACAGCTTATCTAAGTTATAAAAGCTACCTAAGAGACTTCATACAAGGAAGGGAGTTTCTTAACGGGACTTACTGTAGGAGTTAAATGGCAGAAAACGACACTTAAGGAAAAACCGTTATGCTCTTCTATCTCTCCTCATCTATGTATCTTCATGCGCGTAGGTCAACGAATCTTGGTAATACAGAAATATGAATTTACAAATTGAATACCGCCATCTCTTGTACTGTTAAAACAATATAATGGATAACCATATTACACTATAATTTACAAAAAATAGACTGCACCATCTATCTCGTTATGGCGTAAACAATTGTATAATATTCAACGCGTGGATATTTCCTTAAAACTTTTTTCGTTTTTTATTTAGCATTTTTTTGTATTATAAATTCACTATTTTATATACCAGGAGACTGTTTAAAGTTTAACACCCTCCAATCCTTTGGTAATTCGTGGTCACATTTAACATATAAAATAATAATATCAAAACAAATACTAATAAATAACCAAGAAAACCTACGATAAAATTTGTTCTAAGACTTTAAAAGTATGGGAACGATACTTTTAAACGTAAAAAAATCACATCTAGGTTCAATGAACAACATTAAAAGGGGCGCTGTCAAGGTTAATCATTACGTAACTGCTTATCGTCGGAACGCCGCACGGTCGAACAATGGGGAGCGGGGGGGCGCGTCGAGGCGGAGACGCGGGCGGAACTGCGCGACACGGTGTGATTCATTGCTTTCCTTATTATTATATTATTACACACTTCGTTTTTGCGTAAATCACCTGATGTTAAGTGTGTATCTGTTTTGTGTTTCTCGAGATAATTAGGTTCAATATTAAGCACCTATTTTTTTAATTGATTTAGAACGAGAATCGACTAATGATTATCCTGTAAAATATTGCTGGTTAGTCAGTCGAACCAGTCGCGGTGTATAAGTTTTAATACATTTTTTTTTCCTAAAATGTTCAATGACACATCCTGATTTCTTGCTTTACGTAATTACAAATTACAAAGAGAAAGAGAATCGTACGAAGAGCATATGATTTTTTCTTACCTAACGAGTATATACCAATATAAGGAATATCTTAATATATATATTTCTTGTGTGCGTGTGTATGTGACTGAACTCCTCCTAAACGACTGGACCGATTTTGATGAAATTTTTTGTGCGTGTTCGAGTGGATCCGAGAATGGTTTAGATTCACAATTGGAACCGGTAGGTGGCGCTGCGATCGACTTTTAGGATTTTTTTTGTTTTCAAGGCAGGACAACGTCCGCTCGGTCCGCTAGTAAATCTATATATACCAAATTAAAATCTGAATTGAAAAAAGCCTAAGGAAGTTCGGGAAGCAGGGAGGTCTGTCCGAGTCGTTTTTTTTAAGTGAAACTTCTTTATCGACGTAGGGAGGAATTTTATAGCATTTAAAAACGTATGTAACGTTTTTCGGTTACGCGCCATCTTAATTTCTGTACATTTTTCCGTTACGCGCCATGTTTATTTCTAAAGGTGCGCTCACAATGATCAGATTCCGGTTTTTTTTTTGACAAAGGTGAAGATCTTGAAAAATAACGTAAAATGTTAGGAACGGATAAAATTAGATTTAGTTCATTTTGAAATGTAACGACTGATATATTTAAATATTACAAAATAATTCCGAAAACTAATGTTTACCACCTCCATAGTGTATTCATCTTAATCTCTTAAAAATTATTCAGAATACTGTCTCATTTCTACCGCGTGAGAACTGAACGTTTTTTGTATCCATGTTTATAATAATAAAACCTTTTTGCTTAAACTTTATCTAATTTAGCTTTATTTAACCAATTTCTGTAAAGTTGTAAATATAGATCGTTTTTCGAAAAATGATGTCATAAAGAAGTTTCACTTCTTACGTGTGTACACTGATACACGCACGTATTTTTATTATTTTTATCTTATATTGTAGCGTTCATTTCGTACCGATGTGGTCGAAGCGGGGACACTAATAGCCCGACACACACGAGCTGCGTATTCGCGTCCAAAAGTATTGGTATGGTCCGCGCTCTACGCTGTAACTCTAGCACTGTTCCTGCAGACACAGTATTACGTGCAGCTACTATGGATTAGTATACAGGATGGGAATGAAAATACAGTAAGTAGTCATTTTACAACAATGTAAAATTTTAAACACACAAATTTTACAAAATTGTAAAATTTTGTAAAACTTTTTCATATACGACAGTTAACTTTTTTATTAAATGAGTGATTGTATTTTTTTTTAAATGAAACTTGTTATGAAGATCTTTGAAATTACGATCAGCAAGATTTTTGTGTGACGAAAAGTGGTGGGGGTAAACACTGTGTCGGGTAGAGTGTAAAACATCGGTTCTAGTCCGATCATCGAAATTAAGCAACGGCGGGAGCGGTCAATACTTGGGTGAACATTTGGGAACACCGCGTGACATTGGCCATTTGTTGTATTTTTTCAACTATAATGTTTGAATGTTCGAAATGCACACTAGTTTTAGTTACGTATCTAAGTGTTTCTTTGCAAACGATATATTTATAAAATTATAACCCACATATTAATATATTTCTATTTTGTTATGTTTTTGTGACGTTTAAGACAATCCGTCAACAAAATTGAGATCGTTTTTGAAGTGAAAGCATGTTTAGGCGCGTTAAGTATTTTTTGGCAGGAAATATAAATTTATCATGTCTCATCATGACATGCTAGTTCGCGTGACCTTGCTTCAGGCCAGCGACGCTTTTACTAATGAAATTGTGCACCCCATCATATGTTTGATTAATTCATAAACTGTATAAAAATGTATGTAATTATTTTTATTTATCACTGTACTCAAATTATCCGACAGAAAAATTCAGACCAGTAAAATCATATTATATCTGACTGTTAGTACATTACAGTTTCAAAACAAGGGCCGTAATGTAAATATTTTAATTCTGTAAACAACCGAGATACGTTTATACGGTATTTCTTAACCAAAAACAAATATTGCACTCGCCTTATCGGTCGTAAAACTCACGGAATGTTTATTATCACTGTTTCGTTATACGAAAGCATTCTATTTTTTTAAATATAAAAATTTGTATATATGTATGTATTTTTTAATCCTATTTATTGTTATGTATCTCATTTGAATACAATAATAATTGTTATTCGTTTTGGCCGCTCTAAATATAGCAGTAATTTCGCGCTTACGCACGATGTAGTCAAGATTTGTAATCATATATAATCAGAATCAATAAGAATGTAAATCTAACGTGTCTATACTTTTTCGATTTTCGTGAAAAACTTTGTTACAGGTGGCTAGGAATAAGTAATAAAATACATTCCATGCATTATTAGAAATGTGTTTGTCTGTTTGTTTGAACACGCATGATTGCTAAATCGAAAAGAAAATCAGTAACTTAGTCTTTGTTTCATTAAAATCGGTACACTCTATCAAAAGTTATTGTAATTTGAATGATGGCTTGTGGTAAGTACGAGAGAAGAGTAGTAATCTATACTGCTATTATAAAGCTTACGGGTTTGTTTGTTTGGTTGAACGCGCTAATCTCAGGTACTACTGGTCTGATTTGAAAAATTCTTTCAGTGTTAGATAGCTCATTTATCGAGGAAGGCTATATATAATCATATTAAGACCAACAGGAGCGGAGCAACAATGTAGAAAGTTTCATAATCGGGGTTTTTTCCCCTTTTGAGAGCTTCCGCTACGTGTTAGCGTTAGCCCAAAGTAACTATTCCACGCGGACGAAGTCACGGACAGAAGCTAGTATTATAATAGGAATCTAAAATTGCCATTTATTTATGTTTATGTCTCGATGTTATTTATGCACATAATACGTATTTATACCTTAAATAGCGGGCCCGGCGGACGTTATCCCGCCCTGATAATAAAAAAACCTTGTCAAATTATATACCTAAACCTTCCTTATGAATCACTTTATCTACTGGTGACCGCATAAAAATCCGTTCAGTAGTTCGCGAACAGACAGACGTGGTGGAGGACTTTGTTTTATAATATGTAGTGATATGTGTTCTACGCATCAATCTATATATAGAGTGTTTATAAAGTTTGGCGATGATTTTATATACATTATAATATATAGTTCTGAATATCTCATGTAGGAATAATATCGACGGTAGAAAGGCTAATTGGCTTACGTGCCAAAAATTTCAAGGCCACGTTCCGTCGTCTATATAATTTTAGAATGTTTATTATATTTAAAAACAAGCCAGTTTCAAAAGCAGAACTGTAGGTATTTTTTTGTATATGCATGAGGACATTGAAAGGAGTTTGCATGGTATTAGGTCTTTTGCTAGGCCTGTCTAACTGCCACTCTCAGGTTGAGAACCTGACGCCGAACACTTACAACTATGTTCCGGTAGCTTCACTTGAGTTTAGCGTATTTACCATCGTCTTTTAACATCAGATGATATTGTGTTTAAACGCTAAAACATATCAAACAAAAAAGCGATTTTTTCATATTTTATTTTGTTAAAAAAAACGACCCTGAAATATATCTTTTTTGTATATCGTGTGAAGACATTCAAGAGTTTGATAGTGATTTCCATTGATGGTACTTCATCATTCACGTCAATCACAACTAATAGTTGATAATTCGTTGCCAATAAAATTGACAATCGCTTCAATTAGTTGATTCCAAATGATATCTCGAAAATTTAGAAAATATTCCTAATTAAGGATTCCTTTATCGAACAATTAATTTATTGTTTTTCTAAATAATATTTGAAACATGGATGTAGAAAATTTCAAACTGTTTTCTTTATTTATCATAAGTTTGACTTAAGTTATTGCCATTTGCCAATAGAATTTTTTTATATATGAATTCTCTGTGAAGCAAAGCAACGTTTGAATTTAATGAAACTTGTAATATACTACCAAGAAAATAAAACAGTACAGTTGAGTTTGTCATAACTACCAATTTCCCGCGGGAACGCACGCCTTTTCTATGCTAGTAATTGTTTTTGACCCTTCATTTGATATCTATATATAAAAAAAAATAACTGACTGACTGACAGAAAATTAGGGATTTTTATACAAAGTTTTTCTCCCTTTTCTACCACTTTAGGGATTTCATTTCCAAAAACCCTTCCTTTATGGTCATCTACAGTGTGAGAATGCTGCGTGCAAAGTCTCACGGCCTTAGCCCCAGTAGTTTGGATTGTGCGTTGATATGTCAGTCAGTCAGGCAGTTAATCTTTTACGTATATCAATTTGGACAAGAAAGGTGTTGCAAATAAAATTAGCTAGAATATAAGTTTTCTATATTGTGATTAGGTCACATACAATGGGGCAGTGGAAGCGATATTAACACTTCTCGGAGCTTTGGGTGCATACATATCATCGGTGTACTCGCGTTGGTATTTCCCCGTGCCAGTGATTTCAGTACAAGGTTTGGCCGTGTTCCTGGCGACGTACGTCCCAAATGTTTACGCCTCCTATAACGGTTACATAGTGATGGGCATTATGTATCACTATACAATAACTTTGGCAAGGTCAGTATTATTATATAAATTTATTTATTCGTTGTATTGAGTCGTGGCTTCCACCGAGGGGTGACGGGAACGAAATTATTGCGAGGAAATCTAGATATCTTGTAAGACTACAAAAAAGGACAGGGGAAAATATAAAACTATACAGATTACAAAGCGTATGTAATTATGCTTGTAGGCTGCGGTGGTGGTTAAATCCATGCCTTTCCTCTGAAAGTAGCCTTTACCCAACACTGGAACATATTTTAAGACCTGTATGTTTAGTTATTCAACTCCAAATAAGGAATACTCCGACCATATTGGAGGACACACAGATGGTTACTAATGCTACATTGAATCTGAGTTTTCAATGATGAAGAATATAAAATATAATAAAAATTAAGCTGTTTAGTACTATAAGTACACGAAATCATCCTGTTCATATGTACAAAGTACCTCTTGTATACTTTATAGGTTTTGGCGTTTGACCACAATTTAATCTGATATTAAATGATGATGTGGTCCAAGGTGATAGATACGCGAAACGTAAAAGAACTGGCTCAAGTACAGCTGCCGGGACCTCTGCATCTCTTAACCGCTCGCCTTAGTCCGGTGTAGCTGTAAAGGCCAGTCAGGCCAATACCGTAGTCAGTTCGAAAAAAGAAAGTTGTCAGACCACACCTATAAATGTTGGCGACCAATTTTCAACTTGAGGGTGGTAGCTATCAGGTGATGGTTTGCTATGGTTTCATCACGATCACACCTATCAATTTGTCAAGTCAGCAATATTTGAACGTTTGTGGCATAATTTTAAAGTTGGCAGAATTGATTAGTCAAATTAATAGTTTAATCTACAGTACAATAAATAAATCTCTCTCTGATGATACGAATGTTGGCAAAATTAAGTCGATTTAAGACTTCTCCTTATTCTACGTTAAGGAAAGTCGCCATATATTTCTCTCTCACTCTCCGCTATTATCGCAGTATTCACCCCTTTTTTATATCATACACGGCCAACGAACAGGCGGGTCACCTAATGTTAAGTGATCACCACCGTCCATAAACACTAGCAACATCGGGGAGTCACAAGTGCCTTGCTAGCCTGTGTTTGGGGAGAGGAAGACAGGGCAGGGAAGGGAGTGGGAGGAGTGCCTCCGGCGCTCTCACTGACCGAACGAAACGCAACAAGGGAAGCACAGTTACTTCACGTCGTTTTTCTGTGAGAGTACCGAGGTAGTGACCTCGGGCGAGCCCTTTATGCATACATCATTCCTTAAACAAATCTAATCCATACCATCTTCAGTCTTCGTCTACTCTCATTCCTACATACAGTACCTGCCATTTGATTTGGCATGTTGAGAAGAAGAGTGAGACGTCTGGTTCATATCGGCTTGTTAGGTTTTGTAAAGCATTCTGTCTCTGTCACACAACGCTGTGACTGCGATAGACTAAAATAACGCTATACGAAACTGAATTTAGCAGAGTATCTCACAAGTATTATATAATAACAAGTATTATAATTCAGTATCAATAATCGTACATTAAAATTAAAGTAATATATGATAACAGGCGATATTTGAATGGTTCACTTATCAAATCGATTGACATCATTTTCTAATTTTAATTTAATCATAATGTAAAAACATTTTTTTTTACTCCTGATTCCGTACAATCATAATACATTAAAACTCTATTAAATTGTATGTTTTGCTGTTGAATAATAATAGATAATTTATTTTAGTATCAAGCCTAATTAATTCCCTTGATCAGTTAAAATGTATAGTAACGTAGTAGTACAACACTATATATTATATTCCATCATGTATTTTGTATGTCGTTGGATAAAAATTGTATCTACAAGCATATAATCCACATTGTTTATTTTAATTTATAATTCAACCGGAAATTTATAAATGAATATATAAATGTTTATTCGAATTCTTCAAATGAATTATTAATTTAAAAGTAACAATAAAGTAATATTTTATTCTAATTATATTTTCGTATCGACGCCATCGCTTTGTGTGTACGGGAAAACCCAATGGTTGTTTTAGGCTTACATTGTACTTTACTTTTGTATGGCTTGAATAAAAGAAAATTGAATAGCATTTAGGGAACTCTCAAGATTGATCAAAGAGATATTTCATAATAAATGTTATGGTAAAATAAACCTTATTGTTACCCTTTTCAGTGCAAAAATAGCAAGTCAACTCAGTGATGAGAGCTGTTTCGGGCTGATATTCGGGATAAACACGTTACTCGGCACTGGACTACAATCTCTTCTCACTTATGTTCTAATCCAGAACCTTCAGCTGTCAATAGCCGCACAGTACTACACTATTAGCGGCCTTTATATGTTGCTATCGATTGCTTGGCTCATCGGTTGTATAGTACACATGTGCAGACAGAAGCATAGTATTAATTTAAACAATCAGTATTAATGTGACCATGTTATTGTGACATACAAATGTGACGTCAGAAAGACTGATGAACGTTTTTTGAAATTCAGGCTAGTAATGTGTGTTTGTGGCGGCAGATATATATAAATTTCTGGTGTGTGAGATTTTGATGACATTTCTTTTATACTTATAGTCAGTAGGAATATTTTTAGCGATAAATGGCGCTGTTGCCAAGATCCAGATCTTTTTTTATTTTCCAAGGACATTTTTGTTTGTTTGTATATATATTTTTTTCTTATATAAATAGAAGTATTTTCCCAAATCAGCCTCTACATATTTTTTATATTTTCGTAAATTGTTATTTATGTCAAGACAAACGGCTGTCCCATTTCAAAACCTAGTAAGGGACACTTTTTGCAAAAATCGTTTTATTGCATAATCTTACAAAGCTAATAAGTTCCCACCAAATACAAAAACACCAGCGTTGAAAACTCACAAATAAGCAGATATTTTTAAGCATCGATACCTAGTAAGTCCTCCATTCACTGCCTCGTAACCACTTAAAAACCTGGTAAGTCACTTTAACCATTTCAAAACCTAGTATGTCTCTGAGACTTACTAGATTTTTAAATGGTTAAAGTGACTTACTAGGTTTTTGAAAACATGACTGAACACGAAGAAAAAGTGGTGCGCGAGGTCTTCAACCCAGCAAGTCACAATATGTAATTGCACATTGCTAGTTTCACTTGGTGACGAATAATGACGGTGGACGCGCGAAAGAAATATTCTTAAGTAATCAGAATAAAAGAACTGATAATATCATTTTACATGCCTAACGGCGATAAGTACAGCGGCGTTAATTCAATGCCTGAAGAAATAAGAGTGAAATATGAAATCATGAGTTGAAACCTGACTCTGCTTTACACAGGCACAGATTAAAGGCAACAAGCAAAGACTCAAACAAAGTTAAGTAAATATCAATGGTTTTGCAGAAAGTGATGCGTTTTTCATTAGTTGTTTGGTTACTTTTAATGTAACATTTGGTCCAATTGAAAAGAACTTAAGAGATTTTGTCATGTGTGTCCTTTGGCACGAAACTCCAGCTGAACGAGAGGCAAGTGATATTGTGAACGCTATATATGATCTCATACAAGCTAACAGGATTATGGAGTATTATATATATGGACAGATAATTGTACAGCTCAAAATAAGAATTGGACTCTTTACACAGCAATAATTATGATAGCCAACGACTTCTTAAGTAACTTTAATTGGTAATGATTTGCTATCTAACAAAAAGTCATACTCACATGTCTGCGGATGTTGTTCATGGTAATATCGAGATGAAAATGAGGAGGCAAAAGAATATATATGATTTTAAAGATACGGTGATGCAATCAAGTTAAAATATAAAAACTATTGCAATCACTTGCAGATATGAATGGACGAAAAAAAGAGCAACATGTTTTAATGAATCACTAAAATAATTTAATCTAAACTGTTGTGCAAGTTGAATTTATCGCCGGATCAAGCAACCTTTTCTATAAGATACGGTAACATTTATTCAAATACAATGTTAAGTTAGATTTCACTCGAGGAAATGGATTTTCTAATGACAAAAATTATTGCAGTGTCCTTCCTAAAACTATTGTCATTCCAAGGGGCATTAAACAAAATACAAAAGAAAAAAATAGAAAAGTAACACCCACTATTTAAAAGAGCAAAAATTAAAAAAAAAAAAAAAAAAAAAAAAAAAAAAAAAAAAAAAAAAAAAAAAAAAAAAAAAAAAAAAAAAAAAAAAAAAAAAAAAAAAAAAAAAAAAAAAAAAAAAAAAAAAAAAAAAAAAAAAAAAAAAAAAAAAAAAAAAAAAAAAAAAAAAAAAAAAAAAAAAAAAAAAAAAAAAAAAAAAAAAAAAAAAAAAAAATTAATAAACTGGCACGTCTGTTACCCGAATCAAGAAAATAATTTTAGAATTATTACCAGACTTTACTTGCTGTCGATTTGCCAAATGATGGACAAATGTCTGCCCGAATAACTTTTTTTTTTAACTAATAAACTCTTCTATTCAGTGAATCATTATTTTATTTACATACCTATACAGAAGTTACTTGAATTTGGTCAGTGAGATATACTAAGTATCAAGAGACATAAACCATAACAAAACCTAGCAAGTGCTCCTACTATGTTATGAAACTGGTTTCTACATGAACCTAACTATAATTAAAATATTGGTAAACTAACTTGTTAAAATGGTAAAACTAAAAGATTGGTTGCCAAAAATAAAGATAAAAAAAATAAAAAAAACCCCTTACTATGTTTTGAAATTGGACAGCCACAAAGTCTGCTAGTACTAATATATTAATAACACTAAGTGAGTTATTAGTAACTAAATGTAAATTATCCTTTGGAAGAATATTCATTAGTCATGGAAAGATACAATAAAGAGAAAAAAGAGGTGAAGTTCTCAGTACTCCATGGATTAATCATCGGATTCTGACTCCATCATATTGACTTGAAAATTGACTGCTTATTGTTCTCAATATAGAATACTTATGATAAAGTATAAGATTTTTGACTCCGATGCATTTCATCTTGGCATTTTGAAAGATTAAAAATTACAATAGTTCAACTTCCCTTAGTCTCTACTATAAGTAACTATATGCAAATTTTAGAATTATAATATGAATAAGATATATTTTTATTGGCCTATTGCAAGGTTATAATTATATAGTTTATGTAGTGTTGAGTTTGTGTTGAATAATCTACTGTTTTTTAAACCATGGGTTTAAATTTCATTTTTATTGCTTAGTTAATACATACTTCAATGAGATAAAAAGAAAACAATCAGTTATAGACCAAGTCCTAATGTTATCTTATCCTATTGGTCATAAATATATTTATTGTTAATGAAATAATTTGTTTGTTTGTTGATTAGAAATAAATAAAAATTGTGACTAAATATGTAACATAAAGCATTATTATTTAATTTATTTATTACTGTGTAGGTCTTAGACATATAAAACTTACTGTGATAATAATAAATATAGTTACTTTTGAAAATCATTAGTATTTCTTATTCATTGGTTTTTTCAATTTTGATAACTGTGAACTAGCTAATGTGTAATTTCCATAATCACATTTCACTATAGCAAGATTACAACAGCTAAGGCAGCAAAAGGAGACTAATATTCAATTTGCACATTTGCCAGAACACACACGCAGGCAGACAAATACTAAATTCCATAAAAAAAATCTATATTAACATTATAAAGTTGAAGTGTTTGCTTGAACACGCTAATCTCAGGAACTACTGGTCCTATTTGAAAAATTTCAGTGTTAGATAGCTCATTTATCGAGGAAGGCGATAGGTTATGTATCATTACCCTACAACCAATAGGAGCGGAGCATCAATGAAGAATGTTTCAAAAACGTTTTTTTCCCTTTAAGAGCTTCCGCTGCAAGTTAGCGTTAGCCCAAACTAACTATTCCACATGGACTAAGTCGCTGCCAGAAGTTAGTATAAGATACGGAGATATAATACTATAACTGCAGTAACTATACACTTTTTGAAGATAAGCTATTGGACATATGGGTGGGGTGGGTGGGTGGTAAAATGATGTGACATATTGCCAACAGTTTATAACTGGATAGGATGGTACACTCTAGGGTTATTTACAAATACAAATGAAATATTTCACCTATTGACTTAACACTTTCAAGGAATTAACTTGTGATATGTGTCTCATGAAAGAACATTTTCAAGAGAATTTTCTTATAATTTTGTAACTAAATAAACACCATCCGGTTTGTCTTTGAGTCCCTAGTTATAAATCAGAATTGTGTGAGAATATAATATACTCTTATAAAAAAATGTATTTGATATAAAATGGGCATTATTGTGCTAACAGTTAGAGTATATGATAATGAAATTTAAACTTATTTTACTGTTATTGCTCCAAAAACTTGTTTATATGCATTACGGAAAATAAAAGGATATGTCAATAGGCAAATATAATGTATTGAAACACCTGTCCAGTGTTTTCTGTTGCTATAAATTCATATAGATATAAATAATTTTGTTTCAAGGTTTTTTACTGATAAGTATTTGCATCAAAGATTACACACAATAAATGGCTCATATCATAAGCATATTTGTGTTTAAAAAAAAAATTGATAATTACAATGATGATTTTTTTAAGTACCATAATCCTGTTAAGTTCACGAACTAGAGTGACTTTCTACAGTGAATTTACTAATAAAAAAGGGAAATTAAAAAACAAATGTTCATATATATTATTAATATATTCTATTATTATTTACATAAATTTTTATACATTTCATGATATGTCTAGAATAATATGGAATGTTATTAAATATAATAGATATAACACTAAACTGCAACAGCACACCCAGAGTAATAAACTCGAATAAATTCACAACCTTACCACCCAATATAATTACTTCTATTAAATACCTAACGATACGATAATCAGTATAAATTCAGATTTTAAGCGTACTGCATAGACGCAGGCCTCGTCTTTACATAAACATAGAAACAAATTAGCAAAAATATTACTACAAATGTAGGAATTACTATAGTGTGGATCTGTTGACGACTTTTTGCAAACTCCTGTTTCCTCTCCCTCTTCTGTTTAGCAGTCTCCTTAACCGGACCCTTGAGTTTTCTCATATTGCCACTAAATTATAAACTATAATTAATATAGACCCTTTGATCAGAACAAACACAAAAAATAGAAAACAAGACTCTACCTCTTATAACTGTAGTGTGAATTGTATAGAAACGTTCGATGTAAAACAGCCAAAATATATTCGATTTTGACAACGTCGTAAAAAAAATACACGTCGCGACACAATCATCTAACGTCACTGACAGTTGACAAGTAAATGTCAGTGTTTTTTTTTTTTTTTCTTATTTTTGGCAACCAATCTTTTAGATTATTACTGCCATTGTTGAGTGAGTATCGATATTACAAGTTTCTTGATATAATTTCAATTAACTAACAACATGGTGGCCATCTTGTTAGAACTTTCCATGGAGTTTTAGTGGCATCTCAGAATTCATGGTCCGTGGTATTATTTTCCATTCACTTCACTTATGCACAATAAACAAACTATATTACATAAAACACCACCAATTTTACACAATATAAAGTCAAGTGACACAAGATTATGAATAAAACATAAAATCCACTACATGACAGGCCAAAATCCCGCCAAAAACTCCAATGTCAGTGTTATTAGCTACATTGAAGCAAATGTAGTTAGACACAAGGCCCAATAATGGCTAGTTGCAGCTAAAAAATGTAAATAAGTTTTGTACACACAAAACGATTGAAAATAAGTATTTAAGAATTGTTTATACAGAATAAGCAACTAGTAATATCATAGAAGTCATAAAGCAAAAAAAATCGTTATCATTACAATTGTCAATTACACTAAATAAGGCGCTAAAGTTATCCCACAACTAAAATATCAAGTTCTAAATTATTGTAATCACGTTTATTAATACATAAATAATTTATTTCCAGGTATACACAACTTTTATATTCATTCCTTTTAAAGGCAATTTTCCTATTATAATAGAAATGATTATATCATACGTTTATTGTATATTGTCTGAAATGCTGAATGTATTTAAATACATTTTTTATAAATTTATAAAAAATACAAGCTAATTTTGATATATTGGTTAAAAATCAATAAAAGCTGTTTATTTATGTACTTAAGAGCTTCACGCTGAGGAACGGACCTAGGCTTGAGCCGCTGCTAAGGGGGGCCTAGTTTGGTGTGTGGGAGCGAAATTTACCCCCAGACCACGGCGGTGTGATCTGTGGTTATGCAGGCGTCGGCGTGAACACGCTCTGTTTGGAGACAGGCTGGTACTGATCGTTCGCTGTCGTTATCTCATCGGGAGCATCGGTAAGAAAATTTCACGGACGTCTTTTGTGGCGCGCAGCGTTAGGTATGGTTTCGTAATTCGCGGTGAATACCATTCATTTAGGTATGGTCAAATTTAACGTTAGTTCTTCCACGAATTTAGATGCAACTACTACTTTTACATTGGTAATGTCTACTTGACTAACATTTGCAACACTGATAAGAAGTTAATTTGCGCTACACTTTTGCTACCAAATGAGTACAGTGTTACTTAAATACAAACCTATACACAGTACAATACAGCGAGGTCCTAATTTCAAAATCAACGTAATATAAACCTATACGAATCACTATTGGCTATTTCACGTCAGTTTCTATAACGGTTTCTACACTCGTATTGTAGCAGACATATTAAGTTTTAAGAAACGTATGGTTACAAAATATGTCCTTTATTAAATAAAAATTTAAAAATATTGTTTTATGTTACCACTTTGCAATTCTTTAAATAAAAACAAATTAGTCATTTGACTAAACCTATAATAATAATGTACATTACATCTAACTGTATATTATACGTGACCTTCAGGAAATGTGTATTCCGTTTATTTATTTTCTCTTTTATCTGGTAAAGATTCTTGTATGATGGAGAAAACTGGTATTCGTGACATACAGGAATAGTTAAACCACAGGTCGAAAGTAGAGGTCAAAGGAAACGAAAGTTGCCGGAAAAACATGATACATAATTATGATAATGTACACATTTGTTAAATATCTTATGAAGATTATAAATTCACTAATTTGCAACGTGTGTGGTAAGGTTGACGACATCCATCATTTTTTGAAAGAGTGCAAAATAAATCAAATTGAGAGGATGCGTTTTATTAAAGAATACAATATTAATATTGGGGATGTGGGTGTGTATAACAGCATTCTGGCAGAACCGATATCGGACTGTTGCAAAAAGCTGTGTAGCATATTTAGGTTTAGTAGTTACTCTATTTGTCTATTTAGATTTAAGAGTTTTAGATATAAGTTTATAATGTATATGTACATAGATATAAGTTACGATGGGACTGACATGTCAAAAATGATAAAAGACCCTAAAGAAAATAAAGATACAAAAAAAAACATTTGTACTGATTATGAGTATGGTTTTAAATTCTAATGGCACCATAGAATACGGTAATAGGTACTTATATCGCCTGTTTAGTTGTCATAATGTCACACTATGACAAATAATATCGGTATCAGGATGAAATCCCCTGGCCATGTGTAACGTTGTTTCCCAAATAAGTGAATATCGTACTGCGTGAATTGTGATAAATCTTTTATTCCGCAAAGGAAAAAAGCCGCAATTTCATGATGCATACACAGCGGTAGAATTTTTCCATTCATATTGCAATCCTCGTAGGGCATCATCATTGACTACGAAATTAAAGTCCGAATTTTTTTAATGCACAAAAACATACATATATACATTGCTATACAAAAACCCAAGATGCACACTTAACGTCTCACAGCCGGCACACAAAAATGAGTGCACTGTGCAGTGATTTCAAATAGTCTCGCGTCGCTTGCGTCCTTCTACAAACAAACTTTAAATCATTCAGGTAAGGTTGAATTTGCAAAAGTATAAGTTTATCGTATAACTACAACTACGTTGTATAATAATTGGAGAGTTTTTGCGGCCAGTTTTGAGCGCTACTTTTATTCGAGTGTGTCTTGGGTTTTTGTATGTCAATGCATATATACATAAGCGACATTGAGCACAAACCTGTCGGAAGTTTCTTTTTATAAAATACTAGCAGTCCCCCGCGGCTCCGCACGCGTTTTTTTAAATGTATTAAATAAAAATATGGTTACAAATTACAAGTTACAAATGTTTTTGAAAAAGCATTTCTGTAATGTACACACCTACTTACAATCTTACATTACGCCATCTACTGTAACATGTACATTAGATATGTGAATACGAATAGTATATCGAATGGGATGGGATTTATCATCAGCAACATACCTGGAACTTTAACCTACTATGTACCACCCTCAGTGCTCATTAACACTATATAAGAAAGTAATGAAAATTTTAAACTATACAATATCGAACAATGTGTTAAATTGTTTATTATATAGACAAAACATGCCCATATTGTCGATATAATTATATTATTCTTATACGTTGCTATAATCACTGAGTTATGTAGATGCAAACGCGGTAAATAAAACAAAATGGCCACCAAATTGACCAAAATGATAATATAATTCAAATTACATACATTTATTCTTGGAGTCCAGTACAGCGCACGTCTCACGTGATTGTTTACAGTAAACAAACTATTTTTATTAAATTCACATGAACGAATGCACAGGTAACAGTTCATCACTTCATAGTGTAAAACAAAGTACTCTGGTCTGTCTGTTTGTCTGTTCGCGATAAAGTCAAAAACTACAGATCGGATTTTCATGCCGTTTTCACCAGTAGATAGAATGATTCATGGGGAAGGTTTAAGTATAATTTTTCAAGGTTTTGTTTTTATTATCGGGGCGGGACAACGTCTTCCGAGCTCGATAGTTATCTGCCCGTAAAAGTACCGTGAAAGTCGGTCCAACCGATTAGGAGATAGTAGAATATTGCGGACGAAGTCTTGAGTAACAAAATAAAATAGTCCAAGTTACTTCTTATAAGGTGAGTTATCTGCCAATGAAAGCCCTGTGAAAATCAGTTCAAGCATTACGGATATTGCACTGCGGCCGAAGGCGAATAAAAAAAAACTAAATTACTTTTTATGAGGTCTGTTATCTACCAGTGAACACCCCGTGAAAATCGGTCCAACCATTTTGGAAATAGCAATGCGGACGAAGCCGCGGACAAATAAAGTACAATATGTCAACCGCTATAATTTCGGCTATCTGCCAGTAAAAATCCCATTAAAATAGGTTCAGCCGTTTTAGAGATTATCCGGAACAAACAAACAAACAGACAAAACATAATAATATAGACAAAATATAAAAAAAAATTTTTTTGGTCATTTGTAGCCATATACATTCATCAAAAAGTTGTTATTTTAATTATACATACACAAACTTTATTTTTATAATACGTAATAGATAACAAACTTTGAATAGGAAAACAAAATAAACTTTGAAAATGTTTGCGATAGAAACTTACCACGTTACCATGGCAACGTATATAATATTAACGCTAACGATATCTCTCAAAAGGAAAAAAGTGCCCGATTTTGAAACATTCTTCATTGGTACTCCGCTCCTATTGATCTTTGCGTGATGATATATAGCCTAAAGCCTTCCTCGATAAATGAGCTATCTAAAACCGACGGGTTTTCTCAAATCGGACTGGTAGTTCCTGAGATCATAGCGTTCAACCAAACAAACAAACAAACTCTTCAGCTGTATATATTAGTATAGATATAGGTAGGTATCTAAAAATATTGACAATAAATGCCATAACATTTACACAATCTATCTATCTAAAACTTGCAAACGAGATTCCTTCACGTCGCTGTAATTCGAGCATTACTTTTTTAATTTGCGGATTTTTTTCCGCACTGCAACAAATCTGCAGCAATCCACCGCATTTAAATCCTGTGCGGGATTTTATCCGCAGTGAACGCACTTCTATGAATTCTATTGATCACAGATTTTTGCGAAAGTATGGAGAACAACCGCAGTTAGCACTTATAGTCTAGAAACTAAATCGTAATAACTTATTAATGCAAATTATAGTTATGTTTTCAAAATATGATAATGTAAAAAAAAATAAAACACTTTATATAATATACAACGTTTTATTTAATAACACACTGAGATTAAGTAACAATAACGTGCTATATAAAAATATAATAGGCTCGTTTAGCTTTTCCAAATCCCTACACTTTGATCAGGTTTACATGTGACTAAATTTTGACAATTTTTCTTAGCTGTCAAGCTGAAAATGTTACACACTGAATTATCTATGACCTATGCTGATGTGTTGAAACAGTGGTTATTATGACTAATCACATGTTAGTATTTAACATTTCTCCTTTTTTGTAAAATGTAATTTTTTGAGTTTCACTTTATTAGACTAGCAATTTTATTCACATAAAGTTTAAAATAAACTAGCTTTAATTCATTTAGAATTACATGCTACAAACGTAATAAATAAATTGTAATTAATGAAATTCAAACATGATACTCTCCACCATCTAATTTCTCATCTGACAATGATGATAAAATACTCACAGATGTAGCCTGAGAAAACCATACAATGTACATCAATAAACCCTCAAGAATACCGATTCCGGCACCGCCAAGTACATCCAAGAGATAATGTCTTTCAGCGAGTACTCTTGAAATACAGACTGTTGTTACCCAAGCTAACAAGGGAGGGTAAAAGAATATTGAAATCGGGTCCAAATACATCAAGATAAACGCAATGAGTACAGCTCTGCTAGCATGCCCCGATGGAAAGGAATATTTATCTGGTCCAACATCTTGGAGTTTATTCATTGGCAGTGGTCGTCGTCTGCGCACAAACGCCTTTATTACAGCTATTATTATAATATCCAGGATTAAAGCTGTAATCAAAATAAAACAAGAAAATAACAAAAGGCATATGTAGTTTCGATTATTCTTTTAATAAATAAATAAATAAATTGACCAGCATAACAAGTACAGACATACATATTATGGTCTGACACTCTGGGCCTATAATATAGACAACATATAAATATTACTATAACACTACTCCCATACCTGCGTAAATCACCACATAGCCGTAGTAGTCCGGTGAAGCTGTTAAGACCTTGCTGGTTCAATAGCGTAGACAGTTCGAGAAAAAACCACATAGCTGTAGGTAGTTATGTCTATGGTCATAATAAATGCAGGTGTGGGAACATATTGTCGTCATGCATTACGAAATGTCGGGCTACATGACTATAGAGACGCAGTACTTATGATGACTAGGCCTACGGTTTTACACTCATCCAATGAACTTGTAAACACTAATTTCAAATCATTATTGAAATGGCAAAGGTATATGAATGTTTTTCTGTGCCTTTATCGGAATTCATTTTGTGATTAGTTTTTAACAACATAAGTAACCGAAACTACCTTGCGTAGATATGGAACTGTTTGAGTATTACGTAAGCAGAATTGATGTAATTTCTGACCACCCCTCCCCCTGGTCAGCAAAAGTAAGCAATATTCTTAAATGCTTAGGTAAAGATTTGATATGTATTATTTTAACCTATTTTAATTGTATATAATATACATAAAAAAAATATACATATGTAATATGTAACTTACCAATAAACATATTTACTTGCAGTTGGTAAAAGTCTTTATTATTAAATAGCCAAATGAAAGTAAGCCAACCTGCTAGCCAGACTATTCCATGACATGATACCTAAAATGTGAAAATCATTAAAACCATGATTGCAACACAAAATACAGTCAAAACCGTTAATGACGACATTGTTTAGAACAAAATACCAGTTATATTGACCCAGAACAAAGGTCCTGGCTGAATACCGTATCTCGAAAACATCAATGGTTGTTATGACTATCGGTTTTTATGACTAAATATGAGTAGTCCCTTTCATCTCCTTATAACAAATTTTGAATGTATCATTAAAAAATATATCAGCTGAAATCAACATTAGCTATAATAGCTACACAAAGGCTATTCTCTAAGTTGACCACTATAGTTCATCTATATATCTAGCTACCTTTTATACCTAGTATTCGTCTATGGTTTACTATCCTACAGAAACAGTTCTTTTTTTACATTGAAAGTGTAGTCCGGTGAAGTTGTTAAGACCTTGCTAGGTTAATAGCGAAGTCAGTTCGAAAAAAAAAAATTACATTAAAATTACCCAATGTCCTTTTCTGTGCCCCTGACCTGATTGACTGCATAGTTAAGGTGTGAAAGTGTAATAAACAAATCACATTAGCATTTAAAATACTAAGTACTAGTACAGAATGTAAAATACATATCCCTATAAATTGTTATAATATATCAAAGTGCAAAAGTTGTTATTTCTTCTATGGATGAGGATGTTTTACTGCAGGTTTATTCATACATAAAACAAACCTTTACATTGATTTTTTTCATTTACCAGGAGAAATGTCTCAACTATTAACACTTGGAAACAACACAAATTACAATTCTCTTCGAAATGACCAATACTATAAATGTGCATGTGAATTTAATTGCATTTTTATATCTCCACTAGACATATAGGGTGTAATTAGAAAAAAGTTAAATACGTATTGTATACTTGCTTTAAAAAGGTTTCATATTAAATGCACCGCGGTTGCTGAAAGGTCGCCAATCTTGCTCTTTTGTCTCGCTTTGGTTACGTTAGGTTAGACTTGCGAAAAAGGTTAACGTGCAACTTGTCTTGGGCGAGCGCGGTGCATTTATTAAGAAACCTTTTTAAAGCAAGTATTTAATACATGTTTAACTTTTTTAATAACACAGAATGTCATCATGAAATTTTTATACACATTGCTGGAAGAATTTTTCAAACAAATACTGTTCTAAAGAAAAGTAAACATTATTTATTAGAATAACATGAAAAAACTTAAATTACCTCTAAAAATTTAGCATGATTACGTAGAGATCTCAGGGCTGTAGTTTTAAGTGAAGCATCGACAAATCGTTTAGTGATTTGTACATCAAAACGTAAAACTTTTTGCAACATTGGTGGTACCTGCCGCTTCGATTCTTGCTCTGGAAACTGATTACACATCTTTTACAATAATGTTCATTTTTTATTTGGTGCAGTAAATATAGAACATCACATACGTGGACCATTATATTATAACCATAGACATAACTAGCTACAGCTATGTGGCGATTTACGCAGGTATGGGAGTAGCATTATAGTAATATTTATAGGTTGGCTATATTATAGGCCCAGAGTGTCAGACCATATATATATGTCTGTTTGTACTTGGTATGCTGATCAGTTCTTGTGGAAAAGCTTTTGGCCTATTATTTTATATGCTGATTTTATCAGTGTTTATTATAGTGAAAAAGGAGTAAGGAATTTTATTTATTAAAAGAATAATCGAACCTACATATGCCTTTTGTTATTTTCTTGTTTTATTTTGTTAACAGCTTTAATCCTGTGACCAATAATGATTAAATAATGTTTGTCACCATTGATGGGGCTGCATTAGAAATCCGCATCCTGCAATAAGGGTTGAGGGGGCAGAAGGTCAGAGGAGGGGTCTGACTACCCCGCTATACCACTCCCCCGTCGCGAAACGCCATAGTTACTAAGATATTCATGATCAAAGTTTTGAGGTTATATCACCTCCGAACAATCATTAGTAATTTTGTATATTAATAACTTGGTGATTTTTACATTAGAACAAAACGGTTTGTACAATACTATGTCTATATACAAGTAGAGCAAGAAATGATTGCTGAAAAAGTGTAAATTTTGTGAAAAAAAAAATATTTTCTGTATTTTATGTAAAAATATTGTAACAGTACTAAAAATTATAGTAATTTTGCATAAAAAAAGGTGGAGTTTTCACCTAAAAAAAATAATAACTTGTATGAAACTATCTCTATCTATGCATGGAATAAATTATTGGTGGAAAAGAATAAATCTTGAGACCAAAAAAAAATGTACTTACAATAAACTTCTATCCTCATTTTTTTCACCCAAATATTTCATATTTAAGCTCATAATGGTTAAAAAAATATTTTATCTATAACAACAAGGAATCTGATATGTGTTCGCAATACTAACCTACATAGAGGACTACGGCGGGAGCAAAACCCTATTCCTATATTAACCTAACGTGACTCACTCGGATTTGCTCTGACTAGTTTGCTCGCTCGTCTGTGTTATATGTGGAAAGGCTTTATGATCCTACAAATAATTTATATTATATTTCTTTCTACGTTGAGTTTTGAATTAAGCATGATACAAACAAAACAAAAAATATAAGATCGCAGAAAACGTTCCGTTTGTCATACAAATCATTTATATTTGTTTTTTTTTTATTCTAAAATAATAGTCAACAGTTATAAAACAGCCATAAATATGAATAAAACAACAAAATTATGGTATTATAGACCTTAAAAATGGGCATCAGAAGGAAAAATCATGTTCCATTATAAATTAATTCAAACAGATATAGAAAAAAACTACACGTCTACACGGGGCGAGGGAGGTGTCTTTTGAAAGGGGTAATCAACAGCCTATTAAATAACCCCAAATTCGTAATGCGAATTTTTAATGCCAACCCAAAAACCTTGCCAAATTATGTAGCTAAACCTTCCTCATTAATCACTTTATCTACTGGTGAAAACCGCATGAAAATCCGTTCAGTAGTTTTTCAGTTTATCGCGAACAGATAGACGTGGCAGAGGACTTTGTTTTATAATATGTAGTGACATATATCCAGAATGTATTTAGAATTTGTCAATAAATCATGATATTTAACAGGGACGGCGATTATCACATGAAAAAGGGCATGAGCCGCCAAAAGCAACAAATGTATATATTTAAATTCAAGGCGATAAAGTATCTAAAATTGCATTCAGAATGTATGACTCACGCATGAGATCATTACAAAGAAGGAAAAGATATGAATAAAACAAAAGATCTTACCAAATCCATGCTGACTAGCTTCTACAGGGAAATATTTACAAAAGCGAGCACACCTGAACAAGCAAAGATTTTACAGCTTACAATTATTATTTAGAATTCTTAGTAGTACTATTACGTTTTCAATTATTTTAATATAATTTCGTATCTAAATACGTGGAAGAAACGTGTCAGGCAATCAAAACATCAAAACTAGACGGAAAACAAATATTGTTTCAAGAATCCCCAGAACAAATTGATACAAACGGAACTACCACAGAGTACCTTACACAGTACCTTATATAAAGGAACTACGAGTATAACAGGATAATTTTTCTTTTTCTTGTTTTGGATCCGCAGAAGCATTTGCCAGTGTCTATGTTTCAGTTTAATGGAGGTTACAACACATTTTACATAATGTTTTTGAGCAACATAAGATTATTAAAACGTAGGACGTCATTTTAATTAATATATTAAAAAAATGATTTTTATTTGGATAAATATTTTAAATACTCATATAATTACACACATTTTATAAAAAAATGTGTGCGTGTACTAGTGTACACACGTAAGAAGTGAAACTTGTTTAAGGCCTTATTTTTCGAAAAATGATCTATATGCAAAATAAAAAAAAAAAAAAAAAATTTTTTTTTTTTATAAAAAAAAAAATTAAAAAAAAAAAAAAAAAAAAAAAAAAAAAAAAAAAAAAAAAAAAAAAAAAATATTATAATAAAAAAAAAAAAAAAAAAAAAGAGGGGGGAAAAAGAAAAAAAGGGGAGGAAAATTTTAACCCCAAAAAAAAAAAACAAATACCTATACAAAATATATTTTAAATACTTATGTAACATTAATTAAATACATGTGGAGGGAAATCCGGCAAGAGGGACCATAAAGTGGGTGGATTGTCCGGCGAGAGGGACCAAGAAATGCGGGCTCCCGGCAATTACAAATTGTTATTGTTGATCGAAGATACTGGATCTACCATTGTCTAGGTTTATATAAAAATATATATTTATATGCCTGAATGTTTTTCAATCAATTCATTCATTTCAAAATTACTCTTTCTGCGGTCTTTACGAATTGTTTTTTACACAAATAAAAACCAGAGAGTCATTTTTCCTATATATTTACGAAGGATTAAACACACCTTTCACCATAGAGTTGTGTATGTGATATAATAACCCTATAAATGTTTTTTTTTTACCGACGATGTCTTAAAATGGCTGAAAGAATTAAATTTTCAATTATAAAAAAAATACAACTGATTAGGTACACCATTTATCCATACGACTAAATAACTATAAATTATGAAAAAACGGTACTGTTTTAAGCGATATCTGTATATGATCGAATCGAAGTAGCTACTTGCAATGCGACGTATGCCTGTTACTTCTGTTTGTTTCTGTTATTTCTTCTTTGTTTGTGTACCAACTTTTTTTTAAAGATACGCTTCAAATGTATACTGAAAATATAGCAACAGAGAATTTTTTTTTTTTTATTGTAGCTCGGCAAAGTGACTGTACTGTGCCTGATGGTAAGCACAGTACAATCCAAAAACAATGGCGACCACCGAAAGACATACTTCCTCGCCGGTCGCCGCTGTCTGCCGGCCTGAAAGCGACCCAGTCAGGGGCAACCCCCCCCCCCCCCCCCCCCCGTTGCTGGATATACACCGGCTGATCCCGGAACGCGACACGCCCAAACGTGCCACTATGGCGGGTGTTCCACCTGGTGTACGGTGGTCGCGATCCAGTCGGGTACAGACACCCTACCACCCCGCTAAATATGATTAAGAGGAATCGTTAACCTTTATAAAATAACTATCCGACCCGTGCCCACTTCGTTGGGCGGTAATAGGCATTATCAAGCTACAATTTTTGTCTAGAACTCAATCATATATATCTCATAATTAAGGCAGCGTTCGTAAGAAACGTTTTTGTTCGACCATTTTTCTCCGACTCCCCAGATATTACCCCCTACAACCTCACAAACTTTACCTCTTTGTAATATTAGTATAGATTATAGATAATATTAATAGCTTCTGCCCGTGACTTCGGACGCGTGGAATAGTTATTTTAGGCTAAGACGCAGCGGAAGCTCTCAAAAGGAAAAAAAGCCCCGATTTTAAAACATTTCTCATTGTAGCTCCGCTCCTATTGCCCTTAGCGTGATGATATATAGCCTATAGCCTTCCTCGATAAATGAGCTATCTATCGCTCACAAATAACGTGGCTTTCTATTGATAAAAGACTTTTCAAAATCGGTTTAGTAGTTCCTGAAATCACCCCCTACAACGACACAAACTCACAAGCTTTACCTCTTTATAATATTAGTATATAGATTATAGCCCCTGCCCGCGACTTCGTCCGCGTAGTAATAGTTTGACACACAGCAGAATCTCTAAAAAAAAACATGTCGATTTTGAAACATTTTTCAACTGTGCTCCGCTCCTACTGGCCTTAGCGTGATGATATATAGCCTATAACCATTCTCGATGAATGAGCTATATACCACTGAAATAATTATTCAAATCGGACCAGTAGTTCCTGAGATTACCCCTTACAACGCCACAACGTCACAAACTCACAAACCCACAAACTCACAACGTCACAAACTTTACCTCTTTATAATATTAGTATAGATGACACTCACAAATAACTTGGCTTTCTATTGGTGAAAGAGTTTTTAAAATCGGTTTAGTAGTTCCTGAGATTACCCCCTACAACGTCACAAATTCACAAACATTACCTCTTTATAATATTAGTATATAGATTATAGCCCCTGCCCGCGACTTCGTCCACGTAGTAATAGTTACTACTCTGGGCTAACGCTGACACACAGCAGAAGCTCTTAAAAAGAAAAAAACATCTCGATTTTGAAACATTTTTCATCTGTGCTCCACTCCTATTGGCCTTAGCGTGATGATATATAGCCTATAACCATTCTCGATGAATGAGCTATATAACACTGAAAGAATTATTCAAATCGGACCAGTAGTTCCTGAGATTACCCCTTACAACGCCACAACGTCACAAACTCACAAACCCACAAACTCACAAACTTTACCTCTTTATAATATTAGTATAGATAAAAAAAAACGACTGGCAATTTTTCATAAAAATTACTACCAACCTTCATATGTATTTCATGACATATACTGACTTTTTTTGGATAATGTATATATTAAAAAATTATACCAAAAAAATAGTCATGTTGTTTTTGATGGCTATAAATTAATTTTACGTTATGAATTTTTTTGGAATTACAGCACATGGTTCGCAAAACTATCTCAAAGATGTAATGCAGGAAAAATATAAAGAACCGATGAAGAAAGAGAGTGTAAAACCTTTACTTGAAAAAATTGTGCAGTATTCATCACTCCCTAAAAATGTAATAAATGAATCGTGAGATTCCATTTTATTTAAAATTATGATAAAAAAAACAGTGCCCAGAAATTTAGTTTCCTTATCCTTACACTAGGCATGTATTAAATTTACAAATATTGCATATCGTACTGAGAACAAATCCCTACTAATTGTTTTATTTCAGACACAGATTGAAAGACCTGATGCAGAAATTATTCGTTTTATTGACTGCTATATTGGCAGAGTTAATGGTTTTGCGTACGGTTCAATGCAAAGATTTATTAAAATGAAACGAAAAGGAGTTATAAAACCAGTTGGTCCTTGTGATATGTATCGACTGCCACCAACAACATCTATAGAAGTTTGTATTTCAATTTAATTATAATGTAGAATATAATTTCATGAAAAATTTACACATTTTTATTCTGAGACAAACAAATATTATTTAAAAATGTGAAGTATAGTATAAGGAAGATCTCATCTGGCTTGATAACGCGAGGTATCTATGCTCTCACTTATATTTTATTAAATTTCGATTTCTATTCATTTGATTTAATTATATAAATATATAAACATCGCGCAGTAAAGTAACTGCAAAAAATAATTTTTGAGCACGGAATAATGTTTCTGTACGTTTTAAGTATAAATAAAATAAAATATCAATAAAAACCCAGATTGTTTGTACCGAAAATAGTAGCGAAATACAAAAACTATCAAATGCCTAGTAGTCCGGTGAAGCTGTTAAGGCCTTGCTAGGTCAATAGCGTAGTCAGTTCGAGAAAAAAAAATCAAATGCCAAGTTTTGAACGCCTGTCCGGTCCGCTTCCTTCGTGATGTTAGTACAAAATATGTACAATTACCATACCTATTTTTTCTACCTCTGGTTTTACCCACCTTACCACTTTCTTTTTTGTTTATCATTATTCAGTACTAAAACGTAAGACATGAGGCATTATGCATACAGACTGCTTGTACCATTTACGTCTCTACGAAACTATACCAAATGGCCAATTAGAAAACTACTTTGGATAATTGTTTCTCATGTTGTTATTACAACTATATGTAACACGTTTTTACACGCTTTTTATTAGCTTCACCTGTACGTATGTTTGTAAGTTTGTAACCGACTCTTTTGGGCGCAATTTTGACCTACTTTAAACGGTTATATTTAATTCAAACTTTGTAGATTCATCGACGACTGATGACAATAAACTAATTTAATATTTCAGTTTGGATGGTGTCAGCATGATCCTGTTATAACAAATACCACATGGCACCAAACATATCCAAGATATCCTCAGCCAGTTTCTCCAAATTCTTTAATTCTAGATAAAGTTCGAAAGAATAACAAATACGCTACCCTATTTTGAATGTTTAATGTTTATACGGAGAGTTTTAAAATATTTTATAAAGAATTAATTAATTTTAATAAATAGTCTTTGTAGTAGTTTCTAATGAGTATATAGTTTATTTTCAGTTAAATAATATAAAAGTAGCAGAAGTGTATTTATTTTCGTTATTTATTCACTCGAAAATACAATTTCGATGGGTACGAAAAAGTACTTAATAAAAATCTATATTGCATACAAATTAAGTATTTTTTAACTACAATTTCAATGAATTATTGACATGTAATAACGATTATTAAAAGTAAATTTGAATAATAGATGTATATATCTATAATATAAATATTCGGAAATAATTATCACACTGCAAAGGTGTGCGAAGCTGCAGCAAATTGCTTGAAATATATAAAACAATTCAATTTTACTATATTACACACGTATGAACAATGATTAATCCTAGCGTGTGATCAATTATATTATAACTACAATATCATTGCGTCTCATACATTATCGAACGATCGTACAAGTCGGGTTGTCGTGCCTAAATTTTGTTTTCAGATTTCACCGGATTCTCATAGAAGGTGGAATTGATAATTGTATTTTTTTTTTATTTTCCTGAGGTGAAACAGTTCTTTCTGAAGCAGGGTTTTCTAAAAAAGAGGAGATTTGTTTAGTTTTAGGCTTCGATTAATCGTTTTTCAGATATTTACATTTTTCTCATAACACCTCTGTTTAGTTAGCAGTTGGTATCGGTGACAAGAACAAGGAATAACACAGACAAGAAATAATGTTTTTTTTTTACGAATAATCGCGTGATAGATAATTGCAGTTTACTCTAATATTAAAATATAGTTTTTGATTTTTCGATATGCGTAGCAGTACATAACGATAAGCTGTGCCAAGCAATGAACTACGACATTATTCGTAATAATTCGTGTGGAGGTAACTCCGTGCTTATTGAATACATATTACCAATGATATTATAACTAAAAATCTAATATGCATATTACCATAGAATTATGAAACAGTTTGCACATTGCTCGCAGCTATGTTACTACTCTGTGTAAAATAGATAGATTCATACTTATACGACAGTCTGTGGATTCATAGGTGTGAACTGTGAAAAGTATCTTAAATTTGACGAGTTATGGTTTTAGCAAGGAATTTATAATTGTTTACTTATAGATTCCTTGGGTTTTAGTGATGTAACTCTGTACCAATTATTTGCACTGGAATTACCAGATATATAGCAATGAGCTGAAACTTCAGGAAGTTTGTATTGAGTATATTTCCATTGATATATTCACTATCTTAATTAGTATTGGACCCGATTAGTTCATAAAAAGTATAATAAATCTACAGTCCTCAATTGCTTTCGATAGATTTGCTAACGCTGATCATAATTCATTATTTTATAGATTCATTTAAAACATTACGGTTTAAAGTTCTAACTAGAATACCCAGAAAAATTCTATTTGCTGCAAACAACTTTCACTCTAAAAATACTAAGACCACGCATGGGGTAATTATAAATCGAGAGCTGGCAACAGTGTTTTGAAAAGTTAACACTGTCAACACGACTGTCTTTCGTTCAATTGACGTGAACGTGTAAGGTCGTCGGGTGTTTGAAAAATGTGAGTAATCGTATAATATTTGTGTAATCGTTCTACACTATATTATATTAATAACGAAAGCGTTGTTATGTTCCACTACTGTGACTATTTATGAGCTTATTTTGTTTAAATTCAAGCCAAAAATAGTTTTAACCTTTAGTGTACATGTGTCCATGAAGTTGTTATAGTTTTGTTTTTATTTTAGGTCTAAAGTATCGCGAGATACACTCTACGAGTGCGTTAACGCAGTCATTCAGTCATCAAAAGATAAGAAGCGTAAATTTTTGGAAACTGTCGAACTCCAAATTGGACTCAAGAACTATGACCCCCAGAAGGACAAGCGTTTCTCCGGCACCGTCAAGTATGTTTACCTGAAAAGAGCATTTTGGTGGAGTGTTGTATCTTTTTAAAAATCCCACCAGGGTGAATCTGGACAGGGAGTCGGTTTAGACTGACGGGACTTCACCCAAAGTCTATAAATAACGGGTAGGTATGCTTCGGCTTACCGATAATCTTGCCGAAGATATGAAGCTATTCGGTAAGATATGCTTCATTTGTGTAGAAATCAACATATTCTTGTGTAGTTTGGGCTATATAGTTTATTTCGTAAATTTATGCCCACACGAAGATACTTTCTTAGTATGGAATAATTTTATATCCTCATAAATACTTTCAAATGCGATTTTAAAATTACGAATTAGTATTTGCCAGGATGGCAGTGTTTAAGTTGCCTTTAAAAGTATGAACTACTGGTCTGATTTGAAAAATTCTTTCAGTGTTATATAGCTCATTTATCGAGGAAGGTTATAGGTTATATATCATCACGCTAAGACAAATTGGAGAGGAGCACAAATGAAGAATGTTTCAAAATTGGGGTTTTTTCTTCTCGGGGATTTCTGCTGCGTGTTGGCGTAAGCCCAAAGTAACTATTTCATGCAGACGAAGTTGCGGGCAGAGGCTAGTGTAATAATACACAGAATTTATCAATTATTATGATGTTTTATCAGCATGTATTATCTGTTTACATTGATGAAAAACTTCTTACTGAATGAGATGTCTTGAAGTTAAATAATTGTGTTAATAATTTCCGCTGTATATAGTGTTTATTTATTTTTTCAGGCTTAAGTACATCCCTCGTCCTAAGATGCAGGTGTGCGTTCTCGGTGATCAGCAGCATTGTGATGAGGCGAAACAGTTAGATGTACCATGCATGGATGCCGAGGCACTCAAGAAACTTAATAAGAACAAGAAGCTTGTCAAGAAACTAGCTAAGAAGTATGTTATTCTTTATTTATTATCTTTAATTGATAGGTAGAGGCTATCGAGAGATATAGAGAGATTAGGCTAGAAAATTACCTAAAAGATATCTAAAAGTTTCACAGTCTAATGTACAGAGCACTCATGCATGTGACCCATGGGCATAATAAAATGAGAATGTGACGTACTTATTACATTTGTTTAAATAAATCTTCAGCTCATCTTAAGTAACTGTCATGCATAGATGGTTTAAGAAAAAAAAAGATAAACTATGCATAAAAACCTTAAAAAAATATATTAAAGCAAATACAGTTCCAATAAAGTGTTTGTTTCGGAACAAGTAATGTTTGTTTTGGAACAAGTAATGTATACATAAAATTTATATAAAATGTAATAAATTGTCTAACATCAAATATTTTTATTTTGAAGGTATGATGCCTTCCTTGCATCTGAGTCGTTGATCAAGCAAATTCCACGTCTGCTGGGTCCGGGTCTCAACAAGGCAGGCAAGTTTCCTGGTCTCCTCTCCCACCAGGAATCCATGACACAGAAAATTGATGAAGTCAAGGGAACCATCAAATTCCAGATGAAGAAGGTAAGGAAAAGTTTAAATATAGTAGTGTTTTAGGTTTTATTGTTCAGGAGATATACTCACAATAGGCATGTATATGAGAAGAGTTAAGTCATATACTTTTGAATTTGATATGGTATTTTGTAAATTATTGTATCAAAATGCTTTACCAGCCTAGCTGTCGACATTGTCTAGTGAAGTTTTTAGATACCAGATCTAATAAGTGTAAACAGTTTATAGTGTAAAACCCCTTATAATGTGTTATTTGTGTCTCACAAGAAATAACTTGTATCTATCAAAAACAATATTGTCCACTTCTGAAGCAATAATCAATGCCAAAATATTAGTGTATTTCCTTCATACATCTTAATCATTCTTTTCAAATTTTTAAGAGTAATAGCTATGAAATGTATTCAATAAAAAGTAGTGTAATTTACTTAGAAAATATATTTTTGTTCTTTAATTTGAATGTCATTAAAATGGATAATGCAGTTTAGTGGTGGTAGTTCTGATCACGAGTGCATTCTCTGCCTAAATTCAATGAAGATTTTTTTTTAATTTTACAATATTATATTATATACATCTATTTCCTTGAAATCAAGATGGTATGTAATTTTATTTTTAAACAATAAGTATAATTTTATAATAGATAATTAGGTCAAATATTAAGCACCTAGTTTTTTAATTGATGTAGAATGTGAAGCGAGTACAGAATATCCTTCATAAATATCGCTAATGTCTAAACATTCAGTCTGTATATAGGTATTAAAAAAAAAAATATTTGTTTGATAATGTCCACAAGTAACTTTTTGTAAATTAGTAGCCCTCATTGACATTACATTTTTTTTTTTAGATCTCTTATTTTATACATCAATAACATAGAACTCCTAAATATTTTATTAGAATTAAAAAAAAAAATATCATTACAGGTTCTTTGCCTATCGGTGGCTGTCGGACATGTTGGCATGACTCCAGATGAACTCGCCCAAAATGTGCACCTTTCAATCAACTTCCTTGTGTCTCTGTTGAAGAAGCACTGGCAGAATGTGCGTTCACTTCATATGAAATCGACAATGGGACCACCCCAGAGATTGTATTAAGCTAAACGCAATAAATTTGAGTTAACATCCAATTTTATTTCTTTATCATTTATACAACAATCGCCACTATGTCCTAATGATACTACTGAGGTGTAATGTTGTAAGTTATTTGGTTTAGTAAACAATTTTACAAGTAGAATTTGAGATATCAACATACCAAGTCAATTTGAATAGATGAAGAAATCCTAACAGATAACCCAGATAGCATTTAGTCTCTATACAAACATATTTCTAGATAATGAACTAGACCAAATATTTTTAAACCATGCTGTTTATAATTATGGTTTTAATTTTTTTACACTAACTAAATAGGAATTAATCACATGTACTAAAATGTCCTAACTTTTTTTTTTAATTTTATTTTTGGCAACCAATCTTTTGGATTATTACTGCCATTGTCGAGTAGTACATAAATAGTATTACAAGTTCTTCCATTCCATTTTTGGCAACCAGTCTTCTAGTAGACTATTACTGCCATTGTCAAGTGAATATCGATATTACAAGGTTCTTGATATAATTACAATGAACTAACAAGATGGTGGCCATCTTGTTAGAACTTTCCATGGAGTTTTTGTAGCATCTCAGAATTCATAGTCATAGTAGTATTATTATCCATTCACTTCACTTATGCACAATAAACAAACTATATTACATAAAACACCACCAATTTTACACAATATAGAGTCAAGTAACACAAGATTATGAATAAAATATAAAATCCACTACATGACAGACCAAAATCCCACCAAAAACTCAATGGCCTAATATGTAGTCATTTTCAGAAGCTCTTCTTTTTAAAATGGCAACATGTGTGCGCACCCAATTTTGCCAATGTCAAGTGAATAGAGCCATAAACAATGGAGATTGAGCCAGACAATGAAACAATTATCTTTATATCCAGACCGGGCTGTCTACAATCAGACACCACAAAGAAAGCACATGTAAACTAAACATCAACATATTGTTAGAATACAAACACACGAGAGCATTACACTAAAATCTAATGTTTAATTTGGTTATAATCGACGTATTATGAACTGAGGCTTTGGGTCATAAATCTTTATCTGTCTGTCTCGCTCGCAGTTACAAGTCTTATGGAGAGGTGACTGATGTGTGTAAGAATTGTAGAGGTGCATATCGATAACGGAATAGGTACGATTGATGTGCTTAATTATGTTAAATAGTAATAGTAATAATTTTTCGCTATCTGACAATAAAAGTTTTTAATTTGTAAGATAAAAGGTTTGTTTCGACGTAATCATAGAGAAACTGTATAGATCGTAATGTGTCCCTGAAAAGGGCCTTTTTTATCTTTTCTAGGGATATTTCTTAGTTCTTCAAAAATCCGTATCCGTATATTCTTGTTGCCTGCCTGTGATACTACGGTTTTTATTCGATCCACGATGGCTCTATAACTCCATAAATCAGTGCCGCAAGCTCTCGTGGATTATTGAAATTGAGGCAAGCTTTTTCCTCGGGGTCAGTTTTCAATTATTTTTTAAACAGGAACACGTTGTGAATTACAGCGCGGGCGTGAACGTTGATGTCACCATTTTATTTCTTCAAAACCACGTTAGAAAATAAATTCTCAATTGTGTGTATTGCGTAACGAAGCGTAAGTAATGTAATGAGGGTTATAACAAAAAATCTTATATTTATAGAAAAACAACAACCCTTATTCGTAACGACCAATCAGTAGTCAGAGTGTTAATGAAGGTCACGATGACGCATCGACTCCGCGTGCGAAAGTAGCTAAGTATCGATAACGGGTTGCATTGCGTGCACATTCCTACTGTCAGTGACATTTATTGCCCGACGACTCAATTTAAAATGCGTCGACTATAGTATTAATAAATTTCGAGAAGCAATCTAGAATGAAATGATTATCCGTAACAAGAGTTAAGAGACACATAATGTTAGTAGGACGGGGAATAGAAGGAGGTAGAACCTCATAGAGAGAGAAACTGTTTCTAGGACAATTAAAAAATATGCGATCCTTGATCCTTATTTTATTTAAATGTACTGGTGTGCTGACTGCTGACGTGCCCAAGGCGCAGGTGGCAAATAATAGAGA
This sequence comes from Antheraea yamamai, assembly GCA_036509395.1. Taxonomy (NCBI): domain Eukaryota; kingdom Metazoa; phylum Arthropoda; class Insecta; order Lepidoptera; family Saturniidae; genus Antheraea; species Antheraea yamamai. The sequence goes on from AP028438.1 coordinate 17,273,263, forward strand.
TAACGTTTTTACTAACATTTCTGAATTTAAAGAACCATGGCTTTTACGGGATATCAATTTGCAAAGACACATAATGCTTCCCCTTTAATTTCCGAGACAAATCCCAACTCTTTTGCATTATACACACACACACACATCAAACAATCCTAATTTAGATAATAAGCATAAGTCCCTTGCGTAAATCCTATAATGATCCAAGGATCCCGACTGGATGACACATTTAGCGCAGGAGACCACAGTTTCGTTGCCCGAAATTCCATAGTGCCCCGGAATCCAGGCAAGAACAGTACTACCTAAATTGTGACAAATACCTACAATGCTTTCCTAATTGTAAGTATAACTGGGTGCTTATCTCTGAAACGGAAAGGGTTAGACAAAATCGCTTCAAGGCAGCTTTTGTTGTCCGTAAATATAAAGGATCTCGTTAATTTATGCGCCTTTATAACAGTTTATAGCCTTTAGTACAGTTTCAAGGATGGCGACAGTTTCCCCAGTAAACACCGTGTTACCAGGAGGGCATCTATAACTTAATATAATTCTGCGCTTCGGTACCCAGACCGCTGCACTAACATTTCCAAAGCTGACTAGCTTAGAGGCATCTGTAAAAATTGGAACCCATCCCTCCAATTCATTTGCTAGTTTTTCTTGAAATTTACTGTTGGCTTCGACAGTGTTCTTAGTAATGTCAAATTGCATTATAATGGTTAGTTAGAAGGTCAATGCATAGTAATTAGTATCATATAAGGGGTTGATCTCGAATTTAAAAATTGCAAATGTTAACTTGCTGAAGCTCTGCAAGCTAGTTTAATGAATATAATAAATGAAACTAAAACATGTAAGACAGCCAAATAGTGATTATTTACATCATTTCTGTACTAAAATCCCTTATTTTTGGGGCAGGTAACTGAAATACGAAAACTTGTATTTTATGTAGACATAATCAGTCCGAGGTGTTATTTCTCGTTCTATTTAATAGTTCGGGTAGAATGTGACAACACTAGACGCCACTCGCCAGTTTGTTCTAACCTATTCAAATTTCTTTCAGACTGCGTGTTCTCAAAAACAATATTGAACAGTATCGAAGTTTTTGATTTAGAAATATGTTAGAAGGCTCTTAATTACTTCGCACTGCTGAGAATAAAGATACTTTTGAAATAATCTATGTATCCTAAAACAAATCGTTCTCTTACATTCTTCGACAAATGTGTGATAAATATGTAAGAAGTCATGCGTCACCAATCTTTATGTTGATACGAGTGGAATTAGCACTGTTTTCAGTTCGTCACAATTCTCGAGTAGAGTAGTCAGTTTAATATTGAGTGTGACTGATACATAATAGGTAACCTCGGCAGCAGTGTGATTCGACACCTATCGACCTAAATAAAAATTCTATAATGAATCTGAGACTATGGTATAGTAACATATCATGACATCGTGGTAAAGCTTTTAATATTGACCACCGAATTAATTACCACCTAAAATAAGATCTCTCAGCACGTATAGACGTGCTCTGGTAACCACATTTGCGAACTCGTTCTCGTCTAGGTTTATCATGTTATCGTCTTACTTAGACCATGTAGTCTCTGATTCTCAACTAAAATTGTAGCCAAAAACTATATACTCACAAAACTGAGCATCGAATTGTCATGTCTCAATTTCAATTCAAATGTTAGGTAAACTATTCTTTTATTCTGGCGGCGGCGGTAGGAGAGAATCTGTCGCTGCCGAGTGTGCTTTCGGCCATGCTCGGCAGCAAACAGGCATGGCAAGCGATGGCCTTCTGCGAGGAGGTCAGCTCGCAGAAGGAGGCGGCGGAGAGGGCCCGCGAGGCAGACCCACTAAGTGGCCGTCTCCGCCAACGGAGGATTGGCAGGAGGAGGCGGCGCTTTGCCCAACTCCTCCTGCCACCGTAGCCGGACCTGAGGGGATGGGCCGGGGGCCCATCTCCTCATTGCACAGGTCCGGCGGACGAGGGGGGCAGCCGGCGTGTACCCGGTCTGTCCCTCTATAGGTAGGAGCCCGGCGGTCACCTTCCGCCGGGCGGACCGTTGGAGCGGCTCTACAAGGTGATTAGCCAGCACGATCCCTTGCCGCCCCAACATTACGGTCGGACGGTACACCGTGGGGTTTTAGTCCGTGCGAGTCGGACATAACCCACTCTCTCCCCCGAGAGGGTGGGTATCCATAAGGGATTTCCCCACGTTAAAAAAAAAAAAAAAGGTAAACTATTCTTTTACAAAGAGTTTAATTTTTTTTTTCGATCTTTGCCGCTTGGCGACACGCTCAAGGGTGGCTGAACCTCGGCTTGGGTTGTTACTTTCCAGTACCTGGGGCCAACATAATGGTGAAGGGCGCCCAAACAGGGTGGGGACCCGGATGAAGTATCTGGGCCTCTACCCTGGACGGGCGCTGGCGGATTGAGCCCCATCTTGAGGGGCGCAGACCGCGAATTGTGGGGGTGGCGGCGGCACTCGGCTGGCTGCTCCCCAACATAAAGGGGCCGAGCGCTGGTTGATGTCGACTATAAATGGGGGTCATGCGGATGATGGCCGTCTACGGTGCCCAGACGTGGGCCGACACTCTCGGCGCCGCTAACGTGCGGGCGCTGCGCAGCGCATAGTGGTACTGAGGGCGTGCAGGGGGTACCGCACCGTGGCCTCCGCGGCGGCTTTTGCGCTCGCCGGCTCCCTCCCCTGGATGCTGTAGGTGGGAGTTCTTACCGCCGTGTACGAGTTTACGGCGGCAAGGAAGAATAACAGGGAGCCTGAGACTCCCAGGGAGATTGAGGCCAGGAGAAGGGAGGGCTGGGAGGAGGCGATAGGACGATGGAGGCAGGACCTAGCGGACGAGCGGTATGGACGTTACACTATTGACGCCGTCCGCCCGGTCCAGCTGGATTGGATAGGGAGACGCTGAGGCTCCCTGTCGTTCAGACTGGTGCAGGTACTCACCGGGCATGGTTGCTTCGGGTGGTACCTGCACCAAATCGCTCGTAGAGAGCCAACCGCCGCATGCCATAAGTGCGACGCTGCGAAGGATACCGCGCAGCATACTCTGTCTGAGTTTGCTGTGTGGGAGGGACAGCGCCACATTCTGACTACGGTGGTAAGGTTGGATTTGTCGCTGCTGAGTGTGGTTTCGGCCATGCTCAGCAGCGAAGAGGCGTGGAATGCGATGGCCTCCTTCTGCGAGGACGTCTTCTCACAGAAAGAGGCGCGGAGAGAGTCCGCGAAGATGACCCTCTGAGTGGCTCTCTCCGCCAACGGAGGACCGGAAGGAGAAGGTGGTGATTTTCCCGCCTCCTCCCACCCCCGTAGCCGGGGCCGGGGGACCATCTTCTCATTTCACAGGTCCGGCGGACGAGGGGAGGCAGCTGGTATTTACCCAGTCTGTCTCCCTATTAAGATGGAGCCCGGCGGCCACCTTCCGCCAGACGGACCGTTGGGGCGGCTATCCAAAGGGAATAGCGTAGTTCGATCCCTTGCCGCCCCAACAAAACGGTCGGACGGTAGACCGTGGCGTTTTAATCCGTGCGAGTCGGACATAACCCGTCCTCTCCCCCAAGAGGATGGCGTATCCATAAGGGACGCCTCCACGTTAATAAAAAAAATGGGTGTTACCTTGGATGCAACTTCACGAGTCTGTCTAAGCTGAACTAAGCTAACTATTCATACATATAAGAATTCCTGCGACACACGTGTTGACCGGTACGTGAGCTTCACGAATTTAAAGGTGTATAAGATTTTAAATAAAATTTGGAATTATCTATATTAAAATACTTATATTCAGGCTTATTAAACTAAAAAAAATAAAAATTTTTTGGGAAAATATACAAATACTTATTTAATAAATTGTTATTAAATCAAACAATTTCACTTAGACGTCTTGAATCAGAGTTTAACAATTCGTCTACTTCATCGCTATCATCGTCTTCAGGAAGATGATCATCACAATCTTCCAGCAACTCTTCATCATTACTAGTCTGTGACACTATAACATCACCATGAATGTCTTTATTCTTGAGAGTTCCCATCCAAAATGCTTCTGAACAATTATTAGTTGCCAGAGCAGCTTTTACTTTGTAAATGAAACTTTCAAGTAATTGCCTAGCATAAGGAACTTTACTCATTAGTACTTTATCTTTCTTTAACCTTGAATGACAACACAAAGACTGTAAGAATCTTGTTGATTGCTGAAGTGTTTTCAGCATTTCCAAAATTTCTTCAGTTTGATATTTAAATTGTATTTCTATTATAGGTATACCATGAGACAAAAATAATTTTAAAACAGGTAATGTTTTCTTAAAAAAAGCTGATAAATTATTTCTATTATCAAGACATATCGCTATATCAGACATGTACTTCAAAATATTCGCAATGTCTTTCCATAAATTAATATGCTCAGAATTTGTCATGCGATAATTTAAATTAGCTTTAACTGCTTCATGAAGTGATGTTCCTATATTTCTATAAAGAATTGTGAAATTACTTTTATTAATACTTTTTAGACAATTCAATGAGTCCTTTTGACTCTTTAATAGTTTTATATCATGTGTTAATTGAAGAATTAACTTTTTTAGCTCAAAGATTTCATTATTTATGAGATAAATCGAAGCTAAATGGTCAATTCTTTTATTAAAAATTAATCCTTTTTCTAACATTCCTTCAGGGGTTTTCCATTGTTGTGACAAAAAATTTTGAGCCATATTTCTTAATATTTTTAAAAGATTCCTATTATCTGTATAACTCTGAATCGTTTGCAAAAGATCTATCAAAGATACCGCTGTTGATAGCTGGATACAGTATTTGTGATGCTTTTCTAGTTTTTCAGTTATAGCTATAAGTAAATCTTTTAATGTCAAGTTAGCATTATCAGAACTTGCAATTGTCCTCAATGAACTTTTTAATAACCCACCATGATGATTTCTAAACCCAATCCATTTAAAATATATTGTGAACATGTTATAAATGTTTTCAAGGCAGGAAAGAGAATCTAAAATGTCAGACGTGTACAAATATGAATTCTCGTTTGATACATTTTCAGAAGTATATCTTTCAATTTTTAATGTGATAAACTGTAAATGTTCCATCATTTTGTGTAATATTTCACTAACAGATTTAGCACAGTCTTTGGCTTTTTTAGAATCATATATGATATGTTCTTGCTTAGAAAGAAATGTTTTCTTCTTTATTTTAGAAATCATCACATTTTCCAGGTTGAGGTTAACACATTGCAATAAAAATGCTAGTGTTTTAATTTTTAATTCTCCACATGCCTCACTCTCATCAGACAGGTCATTGTTCAACAATTTAAGTAGATTCAAATTTAATGGTCTAAAGTAAATATTATGCACACCATTCAGAGTGCCCTTCACAGAAACATTATTTTGAGTTCCCTGGGTTTTTATAATTTCTGGCGAAACAGACTCATTCTGTATTTCTTTTCTATTTATTTTTTGTTTAGATTTCTGTACAACATTTGCTTTCTTTTCTCTTATGCTTTCTTTGAGATATTTATTAATGCTTAATACACAATTTGGAGCTTTATATGATATTTTTGTTTTCAATAATATCTCTGCTATAAGTGATTCTATGTCTTCAATTTGTTTAAGTCGCTCTAAAGTCTTTTCTTTAAGTGTATCATCGTTATGTAATGAAAAAGCATTTAAAAGTTCTCTGAACCAATTGACAGTGTGAATTAAACAATCTAAGATTTTACTTAGGGTTGTTTGATCGTTATCTTCAATTGTATCTATGTCAAATTTAGGCAATACAATTGGACAGCCTAATAATGCATCTACACTAGATAAATTTCCATCTTGTTTTGAATGCAATATTTGCACTAGTTGAAAGAGAGGTGACAAAACAGCAACACTTATTTCTACTTTTGGTTTTAATGTCAGCCCTGCAATATTTATGGCAATGACATCATCCATTTCACTCTCCTCATTAAGACAATATTGCATTGTAAGCTGAATTTCATCTACATATTCATCTACTATAGTGCTAACAATAAAATTCTGTTCTAAATCATTAGTCACAGCATAATTTAACCATGACAAAAAGTTTTTATGGATGTAAGATGCTGTAGAAATTATGTGTGAGAGTTCATCATAAAAAAATACAATCATCTCTGGGAAATGCTGAGTGCTTCTACTTATCAATTCTATAATTTGAGCAGCTTCTCGAATATTACCTTCTGGTAAATGTGACATAGACTCATTTGAAATATTATTTGATTTTTCTGTAGTTTCCTCAATATCTGCAACTGTTGCCATGAGATATTTTACTGCATGGACACCTGCCAGAATACCTTGAATTTTAATTCTTGGGTTTGAACTACTTAATTCCTTTCTAATAATCATGTGTATGTCATCTCTTATAAGTGAGTTTTCATAACTGTATGCAAGACAACAAAGTAAATTCATAACTGCTTTGATTTCAGTAAGATACATATCATCCATTCTATCCAATAAAGTTAACATTTGAACACTCTGAGGTTTTAAGAAGGATATATCTTTTGCAGCAACGTTATTTAAAATTTGTAAAATACTCATAACACATTGCTTGGAATGCAAGCCTAACTGTAGCAATTCTGCAACGATAGTTTGGCAACAATCATAGAGATTAGTAAACATCAATGAGTAAATATGTAACACTAAAGACTCTATTAAAGGAGCACCTTGAGTCTTTAATAGTGTATTTGCAAGTACAATTAAAGTTTGCAAAGAGTCTTTTAATATAGGTTGGAATTTATCAAATGTTTCATCAAATAACTCCTCTTTTAAGATGTCTAATTTAGTTTGTTTTTTTATTAGATTCTCCACCTGTCTCTTTCTATCTTCTGTTGTTGTATACAGTATTAAAAGTATAATAAAATCTATAGGCTTATGATCAGTATGTATTTTACACATGGATACAACTTTTAACCATGCACCTGAAATGACTTTAGAAGAAATCATTGAATTTCTTATTGCTGTTGCGGTCAACACCTGACTTGAAGCAATTTCTTGTGGTGTAGCTATTGATGTAGGCCAACCAATACTATCTCTCAGTCCTCGAATAGCATCAAAATATGCATCGTCACTCAACCTCCCAGGTATAAGTAGAAATTTCACAAAATTCGGGAAAACATTGCATTTTGATAAACTAGACAGTATAGTTATTGTTCTCTTTTGTAGTTGATCATATTGTTCATCAGATAAACAAAGGTAGGTTAAACAATCTAGGGCTGCTGGAATGAGATCATGATCATCATTTAAAATCCTACTCATTTCTGTAGCTATATTATTATGCTGTTGGTCATTTATAATATCCGGTATTGCAGTAATAATTTCTAAACGAACTATTTTTTCTGATGCAATGTCAAGTAAATTAATCAAGTGTGTAGTGATTTTATCTCCGTCAATGATACTGTCGAGATTTGAGAAACATTTTAGTATCATCTGTATCCATGGTCCACAACTGGATTGAGCGGCTAAGTCTATAGCTTTCTCAAATATGTGATCAATTAATTTAGATTGTAGAATAGGTATGCTCAGTAAAATTTTAATTACACTGTCATTAAGTAAGTGTTCCTCATCATTTTCCGTTATCATTACAATATTCTGATAGAGATAATGTCTAAATATATCGAGATTCAGACATTCCTTTTCTAAATTTATAAAAAGTTCTGATACATTAAGCGGGTAATCAAAGTGTTTTTCTAACGCTCTTTTGATACCACGTATAACATGTACAGCCTCTCGGTTAACGACACATTTCTCGGGTGGGTGTTTTAAAGTAAGACCACCGTCAAGTAAAATTTTGTGTAGGTAATTACTCTCAACTGTCTTTGATCTCTTGTTTTGGGTTTGGCTATCGGTTGATGCTTGAGTTAAATTCCTTTTGGAACTCATTGCCGAATCTCTGCAATAAACGTTGAATATGTTTTAACGGTTAAAAATTCAAGTCAATACCCAATCATTTGAACGAAACAACTTTAAGATTTGACAAATAACATAGATTATATGTTTTCTTGTATATCACTGAGTATTTTTTTTTTGTGATAGGTATTGAAAATTAAAAAGCGTAGACAGTAAACTGCATAGTAATCCATATACTTCCTAACCCCAGCACCGTACATCTAGGTAGGAACTTGTTTCTCTAATATAAACCACTCTGAGGTATGTATACAAACAACTTATCATTAGATTCAAATAGGGATGTCGATCTGAAAATGAATAATAAATTTTAGACATAGGAAAATTAATTTGATTACTCGATTTAAAACATCAAACCAATTCAGTAATTCGGTCTCTGACCCTATAACATCTTGAATCAATTTTATTCAAAGTAAATAAACATATAACCCGATACAATAATTTATAATTTAAAAAATGTCTAAAAACAAGCTCGTCAAAAAAGGAAAAAAATAAAGAGATTGATTTTGAATAATCGATTATTTAGATGTATATTTTTTATGGATAGATTTGAAACACCACGATTTGAATCGATTTAAAAATCGAATTTATGTGTTAGGAATCGTCTTCCTTAGCTTTAACAATAGACAATACACAAACAAGTAATGTCATTTTAATGGCATGGTATTGATAAAAATCTTTCTATTAGCATAAGAGAAATTACTTCGTCGTAATAGTTCGTCGAAAAAAATCACATAATACTGAAAACTCATACTACTAATGCAGAATATATTCTCTCTCACTCATAACAAGACCTCGAAAAAAAATCAATATATGAAAAGAACCAGATACAACTCAAAACGATACAGTATTTTATGTTGTTTCCTATATTTTTGTTAATTAACGTTTTATAACTATTAAACTAGGTCACGTTAAGATTACAGAAAAGTCACATACTACTAATTGAATCATTTCTAAACTAATGAAGTGTAGATAATGGCTAATTTTTTTGAACCTACGAACGCTTTACTACAAAAATACTATTTAGTTTATTTATTTGCTTTACTATTTAGTTAAATATTTCCAAGCTTTACTATCAATCACATTATGATCAATTTAATGTAACTCTTTCGACAATAAAACCTGCTTTACACGATCCTTGAACTTATAAACTACATTTCAGAATAGTGTGTACCAGACTTTGGTATAACATTTAAGATAACATATTTTAATGCAGCAAACTTTTTAAAATCATAGCAACTATTGACTACTAAAACATATGTGACAATCTTGTGATAACTGAACCATCAAGAATTCAAGAAGATCTCTAAGCATAGACTAATATATGAAAATAATAATATACTTTTTCTACTACACAAAATTAAAAAAGTTTACATTAGAACTTGAACATTTGGTGTCATTGAATATTGTAGGATTATTTAAAAAAAAAGTTTTAATAAATTCACTCCATTTCGAAATATAATTGGATAGGAATATCTTCCTATAATACTTATTATACTCTTTGGGAATATCATACAACCCTAATTTGTCAAAAATATTAACCTATACGTATGAACTATTTACATATTTATATTTTAATTATAGACGGGGGAATATAAGTAATAATGAATTTAAACGTCTCCAATTTAGGAAAATTTATTTGGACGTCTCAAAATTTGGCTGGATATGGGGTACTGTATAATATATCTTCACTTTATAGTGTTTTTTCTATATTTGCAGTTATTTTCCTTACATGTTATAATTTTTTAGTACCAACAAGTACGTAACAAGTGGGCAAACTGGCTAATGGTTCGAGACGTTAAAAGACGCCGCATGAGCGCTGAAAATTTTCTAGAAAGGTCTCGCATTAACGCTCTGAGGAAGAATGATATTCTTCCTGTAGAAATTCGAGAACTGGCTGACAAAGACATCAATAAGTTTGAATTAAATGCAACCCCTATGAGAATAAACAACCGATGCGCAATCACTTCGAGGTTTGTATTCCTTTAAGAAATACTGCGTGGTATATAAGATTTTGTTTACAGGAAATTGCATTTTAATGTTACATAGGCAGCCAATTTCCAGCCTGTTTACATAATAATAAGTATTAAAAAAAACTACTAAGAAATCCAAGAAGTCGTTTTTGAGGTATTGTTTATTTACACAAAATATTTTGTTTGCAATGTATAACAAGTGCCTGATATATTCAATTATGTGATAAAACTGTTGATTTTGTTGCATCCTTTATTACTCTATGAATCAATGTTCAGATATCACATAATAATGTAACTGTAATTTCCTAGTTCTCACTCATAGAAATTTTTCTTGATTTTTCTTAGTTTCTATTTAAAAAATGGATTTTTATGTTAATTGATTTATACTCTTAAGTGATGAATTAAGTTTGATTATTTTATTCTAGGCCCCGTGGTATTGTCAAGGAATGGAGAATGAGCCGTATTGTTTGGAGACACCTGGCAGATTATAATAAGCTGTCTGGTGTTCAAAGAGCAATGTGGGGATAAAACAGTTTTAAGCTTTTTATTATTCTTTATAATTATGTGGGTTAGTGTATATATAGTACAAATAAAAATAATGTAGATAATGGTATCTTTTGTTTTAATTGTTAAAATTTACCTTAACTTATAAGATAGATCGAACTTACATTTAGTAATAATGATTGCTTTGGTGGCGGCAAATATTGTATGGAAGTAAAGTTTCTCTATAATTATTAAAATTTAATAGAAAATGTTGTAACCTGAGTCCTTAACACCAATTAAGTTTATATCAGTAGTTTAAAATAGAAAACTGAAGACAGTGACTTTCAACAAGTTATTTTTGACATATTTTTAAAGTTATACTTCTTTTGAAAAATGATAAGAGTACATTTTTACGATACGCGCGCACACCGTCACGAAAAACGGACACCCTGAAGTTATTACGATGCGCGCGCACACCGTCATGAAAAACCGACCTGAAGTTAGATATAGTCAACTTTTTCTATTGTTAGTGTCGTTTTTTCTACAAACGTAAAATAAGGCGAAAGATAAAAATTTTAAAAAGATTTTTATCTTGTTACGCCAAAGAAGTATAACTTCTAATGCGTATACATAAGTACACACATACTTTTTTTTCAAGTAACATAAAAACAAATTTTTTTACAAATACTTTCTCTTTTAGAATCTAATGATGTAGGTATCTACATGAATGAAATAATAGTAAAGTACTTTCTTAAAATAGATGGAACACAAAACCAAAAAAAATACATCAAATGCTATGTACTAATAATAAAAATTAAATTTAAATAAAAGTTATATACTAATCCTTTTTTTCTTGAACTGACTATGCTATTGGCCTTATGGGCCTTCACAGCTTCACTGGGTTAAAACATACTATATACCAATCCATCTTCTGTATACTTAGGTTTTTCTACATTTGATGCTTTCATTATATAAATTTCTCTTATTTTTTTCTACTACTACTTCTACTTTTCATATAAAACATAACATCTTCCTTGCAAGAAACTAGAATACATATGAGAAACTCATGTAGTGTATTGGAAAATATGCATTACAGCATTTATTATGAACATGATGGGATGATCGAGTCCCATATACTCAAAGACTATTAGTGGTACAAGTACAAATTATACTTCCTTGAAGTTAATAGCGCAGAGGCCTTTAGAGAAACATATCTGTACTACTTATCTATGACACATGGCAATAGCATAGTCAGTACAAAAAGAAACTAGTAAAATTCTGGGCAAACGAACATTACCTCCTTCTATGATTCTGCAGCTATATCTCTACAGTGTTATCTCCTCCTAATCCATAAAGGATTGGAAATGAAGTACACAGTCACTTGTGACACCAGCCCTTCTTCCATCAATCGATCAGAAATGAGAAAATTCGACTTCGAATTGTGTTCGACATTAATTTAAATTTAAATGAGTAAAACAAATAATAGTACAAATAGTAATACAGACTATTTTATGACATATACAAAGGTGTGTATGCGATGATGGCAGATGTATAAATCTTGCTTCGACCAATAAAAAGAAAAATTGTGACAGCTGTCACAATTGTGCGTTGCTTTTTTCTCTTCATTCTCAGAAGTCAAACGTGCTTGTTCTCCCTGAGCTAAGGCCTTTTGGCGACTTGCACGTCTAACATTAAAAAATGGCATCAAAGGCTGAATTAGCTTGTGTTTACTCCGCCCTCATCTTAGTAGATGATGATGTCGCCGTTACTGTAAGTCATACATTAATTTTTTCGTTTAGGTTATATTTTGTAGTAAGGTGGAACATAAAGACATCCACTTCAATCTCAGTTATTATGGATTATTTGTGAGAATTAGGGACAAAACTAACCTATGTTAGTTACTATTTGTTCGTTGATAATTATATTTTAGGGAAATAAATCAAATTACACACTTGGCGCGAATCTGTATGTTTACGTTATTTGTTTTATGAAAAGGGTGAGAAAATCTCTACGATTCTGAAAGCTGCCGCCGTGGATGTTGAACCGTACTGGCCTGGTCTATTCGCAAAGGCTCTGGAAGGTATCAATGTTCGCGATTTGATTACCAACATCGGATCGGGAGTGGGTGCCGCGCCGGCTGCTGGAGCACCTGCGGCAGCCGCTGCATCTGCTGCACCTGCGGCTGAAGCTAAAGAAGAAAAGAAAGAAGAAGAACCTGAGGAGTCTGACGATGACATGGGATTCGGTAAGTTAATATAATGTTATATCTATTCATTAGTTTATATATCTGTGCCACGCATGAAAACTACGGCTTAAATTGTCTTTTAAGTGTTGTTTGGAAAAGATTACTTCAATGCAGGGTTAAAAACATGATTATATATATGATATATTTGTATTATTATTATAAAATATGTCAATAAAACTCCCTAATAACACATATCTTACATTGAATGAGAGTTTAAAGAAATATCTTAGATCCATTAACAAATGGACTGGTTTGCAGACTACTAACTTCTGCTTGCGACTTTGTCCGCGTGGAATAGTTACTTTGGTCTAACTAACACGCAGAGGGAGGTCTCAAAAGGATAAGAAAAACGATTTTGAAACATTTTTCATTGGTGCTCCACTCTTATTGGTCTTAGCATTTGTTTATATGAAATTAAATGACCTCTCTAACACTGAAAGATTTTTTTTAATCTGACTAGTAGTTCCTGAGATTATCCCCTAAAACCTCGCAAACTTTACCTCTTTATAATATTAGTATAGATTGTAAACAAATATAATTTTACATGCTGAAATGTTGCACTACCAATGCAACTGAAAAGTTTTTGGATCTTTGAATACAGTAACTGGACTGTAATTTTATTTATTTAAGATAATATATCTACTATATATCACATTTTGTTGAACAGGGATTGAAGAACTATATAGAATATTTCAATGATGTTTGATCTATCATGTATTAGCTTCAGAAAAATAATGATTTGAAAACAACAATATTACTGAGAACATATTTAGAAGATTTTGTTTAATTCATTAAATGAGGATGTTACTAATCTATATTATCTTTTGTTTCAGGTCTTTTTGACTAAAAAGCTTTATTTTAAAGCAAGAATATTCCATTACAGCTTTTGTAAAGCATTACTTATAAGGATTTAACTTTATTAAAAAAAGTTAAAAGTGTAAAATTGTTTTATTGAACCCTGAGCATACATTACAACTTTTAAATTTAAATGTCATCATAAGCTCGTCAAGAAATCTACTATTTTGGTATTATGACATGTATCTCAATATGTAAAGGTCTTGGAGTCTGTTTTTATATATTATTGGTTTCAAAGTTTCATGAAATACAAATTCTCTGATGCTACATACATAAACATATTCATGTAAACTATACGAATGGACTAATCTATGCACAGAAATAAAATTGTTATAATAAAAGTCAGGTTCTAATGTCAAAGAAACAGCTTTTTACTAAATGAATATGAAAGTACTTAAAACAAAAATCGATTTTTTACATTCCTGTCTGTTCCGGCTAATCTCTAAAACAGTTGTACTTATTCTAATGGGACTTTCTCTAGCAGATAGCAGTTGTTATAAGGAGTAGCTTAGGCTACTTTTATTTTAAATTAGTTGTTACCCGTGACTTCGTTTGGGTGGAATCTCTGAAACGGCTGTACCGAGCTCAGTGCGTCTTATGACGATAAATCTCTGCTAGAAGTATTATTATTCTGTGCGATAGATAGCTCTTGTTATAAAGGAGTAATTGAGGCTACTTTTATTTTAGAAAAAAATAGGATTCCCCGCAAATATAAGCTAAAGGAACAGTATCTAGAACTTCCACGCGCACGTTTATTCTGACTGGACTAGCTGTCACTCGCGGCTCCGCACGCGATTTTTTAAATGTACATATTAAAGAAATGTAAAATTGTAAGTAGGCGTGTACATTACAGAAATGCTTTTTCAAAAACATTGGTAACTACGACACGCACGTCATCTACTGTAACATGTAACGTGTACATTAGATATGTGAATACGAATAGTATATCGAATGGGATGGGATTTATCAGCAACATACCTGGACCTAGCAATACTATATACCACCCTTAGTGCTCACTAACACTATATAAGAAAGTAATGAAAATTTTGAACTATACATTATCGAACAATATGTGTTAAATTGTTTATTATATAGATATAACATGCCCATTTTGTCGATATAATTGTGTTATTCTAATACGTTGCTATAATCACTGAGTTATGTAGATGCAAACGCGATAAATAAAATAAAATGGCCGCCAAATTGACCAAAATGATAATATAATTCTAATTAATACGTTTATTCTTCGAGTCCAGTACAGCGCACGTCTCACGCGGTTATTTACAGTTACCAAATTATTTTTGATCAATTTTACACGAACGAATGCACAGGTAACAGTTCACCACTACATAGTGTAAAACAAAGTCCTCTGATCTGTCTCTTTATCTGTTCGCGATAAAGTCAAAAACTATAGAACGGATTGTCATGCCGTTTTCACCAGTAGGTAGAACGGTTTATGGGGAAGGTTTAGGTATAATTTTTCAAGGTTTTCTTTTTATTATCAGGGCGGGACAACGACTGCCGCGCCCGCTAGCTTAAAATAAAATAGCTCAATGGTTAGTTAGCTGCCAGTGAAAGTCTCATGAAAATCAGTTCAAGCATTTCGGATATGCCACTGCGGCCAAAGGCGAATAACAAATGTAAATTACTTTTTATGAGGTCTGCTATCTACCAGTGAATATCCCGTGAAAATCGGTCTAACCATTATGGATATAGCAATGCGGACGAAGCAGCGGGCAAATAAAATACAATATGTCATTCGCTATAATTTCGGCTATCTGCCAGTAAAATTCCCGTTAAAATAGGTTTAGTCGTTTTGGAGATTACCCGGAAGAAACAGACAAAATATAATAATATAAAAATATCGACCGAATATAAAAACATTTTTTTTTTGTTATTTGTAGCTATATCCATTCACCAAGAAGTTATTATTTATTTTTAAATACACGCACTTTATTTTTATAATATGTAATAGATTGCAAATAAAAAATTGGAAACAAAATTAACGTAGAATAAACTTTTTGAATACGAACACAAAATAATCTTTGAAAATATTTGCGATAGTAACTTACCACGTTACCATGTTATCATGGCAACGTATATAATACTAACGCTAACACATAGCGAAAGCAATCAAAACGAAAAAAATGCCCGATTTTGAAACATACATCATTGGCGCTCCACTGCTTCTTAGCGTGATGATATATAGCCTAAAGCCTTCCTCGGTAAAGGAGCTATTTAAAACCGAAAAAAAATTTCAAATCGAACCAGTAGTTCCTGAGATTATCGCGTTCAACCAAACTCTTCAGCTTTATATATTAGTATACATTAAAGATTTTATGATAAATTCCACGCTTTTGAAGAGGAACGTAGCGTATAAGATGAGCATTTGCGTTTATTATTTATCAGAAGGAATCGACAACAGGAACATGATTATGTATAACGTACACGAACTTTGAAAATATACACATGTTTTGTTCCCAGAATGCAATAACTATACGACCTTGATTCTGCTTTTTTACACAACTATTTTGTACCTATGTATTTTTGGAAGTCTGCACAGTAAAACAATAATATTTTAAGAGTGTTTGTTTCTTATTTTGTGAGTAGCAAATAAGTATTCATTCTACTTGGTTTTAAGTAGGCATTGCAACATGTTACTATTTATAACCATATTCCTGAGACCAATGTTACTCTTAAGGAGTGTATTGGACCAAGAGAAAACCTTATGTGCCAGTGCATGTTGCCAACTACTACACCATATGAACAGGAATTCAACAGAATAAGCACTATTTACAGAGGCAACTTGAATCTTTAACAGGATCTCGAACTTTTATTCTTACTACAGGATATCATTTTTTCTGAGATAGATAGTTCAAAGAATCTGCTACCGGCAATTTTCAATAGGTAGCCACTGTTGACATGACATAAAGTAATAAAACAATAATCTTGTATAACAAAGCTTTTAATTGTTTAAAGTGAGATCTAAACTTGAAACATTAAAATATATATTAAGGACTCATTGTGGATATAAATAGATATAATCATTTAACAATAATTGGATTTGAAATTTCATATTGTATGTTAGGAATTTTCAAATAAATACAGTGACTTTGATATATATCTAAAAATTAAATAAAGGGCTATTTACAATTCTGTACAAAGCAAATACATACTAGCCAATGATGTTAAGGTATGAGATATCTAGTTACTACAGATCCCATGAAAATAAATGATGTTTTACAAGCATATCTCTAACTCCCTCTTTTAAGGGTTGGTTTTGTGTATCTTTCTTTAAAGGAAGTTCCCAATCTGGATTCAGATTGAATCCAAATTGTGATAGGATACGTAATTCACATTTTATTTGCACCCAACCTGGAGAGTTTATAAAAGACCAAGGGTGATACCATTTTTGGACCACATCTACACAGGAGCATAAAACTTCTAACCATAAATGTAAAGCTTCCTCATTAAGACCCATGCAAATTAATGTGCGCAGTTTGACATCCATCTGAGCATGTGCATTATCATGGGACAAATTTATAGCTTGTACACATCTGTATAATAGCTCTTCAGGTGTCAACACTTTTCCATCTTCATCCAACCGATATGTCTTACACAGCACAAGACGACTGTAAACTGAGTTAAAATCTTTCTCTACTTCCCGAGATGATGCTTCTT
Organism: Antheraea yamamai; assembly: GCA_036509395.1. Classification (NCBI taxonomy): domain Eukaryota; kingdom Metazoa; phylum Arthropoda; class Insecta; order Lepidoptera; family Saturniidae; genus Antheraea; species Antheraea yamamai. Next base: position 17,290,421 of record AP028438.1, read on the forward strand.
CTATAAATAACCATGGATGACATGGCCCATCAAGGAAACTGGGCCGTTTGATACCATGTAGTAGTACTCTTTTGAAAGCAGGAGCAAGTACACCTCTAACTAAATGAGCAGCTTTTTCTGTTACAGAATCATCTCCAGCTCTACTGTATTTGACTCCTTTTTCATCTAACAACTTCACAAACCTAGCTGGGAACCACCCTCTTAGTCCATTTAGCTCACCAATCCAACAATGTTCATCTCTAGAGCTAATAACTTCAATGACATCATTTTTCCTGAATCCCAACTCATCTCCATCTCTTCTCTCAAAATCTAAAAGAGCTTTGGCACGCCGCCTCTTGCTTCTTGATACATTAACATATCTTTCTCTATCAGCTGCATGACTTTGCATGGTGTAATCAGCTGTTAACTGTATTTCAGATGACAATTGTGGTTCTAAAGCAAGAAAGTGGCGAGCTACTTGCAAGATAGCTTCTCTAAGGTCAACAAGAATTTCTGTTTGCTTTACATTTTTTGAAACTGCATCTTCATTGTTACTGTCCTCACCAAAGAGTATTGTTTGGATAACTGATTTATTTTTCTTTATTTGTCGTCTTTGTAATTGCTGTTTGGGTAAATTAGGAACTGCACTGGGATCACCTACTAACGCTCCTTGGTCAGCCATCAGATAGGCCAAATGCCTTCGTCTATGTGTATCTATCAAAGTTGGACTCAGTGTATCGCCACAAACTTCATCAATTGTTTTTATTAACAGTTCAACATCATTTATTTCTCCCGGTATATCTGATAGAGCGTTAAAAATTTGAGCTGAATTTGATATTTCATTAAATCTGTTTTCTTTTATTTTCAACATTGCTAATGTTACCTTAAATAGAACTAAGGAACCATCCAAGAAAAAGAGATCCCAAATTCTAAGTAAGATTTTCATATGGACAACATTAGCATACAATGTTAAAAACCAATGCATAGTTATAAGAGACAGCTCAATGTCATGCGCGTTTAGTACTTGGTCAACACCAGGGAGATATGTTGAGATGAGGCTTCTCAAAACTTTTTGATCGGCCTGTATGCCTATTAATGTAGATGAATAATATGATGCTGGTAATAGATCTTCTACAGTTGTACACATAATCCAAAATGCATCTTCCTCTTCCATTAAAAGTAACAAAGATGCAGCAATCATGCCTGTTCCTTGACAATACCCTATGTCTGGATAAAGCCATGCTAACGCTCTAAGAATTCTACGTAACCTAGGTACACCAGTACTTGTTGGATGTGAAAAACAGACATTGTTAGGTAATATCTGTACCAAGTCTTTCTCAATTTGTTTGCTTGTAACTAACCCGTCATCACTAGAAGCTCTTACTATATCATGATATGTGATTTCTGTTGATGTCCTCTTCTTATTAGCACCGCATAAATGCATCCAGACCTGTGGACGAAGAGTATGAGGGACTCCGTCTTTTACCATCTTCTGAATTTTGTCTGTCTTTTCTAGTTTACCTTCACCCTCAGAAAAACTAATTTCTTTGCTATAGAATTCCCATTGTAAATGGTGTTGATCATCTTCAATTAATGTATTTGTTAACAGTTTATCTGAATTTTGTTCCAAATCTTCTTCATCGTCAACACAAAAGCCGAATTCATCAAATCTGTAATCCGGAAGACCGCCGCCATGACCCTCGGATTCAGGCTGTGCCAATTTTGCCATAATATCTTGAGGTACCATACTCGGTGTTAAAGCTGAGAATGGTCCACCTGGAGCCGGAAGTAATTCATCGGCAATATTAAGTCCACGTATAGCGTCTATAACATCTTCTGGGTCATCATCTGCTAGTGCAGAACTAATTTTACGTTCATGATCTTCACGTCCCACATAACCGACGTGATCTCGTGAACTAAACAAAGATTTAGCTAAATCCATTGTTTGTTATTTTAGTTTCATCAATTAATATTTCCGATCATACATTACGTGCTTCTCGTAGTTAATGTAGACGGGTTAATCATATAACTTACATATACTCTTGAAAATTCATAAATATTGATCTCGGTACCACAATTTCGGTAAAATACGAATTTCGTACTTATTATTCTACTCCTACATAATATTGATTTCATTTACAACTAGGCAAGAATAGGGATGCAATAGATACATAATTCTGTTAAAAAATCGGTTTAACTTGATATCGATTATAAGATAGACAATACACTGCTCTATATTTACGATGTTTCTTAGAGTGTAGCGCTATCTAATGTATTGCAAATTAAGCTTATTTGGACTCCAGCGCATATCGGAGTGGCAGGTAACTCACTTATAAACTCACAGTTTATAAGTAATAAAATAACTATATACTTTTTACATCTGTACACTACAAGTACAAATCAGAGAAAAGTAAAAAATATATTATAAATAAAAATATATCGCCAGTTTATGGAACTGAGAAAATATATTAAATTCTTATACTGCTTTTGTTTTATCTGTAGTTTTTTCTTTCATTGACTTCTTTAGGCAGTTTAGTACAAATCTTCTAAGTAACAATAATCATCGATGAAGAATAAGCACAAGATATTATCTAAAAGACTAATACACGTGCGGCGGAGGAATTGCGAAGAGAAAGAACACAATAGATGACGCTACACATGATTAAGTATCGTATATAAAATATCATTTATAAAAGCGATATTCGTTAACATTAGTGATATCAATATCGATGTTGAAACATGTTAATGTTATTAATTTCACTAAGACATTCAGATATTAAATCTTGCCATACACATGGTATCTTTTGAGTGCTAGCACCCATAGTTTTCATATATAGTTTTCGCAAGTTACTCACTAGTCAGCATTTTCGTTACCTGCCACACCGATATGCGCTGGAGTCCAAATAAGCCTAATTTGCAATACAATAGATAGCGCTACACTCTACGAAACATCGTAAATATAGAGCAATGTATTGTCTATCTTGTAATCAATGTCAAATCAAATCGATTTTTTAAAAGAATTATGGCAGTACAGTACAAGTACTTTTAAGTGAGATGCGTCCTGTTTTCTGTGGACGCGTTTCTAAATTAGCCATAAGGTAAAAACGAGTACTTACCCGTACAATCTGGCAACCCTGGTATTAAAGGAGAATTACTGTTTGCATTTACTATCTGTGGTTATTAAAATTACATTCTGAGATAGAGTCTGTGATTACTGTCAAAATCTATAAAATGTCGTCTGAAGATCCGACTATATTATTATAAAAACATGCTTTCGTAGTAAACAAATTAACGTATATAATTCGTATTCGTAATTTGTAACATTACCACCAAATTGTCAATACAGCACAGGTACTTAAACTGTGTAAATAATTGTTTCGAACAATTTATAAGTGATTTTTTCACAATAATTGTAATAATTGATATCTATTATTATTTAACTTGTCGTACTCTTTTTTCTCGTCTTAATAATACATCAGAATGCTCCCCTGTATGTGTTTGTGGTCATAAAATCATGTAAAAGTGGTTAATTATAATGTATAATTCACTTTTATCTTAGCAAATATATATAGAAATTGATGTAATAAAGAATTATACAGCTAACTGTTAATATAAATATTAAAGTCTTAAACTACCATAAAGTAATAGCACCATAATACTCGTGCTGCTGTGTTCCAGTTCAAAGGGTATACTTGGCAATAGATACAGGCACAAATTGTTTCTATTTAGGTGTAACAATTTACTATAAATAGGCCTACAGTCATTTTGAGATTATTTGCTTAAGGTTATAGGCTACAGTGACCACTTAACAACAGGTTGACTGCATGTTGATTTCTTTTACTTCATAATATAAAATGTTGATAAATGTTTCTTGTTGACATTATTCGCACACTAGGATGGCCGTAAAAAAATGTTGTATAAAAACTTGTAAATCCTGCTCGACAAGAAAGGAAGACAGTGGTGTTACATATCATAAATTTCCAAAAGACGATGCATTACGTAAAACTTGGATTCTTGTAACCCATTCTAATGATTCCGTATCATATAATTATGTATGCTCAAGACATTTCTATAAAAGTGATTTTCAAGTAAATAAGGAGTCTAAATATATACTGAAGTCAGGTATTCTGTAAAACATAAAGTTTTGCTTGATGGATTATGTTTTTGTACTGGAACTTCTTTTTACATAGTTGTTGTATGATTTTCAGTTTATTTATAATATATCTTGGAACTTCATGTTGAAATTGGTAAATGTTGTATATTTTTTACTTGATTATAATATGAAAATGAGTCCCAAGTATATTATAAACTTATCTTTGTTTCTTGCAAGTAAAAGTGAATGCTATGTTTAGCTTAAAATGTGCTTATATATATATTTATTTTCTTTGATCTCATTTCACACACTGTTAATAAATAGAAATAGGCAATATCTTATTATAACATAGTATCTTATAGCTTAGTTTTAATTTTATGTTTGAGTCTGAATTCTTGTTCGTATTGGTAGTTGGAGCTTACACAACATTAAAAAATAAGGTGCAATGACATAGTTGCATGGTAGTTTAGATATTGTTTACACACATCACATTACTGTTCATTTTCAGAGGCTGTACCGGCAATATTTCCTTGGTCACTTACAAAGTGTAGAGAAATGGAAAATATTGCTGATTTTGAAACAATAACATCCCAAGAAAGTACAGAAAAGATGACAGACAGTCATGAAAATGAAGCAAATATGTCAGGTAGTAGTAAAGAATCTGATGAAAATGTTGATGCAATAAAGAAATTCATTGAAGATCAAACAAAAGAGATTGAAGATCAGAAGTTGGCTGCAAATAAAGTGTTAGCTGCAGTTTATGAAATCAACGATGGTGATATAAAAACTACAAATAATCAAAAAGACCAAAGCATAATGGCATCAAATGTTATGGACATGATCCTGAGCGATTCGGAAAAGCTAACACAGAAGAAAGATATCAAAGAAATACCTCAACAGAACTTAAACATGGATGAAAAATGTTGGTAAATTATAACTAAATAAATATATATAAAGGAATACAAAATAAAGCCTGTATTATTATAATAATGTAATAAGGTTATGATATATAGTGAAATTTTTGATTATGTAGAATAATATTGTTTTTTTTTTATTTAGTTTATTAATCTGGCACACAATGCACATACATTTTTGACTATTCAAAATAATTGTATATGGTGTGTGCATTTAACATACTTTGCATATCGGTGATGTTTCGATTAATGAATATATAAAAACGTAAGATAAATTTAAAGATCATTAGAAAGAAGTTAATAAATTAGCTACATTTAACTTGTCAATGTGTTTGGAAAATACAAAGAATAAAGAAATTGCCATAGGTGATGACAGTAGCGGCAAGTTTATTACTCATATAAATACATTGTTATTAAAAGATCTTAAGAACCGTTTTCTTAAAATCCAAGCCTTCTTACAACATACTACTGGATTAACTGTTTTTTGTTGAAGATACGGAAGTAATTCAAAATAATGAAAAATGTATTCGTTTTTCTTATTCAAAAAGGGTAAATACAAATAGAAATAATAAACATTCATTAATCTTAGGATTCTTAGCTATTAATTTAAAAAAAATTTAATGTTGGTAAAGTGTAACGGCAAAGGTTTCTTTTTTTTTTTAGTGAACAGCAGTATGTCATTATCTGTAGGTTCGAGAGTAGAAGCTAAAGATTTTAGTGAGGAGTGGCATATAGCCGAGATTGTGGAGGTAGATTATGATGAGATGGAAGTGTTGATTCAGTATGATCAAAATACCAAAAAGTAAGTTTTTTTTATTTGTATCATAACATAGTATAAAACAAAGTCCTCGGCCACGTCTATCTGTCTGTCTGTTCACGATAAACTCAAAAACTACTGAATGGATTTTCATGCGGTTTTCACACTAGTGAACTAGTCTACTAAGACAAATTGATTCACGAAGAAGGTTTAGGTATATAATTTGTCGTAAGTTTTTTTTTTTAATTATCAGGGCAGGACAACGTCCGCCGGGCACGCTAGTATATAAAAATAAGTATACTTATGTGAGACAATTTTGGTTCTACATTTCAATGTCCTTTTCTTTTTTCTACTTTGCTACCAATCTTTATTATTGAAGTAAGATCACACGAAAAGCAAAAAAAAAAATATACAGTGTGTTTATTTATTATAAAGAAAACACGATTTTTTATAATATTTTTAAATATGTTTTTGTGTATTGGTAACTTGGAATTTTTATTTTTTGATTTCTCAGTTTATCATGTCATGATAAGAATTTTGGTTATGATATGATTGTTGGGTTACGAGGTAACTTTCTATATTTTTTGTTGCTAAATATATAAAGTGTCTGGCTTAATAATTCTTGATACAGGAAATATTTATAAATTCATCTATTTGAAACATTTTATTGAGTTTCATGAAGTGTCTATGAATTAGGGTGGGCTACATGAAACAACTATGTTTTCATTAGCCATGTTGACTATTAAAGATGACGGAAAAAAAAATAAACAAGATACTGGCACATGCATCATTCACACTTTGCCAAAACTAAGACAAAAAAGAAGAAAATATATATTTATTTTTAAATTAAAACTTTATTACTCTATAAAAGCTAAGCATATCATAAAAAGCAATACTTACCGACATAAGTATTTTTCGAGATAATTGTAATACAATTACACTGAATGAAATCTTTTTAAATCATGATTATTAGTATAACCATATTTACGGTAAGCATATTTATATTTCTTCTTAATATTATTAACAAAGGTCTCAATATAATCGCTGCATTTCAAAATTTGGATTATTACAATTTTTACCTTTTATGAAAACGATTAAATTTATTTAATTAAAAATAAATAAAAAAGTTTACATTATATACATCTTTACTAATTATGTACTATATAATCGAATAATATTTAGTAAAGAGATTTTACTACACAAGTAAATACTTTTTTAATTTACTTAAAAAATATTCTACATTTAAAAAACTTATATAACCTCAAATTACTTTCAATTTTGAAATTTTTCCGAAGTTACGCAAATTTCTTTTCATTTATACTGCAATAAGATATTTCAATTTAATAATAAAATATAGTTACTAGAATTACTTTAGACATGTCTTTTACATATAAAACGCGTTACAGAATTTCACAGACAAGAAACAGGTAAATGCAATATAATTACTTTGCACTAGTACTTGACTTCATCGTAAAATGGTTTTTGTTTTGTTTTTATCTTTTCATTGTTTGGTGTGTATTCACATTAAACTCTATAAATAAAATTGCGTATTTCGAACTGAAAATGTAAAATATTCATTTCATTGCGAGAAAATTTAAAGTATGCCTATCGAATTTATTTTTCGTAACGGACTCATAAAAATGAATATGTACAGAATAGTTTATCTTTTTTCATTTAACTACTTCGTTAAGCCAATTGTAATTATTATTTATATTACGAAATTGTTCATATGTGAAAGTCGGTCTATAATATTTTGCAATTTGCTTGGGACTGTTGCTTCAAGTACTTGAGACTGTTGCTTCAAGTGCTTGGATATCTACGATTTTCCCAGTTTTATGGTAAAACTGTCGCAAAATGGATTTTAAAACAATTTCCGTATTGTTTTGTACGTTTTAGCTGTTTTTAACTATACTTCTATGACATCGTTCATCATTTTCACATTCACTCCTTTATTGTTTCTCGTCGACAGGTGTTGTCACAGAGCTATTGTGTTAATGTTCGCCAAATTTAGACCTTATTGTGTCTAATTGTAGTTGATCCCGCGTCTCCGTTCGCCGTTGGTATAATTTGTTCAATGATTAGTTGTTGTAATTACTATCTGTTGTAATAAGTATTTACATATATAAATTTTCCTGGCTATTAGTATAAAAGTTGATAATACAGAAGCTTATATGCTGCAATACCGCCTAGTATCGAGATATAGTAAAACGGATGACAAAAAAAAATGTGTAAAAAAACATTTTATTGAACAGTCTCTTTTATATATGTGCATAATACTGGGGGTTTTTTTTATCATGATATTAATATTGATTTTTATTTTGAAAAGGTTCTAAGTACGTATTTTATTATTATTACTAAATATTGTCTCACCTTTCACTTATTAAGACTTGCGACTTATCAGGCAACCAAAAAAATGTCTTTGAAAATTTTACAGGCATAATGAATGGATCAATGTGAGTAGTCCACGACTTCGTCCCATAGGATCTATTCCGGCCAAACCAGCGACAATACAACGAGATATTATACCAGAGCCTGTAGCAATCAAGACACATGATAACGAAGGAAAAGTTGAGAAAGCGGAGGACAAAGCTGTGGTTTCATTTGATATAGGAGAGAGGTGTCTTGCACGTTGGAGAGATAACAGGAGGTTTATGGCTACGGTACATAATGACCTGGGGAATGGTATGTTTCATCAGAACTGTCTCTACTTCTGTATATTTAACTTTGTCGTGATCACTTGTTTAGGAGATTTCGTTATCATATTAAATATTACGATATCGAGCTTAATTAGTGAAAGTTGTCATTAATTAGGCTACACCAAGTAGTATTTTAGTATTCGTTTGATATTAGCTAATAAGAAATTGTGAAGTTTTTTTTTATAATATCAAAGCAAAGTGGTGAGATGTTAAGCACAGTACTATTTAAAAACTAAATCAACTATCGAGAGACCAGTAATCCATTGTTCTGTTATCTCCGATTACAATGTTCATGGCTGCTGGGCATACAGTGGCTGATCCCAGAAACTGACAAACTAAAAAATGAAATCACTATATGGGTATATCACCATATGTGCGGTGCTGGAGATGCAGTGATATAAAATTATCGTGTCCTTCAACACAAAATATATATATGCAAATACAGTGAAATATGTGATGAGGTAAACGTAAATAGGTTTTAATTATTTTTGCTATAGTTAAAATATGCTAATGTAAATGAGTACACTGTGTTTGGGAGAAGGAGGAGTGGGGAAGGTGGGGGGGGAGGAGAGGGGAGTTGGGTATCCGGCGCTCTCATTGACCGAACGAAACGCAACAATGCAAGTACTGTTACTTCATGTCGGTTTTCTGCGAGAGGGTGGTACTACCGTAGTAGCTTCAGCGTGACTCTACCACCTACATTCTCTTCTAGTTCATCGCATACTGATATCAGCTAGTGTGTATTCACCAGTCTAGAAACTCGCAGGTCGCTATCACAGCATTGACTAGCGAGATTGTACATTTTTTGGTTTGGTTGCCTTTGTTTTGGACTCTTTTTATAATTTTGACTACTAACTAAACTAAACTTTGAGCATTTGATCATAATCTCATCTGATGTTAAATGGTGATAAGACCCAAGATGGCAAACCCACTAAACTTAGAGGTACTGACTATAAAATGCAGCTGACGGAACACACCCATCGGTGCTTGGTAATGGACTTGAGCTAGACAGGCGGCTAGAAATAGCCGTTAAAAATACCACCATGGTATGGTTTCATTACAACGTTTTTTTTTCGGCTCATTCGTAAAAACTCAGAACATACTTATCAGTGAATCAAGAGTTTCATTGTGTATAACGCCATGCAGTAGTTTTGAAATCTTTTTGAATATAAAGTACATATCAAACTGACGATAGTCAGCGGTAATAAATTAATCATAATTGACAGGTACGTATGAAATAATATTCGACGACGGTTTCCATTGGAAGTGTAGCAAATCAAGGCTCTACAAGTGGAAGCCGACAAAAGTTGGCACTCTTACTGTAGACACATCATTGAATTCGCCTACGTCTTCGACACACTCTCCTATACAAAGCGGTGGACCTAGTAACTCTATAACACATAGTCCTCAACCGGTATTTCACACGCACCTGTTCGACCCCGCCCGAGATTACTTAGGTTCCAAGAGCGAGCGTCGTGAAATGAAACGTAAATTGAATATAAAAGAAATATTCAATATTGGACAGAAGCGTTCGAAGTTACGAAAAGTAGACAGGGATAAGACTAAACCAGTTGTGGAAAAGAAACCAAGAGTTGGTAAGAAATCGTCAAAAGCCAAGGTAGAAACAGTTGTAAAGAAGGAAATTGATGTTGATATGAAACGAAAAATTCCTGGTAAGTTCATCATTATCCCATACCAAATTTCATTGAAGAACTACTACAGTGTTATAATGTCATTTAAAAATACAATACAGCGCATACTAATATACAAAAGTGTTCATATTTTAGATGCAGTAGCTTCTATCATTGGCACCGTACAAAAAGATGTACTCCAAAGTTCAGAAATAAAATTTGAAAATATAACTGAGACTGAGGAAAAATCTAAAGAAGATACTGCAATTGAAGATAATGTTGAAGAAATAGAACCTTGTACGACTATAAATGATACAATACATCCTGATGAAAGTGCTTTATCGGAGGGAGTGAAATCTGATTCAGATCCTGTATGTAATTTTGATTCATATTAAGAATTATTGTGATATAGGTTCATATAGATATGAATTGATAAACAAATATACTAATGTATGAACTGTTTATTATTTTTTATTAACATGAATCTGCAGTTTGTTGTCTTATTATAGGATATATTTTTGCCTATAATTATTGTATATTTTTGTTAGAATGTAAATATATATTATTATCAACTTAATTTGCCTTTACATCCTAAAAAAATATGGCCATCATTTGTAAAATTACATTATATGTTGTATATTTTTTTCACAAATACAATAAGCAAATGATATATAGCAAAAATATATTTACCAAAAGATTATGAAATCTAGGTCTTGGAAGAGGAAGTCAAACTTGAAAATTTTGAAAAACAAGACGAGATCAAACATGTAGAAGTTATTGATAAGATGAAAGAAGTCATCAATAAATTAGAGGATGGTTTAAAAAACGATATCGTGTGCTCTCCTAAGCCAGAGATCAAAGAAGAAATTGCTGTAGTCAAAGAAGAATTCAAAGTAGAAATCAAAGAAGAGATTATAGAAATTGACGAAAAGTTTAAAGACAAACCAGAAGAATGTAACCCAAAAGTAGACACAGATAGTGAGAAACTTAATAAATTGTCAAAAATAAAGAAGGGTAAGAAACTGAGATTGTTGAGGGAGAAAAAGGTAAAAAAACAAGTTGAAAAGGTGAAAAATGAGTTGGAAGAAATGAAAAAACAAGTGGACGAGATGAGGAAACAAATGTTGATGAAGACTCAAGAGTTGACGAAAGCACATACAGAGATGCCAGAGAGCTTTCTACTGCCCGGGGAGTGGTGCTGTAGGTGGGTGAATGGACAACCCTTGGGTACAGTTAGCGAGATTGTATGTGAAGTTAAATTACATTCTGATGGTAGACCTGCTTTACCCAGGAGAAGTGTCCAGGTGAGTTATATGTGCAGATAAATTATTATAATAATATATTTTAATGTTCCAAGTCAATGTGTGCATAATTTATATTAATGTTGGTGTCCGCACTGGATACAAACCGTTAGAGCTAGTTGGTCAGAGGTTCCTTCAATAAAACAACGGTAGACTTCAAAACTTCAGTGGACTGTATTACTTTCACAATGTACATAGTCGTATGTAACGAGCCGGTGACAAAACGCATTTTTGCCTGGGTATATGTTTACAATTATGTCCTTACACTTAGTATACTATGCCTGCCTTACTTACGGCACATTCATCCATACATTTACTTTTTACGTTATACATTTTACTTCATATTCTAAGCGAGGGTTCAGTACAATATTATTTATTTTGGTAATAACAATAATAATGGCGGTTATATTCAAATTATCTTATATACACTAAACCTACACATATATTGATCGTTATTTATAAAACATCACATTACACATAAAGAACATTAAATAGAGAAAAAGTAAATACATAAACATGACAGCTTATCTGTTCGTAATACATAGAGAAACATTTATATACAAAGAATGATAGCTCATCTGTCCGTAACACAAACCATATCGCATATATAATAATTTCTTTTAATGTATACCATCAAAATAGTAACTTAAACATATCTAATAAATAAAAATGTAATACGTGGTCTATGGAAAACTGTGAATATGTGAGACTATTGTTGAGCACAGTATTCCGAGTGAGGAAAGTGTGAGGTAGAATAGAATTGAAATATCTCTTTATAAATGGATATGTAGGGATATGGGGTCTTATAACATAACAAAAACAGTGGTGTATCAGTATGTACACGCGGAGGATGTGAAACTTCTTTGGCTTATAAGTATTAAATTATATATATATATATATATAAGGACATAGGGTACATTGTATTCAGAAAAAATAAATCTGTTCCCGGGGGTATCAGACAAATCTGCATTAATACGAGCAAAGCCGAGGGCAAATGTTAATAGTAAAATAAATAAGGGGGTATAAAATCATTAACTCTTGCTTAAGATGTAGTGGGGTTAATACCAAAATGATTAACTGTGTTAAAAAAATTTAAGGTTGAAGACAAGAGACTACCGCCAGGTTGGACCAAGCATATGGTTAGGAGAAGTTTAGGACATTCGGCGGGCAAATGGGACGTAGTACTTGTAAGGTAATTTTACCATTATTTGATCATAATAATATATATTTTTATTTTATTTCCATTATTTTAAGATTCTAGGTTTTGTCATATCCTCACTTGATGTTAACACGTTAAATCTTAAGAGAACCAGATCTTTAGTACAACTGCCGGACTAAATCTATAGATGTTGGTAACATGTTGGAATTGATATTCGAAGATGTTAGTTAATACAGAGTTGCCATTAGCAAAATTGTTTACACCGGACATTTGGGAAAAACTAAATTATTCCCATTAAATTCTTAAATAATCGGTTGTTAGGAATTTGTGCAGCGTCATGATTTGTTAAATAAACTTTTTTATTATTATTTGCTAAGCAATTATAGGGATTTTCTCTGAACGCAAAAATCACTGGGACACATTTTAATAACCGTTTTCGGATATTTTCCAAACTGGGGCAAGTCAGGGGTGATGGGTTTTGGGAAAAATAACGCACGATTGTAGGAATATAATCTGATTTAACTAATATGAGAGACAATGACACAATGTGTAGTAGTGACTAGTGAACAAAGAAAAGAAAGTGACATTTACATAGAATGGTTTTTTTTTTTTTTTTTTTTATATCATAGGAGGCAAACGAACAGGTGGGTCACCTGATGTAAGTGATCACCACCGTCCATAGACACTTGCAACACCAGGGGAGTCGCAAGTGCGTTGCCAGCCTGTCTAGGGAGGGGGGGAGGGAGGGGGGAGGAAGGGAAGGGGAAAGTGGAAGGGGAGGGGAGGTGGGTGTCCGGCGCTCTCACTGCCCGAACGAAACGCAACAATGCAAGCACTGTTACTTCACGTCGGTTTTCTGTGAGAGGGTGGTACCACCCCGGGCGAGCCGACCCATTTGTGCTGAAACCAGTAATAGTTTCAGCGTGGCTCTACCACCTAAAGCGACCAAAATTACATGTTTCCATTACATAGCAAAGTGGCGCCACCTGACATCATCATAACATTTGACATTCTTAACTAGTTCGGTTTATATTATTCTAACAAAGGGAATCACGCACGGGGTCGGTCCAAAAAATTCTAGAGGGAAGAGTTTAAAAGACACGATTTTAACTCGCTGTCACTATTTTTGATCCAGTCCAGAAAATCGTCGATTCCATACGAAAACCGATATGCGTATCTATCTCGAGAACAATCCTGATAAGTCGCTGCAGCTTTATGAGTACGCGTTGACTGATTTCGGGGTTCATTTGAAACTGGCCCGGCGTATGGGTTGGATATCTAACACTCCCGGGGGAGTCGCCGATGGTCCTACTCAACCTATAAACGCTCTAAGCATCACATCACCTTTAATCAAGAAGAAGAAGCAGCTGTCTCTCAGTAAACAGCGGAAGATAGAGCGGAAAAAGAAGTTTATGCTCCATTTCAAAAAGTCCAATCCTTTACAGCCGGTAAGTTTTTCCTATTTTGATTCCGGCTATTATTTCGTCTTGTACCGTGATTTTGGAAGTTGCATCAGATCGGATTACTGTTTGTGTGATTATTCTGCTGTTTGTTATTCGTTTTACGTTATTATTAGTCGTTTTATGTTATTATTATTCGATAGTGATAGGCTTATGTTATTGCTATGTGCAAATAGGCAACCAATATGCAATAATAGGTGTGAAAGGGAGAACTTTGCATTGTCGCAATTACCATCACGATACGAGCAATGAATATACATTACATTATTATATCATGAAAAATTTCAATACGAATTAAAATATGCACATTACGGAACAGCAGAATAACTGATAGCAGTTTATAACAATAATTGCTGTAAAATAACACAATTGTTTAATTAATTGTTCGTTCATGTTTTGTAACTTGTTAAGAAAATTTACATTCATTTTTAGTATATGATAAATACCAAAGAAGAAGAAGTAAGAGCCACTACTTCGAAAGAAACTGAATTAACAACTGAGACACCACTTGATGTTCCTCCATTAGAAGACGGTTATGGTAAGATATATATTTCATAAGTTACTGGATTTTTATTTAATTTTTTTTACCGACTTTAATTTTTTAGTTTACGTTGGATCTTTAAAAGTCCAAATTATAGACAATTTGCTACGATGTCCGGCGGATGGCTGCTTGAAGAACTTTCGAAACAACACCCTTTTGCAAATGCACATAAAACATTACCATCGGGAATTGAGGGAAATGTTGGGTTCCACACCGAAGGTTCTAGATTTAGCGTATGCTCGAACGATGCCGACGGATGCTGAGATACCGAGAAATGTAGATTCGAAAGTCCTCAAGGTTAAAATTAATCGACTACCGAAACGGGAAGACCAGAAATCTGAAAGCAGGGTTAATTCTGATCTACTTGACGTCGAACCGACGACTCCGATATGTAATGAACCAGACAGTATACCAAGGACACAAGACTCTCCAAAGCTGCGGGACGCTTTAGTTAACAAACCGGTGAAGAGGCCAAAAGTGTTACTACCAGTGAGGAGACCCGAACCGGAGCAGTGTCTACCGGAAGATATTGAATCGCTTGATAATATTGACGATGTCGAATCGCCTGTCGACATACCGACAGTCGAGCAGTTGGATTTTGAAACGGCGATATGCACACACACTGTGACGAAGCCGAATGACGAGAAGAAGAGGAGTTTGAAGAAGTTGAAGTCTTTCGCTGTGGTGACGCAACGGCAGAGCGAGGAAGAGGAATGGTTCGCGGGCAATTCGGACTACGAGTCGCGGTCGAGTTACCCTCGCTCCGGGACGCCAGATTCGAAGGTTCTGGAAAGACAACTGACGCAGTATATACCGGAGATGAATTCACGGCCGAAGCAGCGGGATAACGCATCGTATATGTACACGGAGAGTAAGTTGATAACATCTTTTTTATCGTTGCATTTGATATTTTAAGAGTTTTTGGTACATCTCCTTTCCCAATGAGTTTCTTACCGACTTTCTTAATAGTTGGGATGTTCATGGTAACGTTTGTAACATTTTAACTTTATATTTGATTTGATAAATATTTGTGTAGTAATTAACGCGATAATAAATGAATTTCGTTATCCGTCGTATCGTTCTAGAAATGTATATTTAAAATGTTTTATGTATAGGATTATATCGCTGTATGACTTTCAGGATCGTAACAACTATCATGGAAAATGTAGCTCAGTTAGTACGTTTGTTTACATAAACCTTCCTCTCGAATCACTTTATCTACTAGTGAAAACCGCATGCAAATCCGTTCTGTAGTTTTTGAGTTTATCGCGAACAGACAGACAGACAGACGTGGCAAAGGACTTTGTTATATAATATGTAGTGATATATTCGCTCACTTATATAGAGATAATTTATTCGCCCACTTATATATAGATGATTTATTCGCCCATTTATGTATAGATAATTTATTCGCCCACTTATATATAGATAATTTATTCGCCAATTTATATATACATAATTTATTCGCCCACTTATATATAGACAATTTATTAGCCCATTTATATATAGATAATTTATTCGCCCATTTATATATAGATAATTTATTCGCCCATTTATTTATAGATAATTTATTTACAGCCGGTGAGAGGATCAAGTTGGTTCGAATGAAGCGTGAGGAGATAATCAACTGTCACTGCGGGTTCCGTGAGGAGGACGGTCTGATGGTGCAGTGCGAGCTCTGCCTCTGTTGGCAGCACGCCCTCTGTCATAACATACATAACGAGTCTCAGGTATGCACTCAATCATTTCATATCATAGAATCATTATGTCATTATATTATTGTCGCATTTTTGTTCTTCTTAAATATCCATTCTGTCGTCACTACTTTCTGCTATCTCTTCAATCGAAGATGATTGCAGTTGTTCTCTTAATTTTTGTTGTTTTTGCGTAATTCGGCACTCCAGTTCTTATTTAGAAGTACAAATCACCGTTTTATTTGTTCATAAACCTGTTGTAATTTTTCATATACCTTGTTATCATAGTAGTTGCCCCTTTGCTCCAGTTTCAGTAACAAGAGACGAGTGTTGTTGAAATAAATTTTATCCAGTTGTTTCCCAATTTCTTCAGACGCTCATTGTGGTATTTTATGGTTTGTTTTCTTCATGTACAATCTTTCTTGAAGTTGGCCTGAATGGCTTTAATAATATCCACCAATTCGGCTTGTCGTTTTAATAGTTTGTCATACGTAGTATGAACATAATGTTCTTTTTTAACCGACTTCGAAAAAGGAGGAGGTTACTCTGTTCGGTTGTTTTTTTATTCTGTTTTGCTCTGATGGTAAATTACTCACTGTTCACACACCGGCGTTAGTTTTGTTTGTTCTTCTGTGAATTTTGGTACATTATATGCAATGTCCCAATCTGACTGGGGGATCCCGTTGGTGGGAAACCAGGTAAACCAATTTGCTAACGCAGCAGGTTTTAAAACACCGAAGTAGAGCTGGAAGGAACAAGAGGTAGGGGCGAGGAGCAGGTCCTTTCCTTACATATATTTTTGGGGTGCCCCTTTGTGGGAATAAAGTTGATTGTTAGGTCACAATTATTTTATTTCATATGTTGCGATGGTGTTGTTGTGCAACTTAAGTGAGTGATTGAACACGACTGACTAGCCAAGTATATTAAAAAGTAGCTGTGCCCGCGACTTTGTCCGCGTGGAACCTTATGTACAAAACAATAACTAATAATGTCGCCTGAATGTATTAAGTCTGAGATAATTGTACTTTTCTCTCGTACTTAAGTCGCGTTGTCATTGAAATTACAATAACTTTTGATAGACCGACCCGATTTTAATGAAACGAAGACTAAATGTTGCTCGAAGATACATAAGCTTTATGATTTTTTTCAAAAGGTTTTATGATGACCGCAGTACTTTAGCAGTGATGCCTGTTCAAACAAACAGACAGACAGACAGGCAGACATTTCTAAAAATGATTGAAATCTGTATTATTACTTACTCCAAGACACCGGCAACAATTTTTTTGTACAAAAATCTAAAAAGTACAGGCATGTTAGATTTACATTCTTATTATATGTATAGACTAGCGGGCCCGGCAGACATTGTCCCGCCCTGATTATGAAAAAATCTTTGACAAATTATACTAAAACGTTCCTCGTCAATCACTCTATCCACCGGTGAAAACCGCATGGAAATCCGTTCGGTAGTTTTTGAGTTTATCGCGAACAGACAGACAGACAGACGCGGTAGAACTATGTTTTATACTATGTAATGATATATAAGATATAATTTTCGGATATATAAGATATGCTCATGTGCACGTAATTTAACAAAATGAGGAATGTTTCGTGGAAGGTTCCAGAAAAGTACACGTGCAGTATATGCGTGAACCCGCGTCGAGGACGCCGCTCGATGCGGTTCCTGCACGACCAGGACCGGCTGTACGAGGGGCTGCTGCCCGGCGCCAAGCCCTGCGACTCGCTGCGCCGCTCGCACGAGCTCTCCGGCAACCTGCTGCTGCTGCGGGACGCGCTGCACGCGCTCCGCGTCAAGACCTATGTCGCCATGTGAGTCACTTATCATCATTGGTAACGCTATCCAGTATCATCCCTGGTAACGTCATCTAGTATCATTCCAACAACTCCTAAAGGTGGTGGTTGCGCCGCTTTATATATATTTGAAATTCCCGCATTATTGTGATCAGATCGCGCCACTTTTCCAGCCCCGCTCAATTACCCCTTCCTATGGCACATGCTTATTCGGTAGCGCGTCGGACGCGCCACTAGTACTATCATTATTGTTGTTTCCGCGCCGCATCATTATTGTTGTTTCCGCGCCGCATGTAAACAGTTTAAATTTTCGCCTGGTCGAGTGAGAAATAAACGCATCGCTCCGCATATATGTCGCCTCCGCGTGCCGACATACATTATAAACAATAAGTGTTGTGTGGGAGAAAACCCAGTGGAGAGCAATGAGAATCACCTAGCCGGCTAGCCACGTGGAAACTGCAGCGTCGCGAGGTATGTGCCAAGTTTCCTTCCTACCCTTGTCTCCCTCTTCGTAGCTGATCGCAATAGTTGAATATCAAATATAGCACCCCCCGCATATACAGTCCACTTAAATTAGCAAAGAAACCCCCGGCCCTTCGGTGGCGTCGACAACGCAACGGCGCCACCAGGTGGCATTCGGTTCTTAGCGACGGCGAAACGCGATTGCGACCATTTAACTACGCGGCCGGGGCCGTCAGTCGACCGCTAGCTTTCCGATGTCAGCGACGGCCGACATAGCCCCTGTTGCCCCAGTTTTCATGAGTGAAGGTGGTGTTATTCAGCGTATGTGAAGTTATTCTGCGGTTATTATTCCAGTGCACGGAATAGTAGCCGTTACTTTCTTCTTGTAACGACAATTGCGCCGATGTGACCTAAATTGCTACCGCTGTTCGTTTCGCAATCTGCGCTCCTTTGTTTTTATTTTTAAGTTATACTTCTTTACGCACACTTTACTTGGGGAGTAAGCTGGTGAATGCGTCACGAGAGCGTTACGAAAACGTGTGATCGGGCGAGACGAACAGAACGTTGAGAGTGAGTAATAAGTTAGTGGAGATAAAAAGAGAAAGAGTTGCGTTTTGTATATTACTGTAGGGGCAAGAGAGAGAGGTGCGAGCACACATTTTCTTTCTCTTTTTCTCTTATAGCCCATTTCGTATATCTAAGATGTGTCTTACAGTGCAGGCCTATTATCTGTATCACACTGTAGGAGCAAGAGAGAGCAGTGTGCGTGCACATTTTCGTTCTCTCTTCCGGTCATAGCCAGTGCATGGTATATACACAGTGGTGGTCGTATAATTAGAAACACTACCAACGCACGGTCCTTGACATTATGTAAGATACTTCACCGAAATCGTTTTTATTTTGAACTTAAACAATAAATAGGACAACAATATGTTCAACGATTTACCATTTATTAGAAAAACAATATAAATCCCAATACACGAGTGCAGTTTCAATATTACATTACAGACAAACATTTAAATCAATTTTAAGGTATGAGCAATAATAGTCAACTAATTAGAAACAACAACAAAAAAGTATAAAAAACAATATTTAATTAGTATTGTTATTTACGAAATAGCTACTATCCACAGCCTATCAATAGTGACAATTAATATTTAGTGTCGTATGCCTTATTTTCAATAACAGCACTGCAACGACGGGGCATTGATTCAATCAATTTCATTCATTTTTCTAGGGGATTGAATTCTATGCTTCAACAAATGCTTCATATAGTTCGTTTTGACTGGTGTTACGTTTGTTTGAGACTTTCTTTTTAACAATATACCAGAGATTTCCTATCAGGTTTAAATCCGGACTATTTGCTGGCTAGTCTAAAACGGATATACACTGTTCGCTATGGAAACATTTGACGCTATTGGCCGTGTGTTTAGGGTCATTGTCATGCTGAAAAATCCAGGTTACAGGCAAATGATCGTCCGAGTAGAGGAAATCATTGTGTGCTCTAAGATATTTTTGTATTGCCATTGATCCATTGTACCTTCAATCTTCCGAACGGGTCCATCTCCACATCGGGAAAAACACCCCCAAACTTTAATGTTACCGCCACCGTGCTTGACTATACTCCTTGTGTATTTATAATTAAAATCATTGTTTACAGGACGTCTAACATAACGCTTTCCTTCGGAATTTACCATATTTATTTTTGTTTCATCTGAAAATAACACTTTTTTCTATTCTAGTACCGTCCAATTAACATATTTTTTAGCGGATAATAATCGCTTCTCTCGGTGTTGCTTGGTAAGAAGCGAGAGGTTCTTCCAAACAATTTAGCTTCCACTAATCTTCGGCGTATCCGTCTTGACGAGATGTTCCTCGGGTTATCAGGCGAGAAAACTTCATTTTTAATCTGGTTGGAGACTTTAATAAGTTTTTTTTTAACAACACGAACGATTAGCGTATCTTCTCTGGGAGAGGGTTTTCTTTGCCGTGCCTTTCTAAGAACATTTTCAACAGTTCCATGTGTTCTATAATGATCAATTGCATTAAAAAGTTTCTTAACAGAACAATTTAAATGCTCAGCTATTATTCTGTACGCCCACTTATGATCTATATGTATATTAACAATTATTTGCCTAGTTGACGCGTCACAACATTTATTTTTGCCCATTATGAACAAAAGAAAAATTCAGATTAAATTTTGAATTGCCGCCAAAATAATAGAAAAAGCTAAGAAAGATATTTTATTCTCTAATTTAAAAAAATAACGAGCTATGGATGCTTTTTTTAAATGTTTCTAATTAGGCGTCCAAGCGGCCAGTAACAGAAAATAAACTCCTACATGTGTAAGACTCATTTTGTAATTAAAAGTAAGATATGTTTTATATTTTATGGATTTAATAAGTTTTTTTATTTGAGTGGCTATATTATTGCATGATTATTAATTATTGAATGTGTATATTTTTTACGAACATTTGTATGTTAAAGTTATACTTACTTTTTAAAATATCAATTCAATATCTTCTATCCTATGGCTTTTGTTGGTAATAATTTGTATCGAAAATATTAAAACCATATGCCCTAGGTTGTTTTATATGAACAGTCTATGAGACAAAAAAGAAGATTTTAAGAAGATATAAGATTTAAAGATTTCTCTAAATTTCAAATATGTTGTTCGCAGGAAGAAAAACCATCCCAAGCTGTACTTGTGGGCTCAGGATTGGGAGCAGGCAGAGATCACGAGCACGCAGGAGAAACTCAACTCTGGTTACTCCGACTTGACCATCGTGCCCAACAACGCCAACAAGGAGATTCAACCAGTATCGAATCAACACGTACTGAGGGATTTGCCGCTACATATGAATACAACGTCACCCGATGAACATGATTTTGAGAGGTACGGGTTTAATTGAAAATTAATTCTATTAATTTTTTCTTGAAGTCAAATTTCACGCAAAGTGGATATGTATTATATGCTTATATTGAAAACGCTGGCTACACTTACGAGATAGATAAAAATAATGTACTAGAGAATTATACATCTAAAAAATATCTACTAATCTCCTAAGAATGACGCACATATGTATATATTTTTTCTTTTATATATTATTAACAAAAGTTTAAATTCATAGCTATTTTCTAATTAGCAAGTTGTTTTTTTCATTGACATGAAAATATTTTTCAGGTATGCGGAGAGAGACGACTCTCAGGGGATGCTGAGCGATTTGATCTCGAATCCTTGCGATGCGGCCCTGGAGCTGCCCATCAGCACGTCTGAATTGGAGCAACTCGCTAACACTGTTCAAGGTACAACAGTTTCCTAATTAATTATTCGTTTCCATTCCATTCGCATTTGAGGTGGTGCTTCAGAATCATTATCGATCATACTGGAAAGATCTCAAAGAGCCGTTTAAAACCTGTCCTAAACCGAGATGTTATCCAGCGGAAAAATGTATTCAAGGTGTCAAAAACTATCGGTCAGATATATTTATTTATTTAATTTTTGGCAACAAAACTTCTACATTATTAGTGCCATTTCCAGTAATCAAATGTCTTGTGATAATTTCAATGTTCTAACAAGATAGTGGCCCCCTTGTTACAACTTTCCATGGAGATTTTGTCGCATCTTAGAATTCATGCTCCGTGGTAATTCCGTTTTAAATTACACTCATCAAAAAAGTCTAAGCAACATGTACTAATTTAAATTTTAGGATGGTTCTTCACATTATAACGTTGTATTTTATTTTTAAAATAATATCTTTAGGGTTCTATGATGTAAAAATAACAGCTGTTGTCTTTATAAGTTCTTTTAATAACATAAATGAACAATATTAGAATATACTGTAGAAACTAAGATACATAAGAAACTAAACTTTTTTCTTACAAAATGAAATTTCTAAAGAAAATATATTTATTGTGAAAGAATAGAACAATTTAATACAAAGTATGGGCTCCTCTGCTATTCAGAACTTGTCGGCAATGATTATTCATTGAATTAATGAGACTGTTTATGTCATCTTGCGGTATTCGCTCCCAATGGAATTGTAGCAAATCCTTCAGCTGTTGGGTTGTTGTCGCTCCGTCCAAGTCCTTCAAAACACGTCTCTGGAGCATGTCCCATGCGTGCTCGATGGGGTTGAGATCTGGCGATTGTGCAGGCCAGGGCAATACCCGGATGTTCTCCGTTGCAAAGTATTCACTGGTTCGCCGAGCTGTATGTGAACGCGCATTGTCATGCATTAACCTAAAATCGGAGCCAAAGGTTTGTGCAAATGGGTAGACATAAGGTCTGAGAATATTCTCAATGTAATTTTCAGCATTCATGTTTCCATTTACAAAAAAGAGCTCAGTTCGCCTGTCCTTCATAATACCCGCCCATAACATAACTGTTGAGCCGCTGTATGGTTGAACTTCCTGAACGCACCTGAGCCTTTCAGTATTTCCGGGCCGACGATACACTTGCACCCTTCTTGTATCAGGCTTAAATCCGAATCGCGACTTATCGGAAAACATAATTTTATCCCATTGTTCCTGGGTCCATGTTATGCGTTCTCTACACCATTCATATCGACGAGCGCGATTCCCGTGACGTATCGGTGGGCACCTGATTGAGCGTCGAGCTCGTAGGCCGTACTCATGCAGTCGATTTCGCACAGTTTGAGGACTTACATCAACACCTCTTGAAATTTGTAGCCTCAAACTTATCTCTCGAGCGGTTAACATCGGCTGGCGTCTTGCAGTCAGTTGTATGTACCGGTCTTGCCGAGTTTGCCGAGACTTCTTTTACGGCCTGGATGCTGTTCAGCGGGTTCTCCTGTATTATTGTAGCGCTGCCAAAGACGACAAATAACACTTCTATGAATGCCAAAATGTCGAGATACCTGAGACTGATTACTTCCCGCTTGCAACATCCCTACAGCTCTTTGCATTTCATTTGTCATCAAATGACGTCGCTTCATGACGTAAAGAATATCTAACAATTCAATTTTGTCGCTAACTTTATTTAAATGGTTGGTAAAATTATAAAATTAAGACTAAACGTAGCAATTAAAACGCACTTAAATTCAAACAAATTCGCAGTGATTTGAATTTTATGAAAAAACAAAACATAATCAAATTTTTTTTTTACAACCAGCCAGTATGTCATCAATAACAAAAAAGTTTACTTACCTACGCACTTTGTTTGAGTAAATACTTAGAAATTAATTAATATAAATGGTAAAATTTGTAATATCACGCATGTTGCTTAGACTTTTTTGATGTGTGTATTTTGTAGAGAGAAAATGGTAGGACCGGCTGTTATAGATATCTCATAGATGGCACCACGTTTTTAAAACTCCATCTGTTCGCGACTGATGAAACTTACAATCAATAGCAATAATCAACATTGACAAACATTTAATTTGTAATTAAAAAATATCGAGGGCATTAATCGAAATATAAATATCTTGTCTCTCGAGTTGGACCAAATTATACATAAATGCCAACTTTCATGAAGATCAGTTGAGTAGTTTCGGAGTTCACTGTGGACAAACATCATGATACTGGGTTTTTATACCAGGTGAAAGTTTGAACACTCGTAGTATATAAGGAAATAATGCTTTATGGTCACATTTAACACATAAAATAATAATATCAAAACAAATACTAATAAACAACAAAGAGAACCTTAGATAAAGTTTGTTCTAAGTATTTCAAAAGTGGATACAAATCTAAATAAACCTAGGGGCAATGACCGGTGCTGAAAGCTGCATGGGGCGACCCGGAGTTAATAACTTTCGATAATAAAACGAACAATAAACCTTTTTGTTTTGTCCATACCGTTCCCACGTTCACTTTCAAGTGAAAGTGAAATCACCCGACGATCATTGACACCGTGCTTTGACATAGACGCGTGTAGGATTGTGTATTATTTTTGTATGTTTCTAGATAATTAGGTCAAATATTAAGCATGTATTTTTTAATTGATCTAGAACGAGTGTCAAGTACGGAGTATCCTGTAAAAATATTGCTAACGAGTAACCAGTCTCGTGGTATATTATGATGTGTATTATCTGTGTGTATTTCAGCGGTTGAAGAGAGCGCTCTGGCAAGTATATCAGCCCCGGAGCCGGAACCGCCCATAGAGAACAGCGTGTGCCGTGAGCAGTTACTAAGTCACATCCAGCACTGTCAAGCCCTTATAGACGCCAGGCTCGACTCCATAGAGGCGCAGGTCGCTGGTCAGTATTTCATGACATTTTATCGTAAACTTAGCACAAAAATGTCTAACGTGTTGCTTATAATTTTTTTTTTGCTTAAAATGAATCTTCTATGTTCTTCTCCAGTAATTTAGTTTTATAAGCCCGTACAGTGAAATTACATTTTGATGTGTTGCCTATTTTCAGGACAATTTTTCTCTTCTGTTTGTCAACCGATTTTCTTTTTTTTTTTTGGGGCATAATAGGTATGGGCAAGTTTAAGTGATAAAAATGTTTTTAATTAGCCTTGACGGTTCTAAGCTTTTATAAGTGTCAATTCGTCATGCTTCTTACGTCTACTATTTATAATATTCATACAAAACTCGCTACAATTTTTACCATTTAAAAAATAAAACATATGCAGACAATATTAACACATCTAATAAAAATTGCCCCTATTATTAATTTCGAATAGTAGGATAAAGCTAAAAAAAAGATATGATGTGGCAACGTTATTTGAAGTTTGACATTACTGATTGTCAATTTTGCTTGATGGGGTGAAAAGATTGAGAATAAACATTGTTCAAAATCAGAGACAACATAATATGTGAATGTGGGTTGGACGAAGTCACTCTTGAACACATTTTTTTCAATTGCCCTAATTTAAAAATATATAGAACTTTAAAACAGCAACATTCTCAAAAAAAAAATGGCGAAAATTTCTTTTTGTCATGCATTTCATTAGAAAAGACATTATATATATATCGAGAATGGATTGACTGATTTCGATGAATTTTATTTTGTTTCCGTATCACAAGGGAATGGATCTGAGTGCAACATATGTAGAAAGTAGTGCAACAATACTACGCTAACCTTTTCAATTCTCTTCAATAAAGCAATTCCCTTCAATAAAGCAAAATACCTTCCTGCCAGAATACAATACAATGTGATTAAAAGACTTCTTATTTCGAAATTTGTACATTTTTGAACTTAATTCAGTTTCAGTATTCATTTTATCTTAAATAAAAACTGAATAGAAGTGAGGTAATAAGTTTTCTTATAAGTTATTTGTTCTGGAGCGGTACAAAGTTCGCTGGGTCCGCTAGTCTATGCTATTTAATAAATATAATAGTAATAATAAAATAGTATTTATACTTAACTAGCGGGCCCGGCAGACGTTGTCTCGCCCTGATTATAAAAAAAAATCCTTGACAAATTATATACCAAAACGTTCCTCATGTGTCACTTTATCTACTGGTGAAAACCGCTTGAAAATCCGTTCAGTAGTTTTTGAGTTTATCGCGAACAGACAGACAGACAGACGCGGTAGGGAACTTTGTTTTATACTATGTAATGAATAAAGAAGTAAAGTTTGTGAGTTTGTAGGGGGTAATCTGAGGAACTACTGGTCAGATTTGAAAAATTCTTTCAGTGTTATATAGCTCCTTTATCAAGGAATGTTACAGGCTATATATCATCACGCTAAGACCAATAGGAGCGGAGCAGCAATGAAGAATGTTCCAAAATCGGGTATTGTTTCCCTTTTGAGAGCTTCCACTGTGTGTTAGCCCAAAGTAACTATTCCACGCGGACGAAGTCGCGGGCAGAAGCTAGTTATTAAATAAAACTACAAGGAATGCATAAGTTATCTTCCTGTTATGTATAATAAATATTTAATGCGATACATATAATACAGAGTTGGAATCTCAAGATCCTACAGTGGAAGGCGACGACACGGCCGATAGCTTCCCGCGGACGAAGCAAACTATCAAAATGTTGATGCGAGACCTCGACACTTTAGAAGAGCTCGGTATTATCACATAATAACTTTACTGATGATAATAAACCGAAATTTATAACCAAAAAATATAAATCAACAATGCTGTTATAGTGGTTTAGTTTACATATAATGTTTATAAAAGTGGACGACATATGTTGTATAAAATGCATTATTATTTTGTACCCACCTTTATTACTGTGTATCTATTGTAATTATCATTGTGATCTAGTAACATAAGTAAAATGCTTTGTCTTGAATTTTTTAGTTTTATTTCAAATCCTAAATGGTTTTTTTTTATTTACTACAAATATATTAGCTTTTTGAAGATAATGTTTCTAAGTAATTTGGTAAAATTGTCGTACTTTATAGGTTGCTTAATTACTTGGAAAATGAAAATACTGTATTCTCAAGGCTAATTTATCATATGGTAAAAGTGATATATTGTCACTCATTCTTTTATTTTTCTTTGTATATTCTACGATCGATTTAACTGAATAGCAGTTCGATTTGTAGCAAACCTCGTTCTGAACTATTAAAAAAATACATTTTGGCTACAACCGCCGATTTTTCGAGGATTATTTTGATTGGAAACACTGATGATCTTCTATTAAAACATGGAACAAGCGTCCATGTTACCTACCTTATTTATCCACAAGAAAATTTGAACAGAAAGTAAAAACTGACTTAAAAAAGGTCTACTAAAAAAAAAACCAGGTACCATACATTTCCTATTCGATTTTGAGTTCTCTGGTGTAACTTATAAAGCCAAGGTTCAGTGCTGATGAAATTTAAAATGGACCCTATTGAAAATATCACTTTACCAATAAAAGATGCACTTTCTAAATCTATACTAATATTATAAAGAGGTAAAGTTTGTGATGTTGTAGGGGGTAATCTCAGGAACTACTAAACCGATTTAGAAAATTCTTTTCCAATAGAAAGTCACGTTATTTGTGAGTGTTATAGGCTATATATCATCACGCTAAGACCAATAGTAGCAGAGGAATAATGAATAATGTTTTAAAATCGGGGTATTTTATTCTTTTGAGAGCTTCCGCTGCGTTTTAGCCCAAAATAACTATTCCACGCGTACGAAGTCGCGGACAGAAGCTATTAACTAATTATGTTATCTATACTAATATTATATAAAGGTAAAGTTTGTGAGGTTGTAGGGGGTAATATCTGGGGAGTCGGAAAAACGAAAACGTTTCTTACGAACGCTGTCTTAACGATGAGAGATATATGATTCAGTTCTAGAAAAAAGTTGTATCTTGATAATGCCTATTATCGCCCAACGAAGTGGGCACGGGTCAGCTAGTTAGTTTATAAATGGCGACTTCCTGAGGCAACATTAACATAAAAAAAGAAATAACGGAATTGAGAATCTCTTCCTTTTTTAAATCCATTACAAATTAAACCAGGACTCATTTATATCTTTTATTTCTTAAAAATATTCACAAAATACAAAAACCCATCATCCTTCATAGAATTTTGGAAGCTGATCACCCAAGATAACAGAACGTTCCACTCCAGCCTCAGTGATGACACCAAGGCGGACTACTCCTCCAGAAGATCCATCCCGAAGGATGGCCAGCGTCAGAGTATTGGTGACAAACTTGATAGCTTCTTCCTTGCTCATTTTTGGCTTGAAGTTTGCGTCAACATACCCATAAACATATGTAGAACCGGATCCTCCAATGGACACTGCTTGGCGTTGAACCATACCACCAATGGGTATGGAGTAAATCTGAGCTGAAATATATAAATGATCCCAATGTTACATCCTAACTAATGTTTCTTATGCTCTCATTTAGACTCTGAATAGAAGGAAAACTGGTAATAATCTAGGAGTAGTGCCTCCACATAGGCATGAGCCAGGAACCTGGGACCAAACCAACACCACAAGTATTGAATTGTCTTTCCTGTGGGTCCTGGTAGGAAGGAGAGGGGGG
The DNA here is from genome assembly GCA_036509395.1 of Antheraea yamamai. Classification (NCBI taxonomy): domain Eukaryota; kingdom Metazoa; phylum Arthropoda; class Insecta; order Lepidoptera; family Saturniidae; genus Antheraea; species Antheraea yamamai. The sequence goes on from AP028438.1 coordinate 17,318,828, forward strand.
CACGGGTAATGGCCAAGCTCATGTTTGCATAAAGTCGACTGCCCCAAGCGCAGCAACATCTGCAAAGAGGTCACTTTGCCCACCTGCTTTGCAAGTGGAAAACAACATGGGGAGAGACCTAGTCAGATTCAAGTAGCATGAGTCATCTGTTAGAGATGAAAATGCCTATAACTATGCTCTCATATCTTAATTACTGAACTGATCATTGTGTAATTTTGCTTTACCAATGTCAGGAATACCAAAGGAAATATGTTACCTTTCATCTACAAAAGATACCATTCCTGGGCACCAAAGAAATTTATATTAATGCAAGAAAATAATATTAATTTATAAAGGGGATTTATAAATATTATTGTTATAGTTGCACAGTAGTAACACCACTCTGCCTTATGGTAATAATTATTTTACAATTCAAGAACAGTGACCACTGGGAGATCTGTAATCCATCACCAGTTGTTACTGTGAGTACAAGCATCTTATATACTGGATAGTAATAATAGAAGTTCAGACCAACTGTGCTCTGGGTTCTATATAAGACCTATCTATTACCAATTTACCAACTACTCTCTATTTATAATGTAATGGAATCCTAACTAAAAAATGTGAATCTGAATTTGTTTGTTACACTTTCATGCCATATGAACTCAGTGAATCATCATTAAATTCTATATATGTGTTATCATGTAAAAGACATAGGATACATTTCATCCAGAAAAAGTACTGTTGCCAAGGTATAAAAAAAATCATTATATAGTATAAAATAAAGTCCCCTACCGTGTCTATCTGTTCGTGAAAAACTCAAAAACTACCGAACGGATTGTCATGCGGTTTTCACCGGTGGATAGAGTGATTGATGAGGAACGTTTTAGTATATAATTTGTCAAGCATTTTTTCATAATCAGGGCGGGACAACGTCTGCCGGGCCCGCTAGTTTTTAAAATAATTTAATAAAACATTAGGTGGCCTGTGAGCCGGCCTCCTGTGACCTAAGGGTATATACAACTGAGACAAGTTGTAAAAGGTACTGTGAAATTTTAATCTTAATTGAGTAGTACTCCACTTTCTAAAATTGTATGATAATTCATTTATTACACAAAAAATGGTTTCCATCTATATCTGCCATATATATTCAAAAGATTTATTTGAGCAAAATTGTTCTTGAAAATTATTTTTATATTACCTCCTTTCTTTTTATCCCAACCAGCCACCAATATTCCAGCAACAAGGGAATCACGATAATTGTAACACAGTTCACGGAATATTGCAGCTGCAGTCTCCACTAGTGGAGGCTCTCCCAACTCCATCTTATGGAAATCTGTAAATGGTTTTTTATGTTCATGTTCCTCTATAAATATAATTCCTAATATTAAACACATTAAAAAAAATTATATTTAATAATTTGTTATTGTGTCTTAAATAGTTGAGCTCATAGAATAATGATCGTTTTGATTTTATAAATAAACTGCTGAGGCATAGACTTTTAAATAGTCTATGCAACTTATGTAACATCAACGGAAGGCTAATAAAGTAACATGTATAAATAGTTACTATTTAGTAAATTAATATATCCGATGACAGACTTAAGCATGTCTGTCACTTCTTTTGTTTGTCTTTAGGGGTTGTCAGCGGCGATCAGGCATCAGACCACACAAGAACCTCAGAAAAATTTTCAGAACTACACCCATTATTGATCCGAGGTAATACAGAGCAGTTCCTAGTTGTTATATTTTCCTTTTATAAGAAGAATGCTCCATAGCAGAACCAAAGGGGTTTTTAATATTATTTCAGGGTTGATTCATGGTAATTGTTGTATACCTTTTCTGAGTCTACCTATTTAGGTTGAAAGTTATCCATAAATGGATCTTATCTATGTTAAAAGAAAAGATCTTGTAATTTTAAATTGTTAAAAATACTATAGGAAAAGATCTATTGATAAAAAAAAGACAACTCTACAATGAATCTAGATATAACATATAGCTCCTATAAAACAACAAAACCATTTTCATAGAAACTAAGTTAGGACAACAGCTAATCTATACTAATATTATAAACCCAAACAGTGTTATTACAAAAAAGTTAAATATGTATTAAACCCTGGCTTTAAAAAGGTCTCATATTAAATGCACCGCTGTTGCTGAATGTTCGCCATCTTGCTTTTTTGTCTCGCTTTGGTTATGTTAGGTTAGATTTCTGAAAAAGGATAATGCGAACTTGCCTCGGGCGAGCGCGGTGCGTTTATTAGGAAACTTTCTTAAATCAAGTATTTAACTTTTTTATAATAACACGGAACGAGTTTGCTTGCTTGAATGCGGTAATCTCTGGAACTACTGGTCTGATTTGAAATATTCTTCAGTGTTAGATAGCTCATTTATCGAGGAAGGCTATATATCATCACGTTAAGACCAATAGGAGAGGACTATTAATGAAAAATGTTTCAAAAACTGGGTTAACATATGTATTAATTAAAAACACTTTTTCACCTACTACATAAACAAAGTCGCAAGTTAAAGTTAGCATTAGCTCAAAGTAACAATTCCATGCGAATGAAGTCACAGGCCAAAACTAGTTAAAATATAAAGTGGTATGGGGCAAAAGCTATTTAAATCAAAGAAATTATACTCACTCAAATGATAAGAAACGATATCAGCAATTGCCTGGGTATCTGCAGCGGATCCTGACCGACAACAGTAGATATGATCTGTGACCTTTGTAAGTTTATCCGTCACTCTGTTTGCGATGTAGGCACCGGTGGTAGTGCGGGAGTCAGCGCCGATAACGACACCACCATCAAATTCACAAGCCATGATAGATGTTCCTGTACTGTGAGGTGCACTCATCCAGCCTGTCATGCTTGGATCAGTGTAAGAGTTGACTACAGATGTCGCCATTATACTGTAAAAATTGTTGTAAGGAGTTTAGATAGATTTTTTATGAATATACTTATAAATAAGGCTTAACTATCATAAAATATTTTTACTGTAACATTGAGGGTGGAAAGAATAATGGGCCCTTGCCAGTTTACATTTTTGGTCAATTTGTGATAATTTTTAGAAAGTCTAGTGAAACAGTATTGCTACTAGTAATTAGTTCTGAACTATTTTCTACGAAATTACGATTGATAAACTAAATAGCGGGTCTTCTTTGATGGTGTCTACTAAGGATGTCAAATCACAAAAGATCTGATACAGTATCAGAATATGCGCCCTGGTGTTTGTATAGTCAATACAAATGAATACAGTGCATGTACAAATTGAAATAAAGAACGTTGAAATCGAACTACTTTTTTAGAACTGTTATTCGTATTTTAATATATTTGTTTTGTTTTACAGCGTCATCTTGGTAAGGTTATGTTACCATTATTAACAGAGATGGTGTTTAATAATCGCAACACGTTACTGTAAAATAATATGATAACTAGAAGCTTACCTCAAATGTGCCTAGGTTACGGAATATCACACTAAAAATAAATTAATTTATATATTTTTGAAAGTCACGGACTACTATCCGGTAAAAAATTATGCTCAACTGTCACTTCGATGTCAGTTTTCGTATATACAAAGTACTCTGTGATGTCAGTGTCAAACGAAACCGTAAAATCATTCTATACGTTTCGTTACGCTATATGCAAACTTAAATTACAAAAAAAAATCAAATTTCTAATGATACATATCTAGCTTGTATTTGTTCTATTTAATTTAATTCAATGTATGAACATTTACATTTAAACTTATTTAAATATCATGAATTCAAATTAAAACAAACTCCATAAAAACTATTGTGTACCATTTGGGCATAAAGCTCTACCTAATTGTTTATACGCCTTTTTTGCATTTGGCACACGATTTACAATATAATAATTAATCGTAAAGTTTTTTTTCCTAGAACTGTCTACGCAATTACCTAGCAAGATCTTAACAGCTTCACCAGACTACAATTATTAGTCGTAAAGAGAGAAACTAAATTAATAATAACTAACTTTTAGTGTTGCTGACAGTAAAATATTATAGATCCAAAATTAATAATTTTGTACCATATTATGATAAGCTTAAAAAAATAATAAATGATTATTAAAATATGTACTGTGAATATCGTTGATGTATGTAGCTAAAAAGTCTCAGAATTTATTGTATAAATTTAATGATTTATTGGGTTTTTATACCAGAGCGATTAGAGTGAAACATTATAGAGTAGCATGATATGAAAATTATTATTCATAAAAAGAAAAGTAAATACCGTTTTGATTATTTATTTCTAAAAATTTAAGCGAAATTTTTATTAAAAGTTAGGTCAGCACCTACTTGCATAAACATCGATTGATATTTGAAACTTTATCCCTATTTATATTCTCTTGATCTAAGGTTTAAAGTGTCGTCTTCTTTATGAATGTCAGCGTTCGGAACCGTACGATAATTATCGTACACATACGATAATTTTGTGCCTACGTACGATGTACGATAGCATATTATTATCGTACGCAGATTGTACGATAATTTCTATCATGATGCAAAATTTGAGAATTTATATTATTTCACTCATGCGTTGATAGTCTAAATCGCAGTAGCATGATTTTATTTTGTCCAATAAAATCTTGGGAAAATACCGGGAAATACAAGTTCTTTATTCCTATTGGTCCTTACGATCCGCTCTACTAAGTTTCACCACTGCCGATACTGTAACTTTATCCAGCGCCTGCTGTACACGCTTTCTTATTGGTTAGTATAGCATCTACCAATGCGAACAAGAGAATATAAGTTCGATATTTCGATATTTCGATTATGTTCACACTTCATATGTATCGTATATTTTGTATAGAAAAGTTGGCAGTTATTTCGTTATATTATTATGATTGTATGTCTGTATTCAGTGTTATGTTGATTTGACAGCGGTGGTTTAAAAAAGATAAACTATAAAGTACTTGCATGCATATCAATATTACAATTTATATGATTAATTTATCTATAATAGACATTATCCTAAAAAATACGATAATTTCGATCCATGTACGATAATTTTACGCCCCTGGTACGATAGTCAGTCCAGTTCAAGTTGCTAACGCTGATGAATGTGTTGGTCAGGCTGACGAAATTTTGTTCTAGGCTGAATATATAAATATAACTGTGAAGGTGTAAATCGATGTAGCAGACAGAAGTATATTTTTACGGAGAAGGTTTATATGCAATCCGTATTTTGTACCTCATAGATAATATACTAATGTAGAAATTGTACCTTGTCATTTGGCGACGCCGCGGTACGTCAAATTCTGTACCGTTCAACAAATCGTCATGAAAATTGGTATATATATTATATATTGGTACCTAATTTCAAAACGGAGAACAATTACACAATGCTCATAGTACTAGTATATCATTATTGGTCGAGTACGAAAACAGAATGCGTATTTTACTTTGACGAAAACAATAAAAAAGGTTTCTAAAAAATATGGCGCCTAATATTAAAATGGTTATGAAATTTCGTGTTAATATAGTTATGAATATAACAGGCATTATTTAAAAGTTAAGTTGCTATACTAATATTATAAATGCGAAAGTGAGGTTGCTTGTTGATTACGCTTTCACGTCTTAACTACTCAACCGATCATTATGATATTTTGCATAAGTAGGTACTCTATGTCAGGGGTACAAAAAGTACATAGGTTTTATTAAAAAAAGGTACTTTTCCCCAGGAATTTGGTCACATCTACACTAACGTGAGTGAAATCTATATTTGTATACTAATATTACAAACAGGTAAAGTTTGTGAGTTCGTGAGGTTGTAGGGGGTAATCTCAGGAAATACTAAACCGATTTTGAAAATTTTTTTGCCAATAGAAAGCCACGTTATTTGTGAGTGTCATAGGATATACATTAACGCGACAAATAAAAAAGCTTTTTGTGGTAGTTATATTTGCAAAGTACCTAAGTCGGAGAAAAAACGGTTGAACGCAATCGTTTCTTACGAACGCTGCGTTAACGATGAGAGATATATGATTGATTTCTCGATAAAAGTCGTAGAGCTTGATAATGCCCACAGAAAAGTGAACGACAGCATTTGTCTAACTTTTATATTTAAGCCACAAAAAGTAGTTTAAAAAAAAAATGTACCGCTCTACGAAGTTTGCGCGGGTCAGCTAGTCGGAGATAAAGTGTAGTTCTTTATAATCTCTAAGTAAAATTCTCATAAAAATAGGTGTGGTTGTTTTGGAAATTTATCTGTACGTACCAAACAATATGCACATTTTTTTTTCTTGATATGTGTAAATATCTATATGTTATGTTGTAGAATGTAAATCTAACGTGTCTGTACTTTTCAGATTTTTGTGAAAAAAAAACGTTGCTAGTGTCTAGGAATAAGTACTAAAAATACATTTCAATCATTTTTAGAAATCTCTGTCTGTCTGTAAGTTTGTTTGGACACACATCACTACTAAAGTATGGCGTTCACGATAAAACCTCACCAAGAAGATCATAAAGCATAAAACCCAGTAACATGTAGTCTTTGTTTCATTGAAATCGGTGGATTCTACCAAAAGTTATTGTAATTTTAATGACGACACGACTCAAGTACGAGAGAAAAGTAGATAAGTAAACGGATTTGAGACGTTCAGATGATTTTATTAATAGCTGTTCTTTTACATAAGGATCAACGCGGACGAAGCCGAGGGCACAACTAGTTATAGGATAAAGTAGATAGAAGTGTGTTTAAAGTATTTAATAAATATTATTTCAATAAAGAAGTTGTACAGTCACGCAGTGTGGGTGTCCCCCACTTATTAGTTTCGCTTGTCCCACCAAAATGCTTCGTAAAAAAATTAAATTCGCCATGCGCCGTTTTGTATGTCATCCCAAAAACGATGTTTATTTAAAAGTTATAAAGATGCATATGAATGGACGCGTTATGATAAATCATCTTTTTATTCGACGTTTTCATACAAAAGGAATATCGAATTTATATTTATTCATGAAGTTTGCGATTCGTCACCGTTGTTCAAATTGATAGCGCACATCTAAGATGTTGTAGGTTTTTACCGAGCTATCTGATCTTGATACTTGTCTTAGTAAGACTTTTAATAAAAAAATTATCTATAAAAATGTATAAAACAGTTTGTTTTGCATATAGGTATAAGAACCTAGCTGCGCTACGTTTTTTCAGAAGTGTTTAATTTGTTGTTGTCCTCGAACTTTGCTACACGTACAACCGCACGCCTCGTTCGCACTTTGTTCTTGCTTGGCTTATTTTCTGATCTATTATTTCTATGTCAATTGCTCTGCTCTTTACGGCCGTAGCATGATGCTAGGTAGCATATAATTTACTTCGATAAATAACCAAAAATTGCAAAAAAATTAAAAAAAGTCGAGGCAGTCATAAGGACTGCTGACAGAAGTGTAAACTCAAAATAATGAAATAACCGTGTTGTCTTTTAAATCTTAGTATGAATTATTTAAATTTCTTAATTTATATATTGAAATTATTAACATTAGTCTGGTTTTCACATGTATTAGCACTCCGAATAATAATTATATACATTTTAATAATTTATCAAACATACGATGGGCTGCACAATCTCAATAAAAAACATCGCTTCGCTAGTCTGACGCGAGCCGCGCAAGCGCAATACGCTCACGGTCGGTCACGCTTTACTAGCATGTCTTGACGTGAAATCATAACTTTATCTCCTGTTATAAAAGCTGCTCAACGTGCCTAAAGAAGTTATCACTTGAAAAAGAAACTATGTTCTAGTTGCAGAGATTAATTCGTATAAATTAAAAAAAAGTTTGTTTTTTCGTGGTATATTTGTATGTACGCGATTTTCTTTAAAACTATATTTATTGTTAAATTTTTACTAGTAAATCTATACACATATGGAAAGGTTAATATTCAACGAAGTCGGCTGTTTTTTCTTAAGTATTTTTTAATAATAATAAATAAAAATGGGAAATATATCGATTTAATTGAAGACATCATATAGGTCGATTATATTAATGTATGACTTCCTATATTTTTAACGATAGGTGAACCAGTAATTAAATGTAAAATGCGCTTCACGCTTTTGTATCATATCTTATTGAGGTAACGCGGCAGTCGATAAATTATTAAACGTATCGTCTAATATCAAAATTGGTTTATCGCTGTAGCGTTGTTCTTTGCCCAGGTACAATAAGTAGGCGTATTATTGAACTTGGATCTCGCACACCACAACCCCGACCTATGGAAGTGGCTGTCAATCGTACTTGAATAATGACGCGTGCGGTGCCGACCGTTTGTTACTCTGATATTTATTTTATATTGCGTCATAGAATTATTACGATGTAGATGCGACGGTCCATTATTTTACTTTTCGTACCAAAACTAAAAATATTTCTTGTAACCACACCGATGATTTGTTTAGCATTTGAAAGGAAATATATCTTTAGAAATATTAGAATACTAGCTTCTGCTCGCGACTTCGTCCGCGTGGGATAGTTATTTTGGGCTAACGCTAACACGCAGCGAAAGCTCTCAAAAGAAAAAAAAACGATTTTAAAGCATTCTTCATTGGTGTTCCTTTCCTGTTGGTCTTATCGTGATATCGTTATAGTTTATGGCCTTCCTCGATAAATGAGCTATCTAACACTGAATTTTTGAAATCGGACTCCTGGTTCCTGAGATTAGCGCGTTCAATCAAACAGCCAAATCCTCCAGCTTTATAATATTAGTATAGATTTATACAAATAAATATTTATATAGATAACTAGCTGACCCGTGCCTACGTCGTCGGGCGGTAATAGGCATTATCAAGCTACAACTTTTCTGTAGAACTCAATCATATATCTCTCATAGTTAAGGCAGCGTTCGTAAGAAACTTCTTCGTTTGACCATTTTTTCTCCGGCTCCCCAGATATTACCCCCTACAACACCTCACAAACTTTACCTCTTTATAATATTAGTATAGATAATATAATTAGTTAATAGCTTCCGCCCGCTACTTCGTACACGTGGAATAGCTATTTTGGGCTAAGACGCAGCGGAATCTCTCAAAAGGAAAAAAAACCCCGATTTTAAAACATTTTTCATTGTTGCTCCGCTCCTATTGGTGTTAGCGTGATGATATATAGCCTATAACACTCACAAATAACGTGACTTTCTATTGGTACAAGAATTTTCAAAATCGGTTTAGTAGTTCCTGAGATTACCCCCTACAACGTCACAACGTAACAAACTCACAAACTCACCAACTTTACCTCTTTATAATATTAGTATAGGTATAGATAAAGTATACACATGTCGGTTACAATCTTTGTACTTTAGATATTGTTATATGACTAAGATACATTCTAACTATGTACAAAGGTTTAATTATGTTACTTGAATATCAATAAGTACATTCTTATGATTTTATGGAAATATGTTTTGAAACGAGTATTTTTTTAATCTGCGTATTATATTTATGATATATAGATTTATAATTTTCTAATTATTATATATTAAGGAGATAAACTTTTTTAATACTTTATAAAAAAATAAAATTTCAATTTAACAATTTGTGGCTTAATATTACCTACCATTGAATGATCCAATTATTTTAATACTCAATGTTTGTATATAAGTAGCCGGTGTATAGTTAGGTACTAGACTGTATATAAATTAGAAATATATATGGACCATCAATTTATTTATTATTCACTCGAACAAAATACTTAACTATACCAATAATGTAAAGTTTCATTAAACTATTAAAATGTAATTAAAATACAAGTTCGTTATCATTAGTTAGTCTCCTCCTTTTTAGCACTTCTTTTATAATAAATTAACTATTCGAAAAAGAAAATAAATTGTGTATTTATGTATCTTTTTATATATTTCTGAATAGTTTCTGTATTTTGGTAGGTGGTGAAGCCACGTTGAAACTATTAGTGGTTTCAGCATGAATGGGTCGGGTCGCCCGGGGTACTACCACCCGACCCACAGAAACACCCACGTGAAGTAACAGTGCTTGCATTGTTGCGTTTCGTTCGGTCAGTGATAGCGCTGGAGGCCCACCTCCCCTTCCCCCACTCGTCCCCCCTCCCACTAAACAAAGGTTGGCAACGCACTTGCGACTCCCCTGGTGTTGCTAGTGTCTATGGACGGTGGTGATCACTTAACATTAGATAAACGACCTGTTCGTTGGCCTCCTATGATAAAAAAAAAATCTTGGCAGAACTTTGAATATAATCGATTATATTACACCCTTCATATCTCTCGGTGTAAATTAGATAGTAGTGAATAATCGTAACAGAAATTTTAATTGAATTACTATATCAATGTGAATAAAGCGTAACTTCTTAAAATAAGCCTACACATACGCTCAGTTTACAGTTTTTACTAGAAGCAGAATTATTTGAACTATGTTTTTTAAATTCTTTACTAGCGGGCCCGGTAGACGTTGTCCCGCCCTGATAATAAAAAGAAACCTTGACAAATTATATACCTAAGCCTCATGGATCACTTTATCTACTGGTGAAAACCGCATGGAAATCCCTTGATTTTTGAGTTTATCGCGAACAGACAGACGTGGCAGTGGACTTTGTATTATATGCAGTGATGTTGACAATACTATTGAATACCCATAAAATTTTATTTTACCGATTTTAAATTATATAAAATAATATACAGAAAAACGTAAAGCATGAATAATATTTTCATATATTCTTTAATTACTAAAAGTCTTTTGATAATGAGTTTTTCCGTATCCAGGATGAGCCTGGCTAAACAACAGACTCCAATCTTATTTATACGTATATAGACGGACCAAAAAATGTGGATTTTGATTATTTCATTGATGTACTTTATAATATTTAGTGTTGGGCCATAATCTCGCCTTGTGTTGCTGGATGGCTGGTTCTCAAGTACAATTGTAGCAATACAAGTGTAGTTACTAAGTGACAGATTTCCAGCTTGAAAGTGTTAAATAACCAGCTAGGTTTAGAAAAAGCACTACCAGCATGCTATAATGTTTCGCACGGATATAAGCCTACGATCGACGCAGTGTCTCAATTTAGCCAATGCTTATATTACAAAATGCCTAATTATATTATTACTACATTTACTCGTAGGCACAATTTTATTGTCGCGTTGTCACATCTGTAATTCTATGTTCTATTTTAAGGGTGGACTCCTACGCTGTTCGGTAGACAACGGCCAGATGTTGATATTTTTTTCATCATTACAATGTATTCCGCGGTAGTCGCGAGCCCTTTGTGCAGTCTGATGGCTGTTTCCGTTGGCCAGACTAACGCCAACTCAACTGAAATCGATGGTTTAGCATTAGTGACATTTACGCATAGTAGAATTTTATGTTTTATGTTACCTCTAAAACAAATTATATCGCCTGTTTTTATTCGTCTAGTGTATTTTTATTATCTTTAATGAAACTTACAGATTAGCATGGAGGTGACTGATATAATATATATATATATATATATACTAGCTGACCCGTGCAACTTCGTCTGCACCAAATCGGTTATTACCGGTTTCAATTGTATTTTTAAACGCAAATAATCTTAAAAAACCTAAAACCCTATTGCAGCGTTATCCAGCACTTCCAATCGTGAATCGAAACTATCCAGGGACTCACTCAAACATATACCCAGTTGGTATGTGAGAAATCTTTTAAAATAAGCCTAGAATCTGTTCGCAGCATTACCTAAAGTAGTGTCATCAAAGTGAAGATCAAAACTAACTTACATATATTGCCGATAAATGTCTTCCCAGTACCCCTTGTAACTTCATCACGTAACATACTGTAAAAGTTGAACTTTATCTACATTAAATTTCCATTTTGTTTTAGTTGTTTGTTTTATAAAAATTTGTAAAGTATACGTGAAATCTGCATTCAATTTTAATTTGGTCACATTTATTTTACTTTTGACATACAAACCACCTTTTTTACTGAGATACTGAACTTGGGATAATATACCTTTCTAATAATGAAAGAATTTTTGAAATCGAACCAGTAGTAGGTACCAATCATTCCTCGAAAACAAAACTTTACCACTCATTATAATATTAGTATAAATACAACATAGTAACTGCAAACAGTAGTCCGGTGAAGCTGTTAAGACCTTGCTAGGTCAATAGCGTGGTCAGTTTGAGAAAAAAAAAATAACTGCATACACCTCAACTGATTTATTTTAATCTTAGATTCACAAACCTGAACCCAACTACTTCAAGACTCAACAACATTTAGAAAACTAATTTTATCAAATATCGAAACAACACACGTACTGATAGAACTCTAGTTGAGAACTCTATCTTCTACAATGCAATGTAACTATTATCTAGGTTTATGTTTTAGGAAAAAATCTTGTCACCTTTGTTTAGCAAACATTTTTTATACAATAAAATAAATGTAACGTGACAGTTTCGTTTACACATATTTTTTTCATATAAGGTTGATAATTACGCATAGAAATGTCATATAGCCGTAGCTCAGTTATAACGTACTGGACATTATATGGTCCGCCGGAGCCGACGGTTCGAATCCGGGCGATCTTTTTTTTTGGTATTTTTTTTAAAGTAGCTTAGGGAAATATAGCTTATCTTTTTAGCTAATCTGTCTGCTATATATAGCACAATGAAAATTTACCAAAATCCGTCAAAAATTTCATTAACTACAAATTTTTGACTTTCGTCCGCTATCCTGGAGAATCCCTTGCGTTTTATGAGATAAAAAGTATCCTAGATGTAATCCCGTAATATTAGTTATCACTGTGCCAAGTTTCGTCAAAATCGGTTCAGTACTTTCAGAGTGATGCGTATTCACAGGGACAGACAGACGGACAGACAGACAGACAAAAATTGTAAAAAGATTATTTTTGGCTTCTATATCGATAACAAAGTCTACCCCGATTAAAATTTTCAAAAAATATTTAATGTACAGTTTTGACCTTGCTACAGTTTTATTATAGTATAGATAAGATATATATATATATATATATATATATATGTGTGATTATAGTTATTTAAAAAAATAGGTGATTTACGCATAATTAAGTTAGTCGTTTAATAAATCGATACAAAAACCTCGATTTGCCGCTAGTATCATTTAGCATAAGTCAGCATTGTCTCATATACAGCACGTTTTCTTTTTGCAGTCTATATACATATAATAAAAGGCTAACGGCAAGGAATCTGTATATTCAATATGTTAAAGAAAAAATAACCTGGCGGGGCTTAGAATCAATGACAGAAAACATTTCTATAGCTTTTAAAAATTTTATCTGTCGGTCGTTTGTACGGGATTCACGCAAAAGTCCTAGATGGATTTTGAAGAAATTTGGTATGGTAATAGTTTGTACACCGGTATAATATATAGGACATATCTTACATATAACACGTTCGTATATATGTAATATATGTAAGTATATATGTAAGTAAGATATACATCTTACTTATTAAAAAACACAAAAGAGAAGGCATATTATAGCTTGGTTTAATATGTGAATTTTGATGTTTGAAACTAACATATCTCAATGTGCATCCGTAAAAAATGAACGTAGTTATTATCATTGACATATAAAAACCCAAGACGCACATTCTCGAATAAAAGTAGCGCTCAAAACCGTCCCGCAAAACTCTCCAATATACATACGTGATTATAATTATGAGATAAATTTATGATTTTGCGAATTCGACCTTACTCGAATGATTTAAAGTTGTTTTTACAAGGACGCAAGCGACGTGAGACTATTTGAAATAAGTGCATAATCCAAAATTATGCACTCATTTTTGTGTGCCGGCTGTGAGACGTTAAGTGTGCATCTTGGGTGTTTATATATCAATGGTAGCTATAATGTTTTTCAAAATATACGATGTTATGTATAACTAGATGCTGTAGTGCGATGCTGTGTCTCGGAGAACAAAATCGCTCACAGATGGTGAGGCCAATGAAACGGCCAATAAATTAAGTTTTAATACACATTACAATGATTTGATTAACCACTGAATTATAAATGAAATTTCACGCGGACGTAGTAGACAGAGCTAGGTACTGATATATACCTACGTTTTTAACAATACTGAGTTATTCAATGGTGATCCTGTGAATGCAACTGAGAAAAAATAATATTTCATAGTCTGCTTTTGTTTTCCTTTTTCTTTGTTTTTCATTTAAATTTAAAACTCTAATAGATTCTAATACTTCCTCTTGTTACGTACACACCGTCTTCACTTATGATAGGGCTGAATTTTAAAAATATTTAATTTAAAATATATATTTATACTAAAATACAAATTGAACTTTGTTTCGTAAAACTTAATAAATAAGTAAATATCAAAGCTAAATAAGTAATTCTTGTAAGATGAAGGTTTGTTTTTATGCTATTAGGAAAATTGAGAGATCTTGTATAGTGTGCAGTTTTAGTTCCTTGGCCGAATAAGCTGATGATAATTAAGGTATACTGCGTTCGGAAGTTCCATTAAACAACGTAGGTTGTTAATTTATAATGAGGAATAAGCACTCTTCATTAATATCGACATCATCCTGTAAGATACCAACTGCAGAACCAGAGGTCTTTTCCTGAAAGAAGGATTGGACATAATCACCATGCCAGCCCACGACGTATTGGCGATTTCAAGTTCTGATAAATCCACAGTTCTGTCTATTCCCACATATGGTAGGTAGCATACTACAAGAACATTTCTCAGGTTCAGGTTTACTTACATTGTTTTTCTACACTGTCCGCCGATATTGTTACCGATTGAAATTAGTAAATGTACGCGAATTCCGAAACATTCGTTGGTACATACCGTTCGAACCATCGGACCACCACGACGTTTATCAAAAGAAAATCTCATGATAAAGCTACATGATGTGTTGGCAATTTTTAGTGATCACCTGACTATCTATTATATATTAATTAATTATATATATTTTGCAGGGTGGTAGGGTGTCTGTACCCGACTGGATCGCGACCACCGTACACCAGGTGGAACACCCGCCGTAGTGGCACGTTTGAGCGTGTCGCGTTCCGGGATCAGCCGGTGTGTATTCAGCAACCGGAGGGGGGGGGCTGTCCTTGACTGGGTCGCTTTCAGGCCGGCATGACAGCGGCGACCGGCGATGGATATTATGTCTTTCGGTGGTCGCCATTGTTTTTGGATTGTACTGGGCTTACCATCAGGCACAGTACAGTCACTTTGCCAAGCTACAATAAAAAAAAAAATCTATGCCAATCTTTATCAATCTGCTACCTTAACTACGTTTAAGAGCTAGCCCTCATTATATTCTTCACCAGTTAATATTTTCAGCACTACAGCACATAACTTTATATGAAACTAAGACCTACAAATTCTTCTAAGATATTAATTAAAATTACATGTTCTGAGGGCAATCTAATGTAACTAACATATTTATTTGGATGTGGATTAGTTATAAAAGCTCCGCAAATAACGCATTATTATTTTGTAATATGTAAAAAAATGGAAATTATTGCTGTTGGTTATCTCTTTAGGCGTTTAGGCGATAGACACAGGTATATAAAAAGCCTTAGCAAATTATCTGTAAGTAGTAAACACCGTATCAAAATACGTTACTTATTTTGGAAGAACTAACCGAACGAACAGGCAGACGCAAATAAGCAGTGACTTTGTATATATCATATTACTGGGCATGGTTAAAAGCCCAGCGAAATAAGTTCTTGTATTATAGATTTAAATTAATGTTTATTTTGTAGATTCCCCATAATTATTTCATAATGAGAATGACTTAAGATTTTTTCGTAACCATAAGGGTGCAACTATACTTCCCCTAAGCGAATTCGGTCAAAACAACACTAATGTCTCGCGCCATTCACGAGCGTTCAATAGCGGTTTTTTTCTTTAACAAAAGCACTTCCCTTTATATATAAATTTGATACGTTACTTTATAGGAAGCACGCGCTGTAGTCGCGTGGAAGTTTTTGTTTTTTTTTTCGGTTATATCTCGAGCAAGCTCTCCCTTAGGAGGCTGGCGCGGGGTGGCAGGGAGACGGCCGCCCCTAAAAAGTTATGTATTTTTTTCCTCTTTTTTCCCATCGACGTGATGAAACGGCGAGCTATATTGATCCGCCCCGGCTCGCAATAACCACACAACGTTTCATAATGTTTTCCTTCAGATATTAACTTGCTTGTGTGTATACTTTTAGTGTTCGTAACTTAGGTATATTTTTAATGTGACGAGTTGTGATATAATTTTGATAGTCTTATATAGCTTACTAGCTGTGTCGGTGATTCCGTCCACGTGTTACCTAATGTATAAAAACAGGGACTAATAAAATCATTTGAAAGTATTAAGTCCATTTATTTATCTACTTTTCTTACTTACTTAAGTCGCGTCGTCATTAAAATTACAATAACCTTTGATAGAGTGAACCGATTTTAATGAAACCAAGACTAAATGTTACTCGATGATATGCTTTATGATTCGTTTGATGTTAGGTGTTATCGTGATCTCAGTATTTTAGCCGTGATACGTTTTCAAACAAACAGACAGATAGACGGACATTTCTAAAAATGATTGCAATATATTTTATTACTTATTCCAAGGCACCTGCAATGGTTTATTTCACAAAAATCTTAAAAGTACATACACGTTAGATTTACATCCTTATTATATCATATAGTAGCGGGCCCGGCAGACGTTGTCCTGCCCTGATTATAAAAAAAATCCTGGACAAATTATATACCAAAACGTTCCTCGTGAATCACTATATCCACTGGTGAAAACCGCATAAAGATCCGTTCAGTAGTTTTTGAGTTTATCGCGAACAGACAGACAGACAGACGCGGTAGGGGACTTTGTTTTATACTATGTAATGATATCATATATGTATAGATTTTAATCAATAACTTATACTTTCTATTATTATTTACTAGCGGGATCGGTGGACGTTATCCCGCCCTGATACTAAAAAAAAAACATTAACAAATTATACACCTAAACCTTCCTCATGAATCACTGTATTTACTAGTGAAGACCGCATGAAAATCCGTTCAGTAGTTTTTGAGTTTATCGCGAACAGACAGACAGAAAGACGTGGCAGGGGACTATGTTTTATACTATGTAATGATTATTAAGCTCTTAATATCCTTAGTAACAATGATGTAAAAATACATTAAAATCTTTTTCCAAAAAAACATGATGTTTAAAAAGTTAGATCTATTTTGAAATTATTTTCATTATCCTATCATTTCTTTTAATTTACATACCAGGCACTTTCCATTGTAAAGCAGCTGATGATAAATGCCATTCATACAATAAATCGTGTCCCTGAAGCTAGTTGTTAGTACTTGCTTTGAAATAATTTTAATAAAGTATGTAGGAACCTTGTACTTACACGTTCTATTTACTTATAAAAAATATAAGTCGAACTCTTATCTGAAGCATGGTACAATACAATTAATTGATACATTTATTTTAAATATATACCTACTTGTTTGAATGTTCCTAACACTGATTAGAAACTATATCACACATTTAAAAAAAAGAGATAGTGCTAGATGCATCAGTACTAATAGCTCGTATGTCTGGTATTCTTTATTCATCGTTCGACATGGTCAACATCGTTTCAATTGGACGTCAGAGGCTTATTTCTCCGTTGCCTCTAGAATTTCCGTAAATTTTGTTACTAGTTCGATGTTATCACTATAAATCCCACTAATTTCGTTCTGATATCAAGGTTTTTTTTTCGTGAACCGACTACGGTATTGGCCTAGCAAGGCTTTAACATCTTCACTGGACTACTAAAGCGAGCGCTTAAGGCACTGAGCCGATTTTATTTTGGCAACTAGCTCAAGGGTTCGCGGCGCGCCTCGGTTTAGGCTGTTTGCTTATTTCATACCGTTCACGACCTAACCGAGATAACCTAAGCTAAGCTACATATTCATACTTGTATGAGTTATTGAAATATATATGTGTACCAAGCATACATACCTCAATAATTCTTATATGTATTTCGTGTCAAATATTTTTTCTAAACTATTTCAGTTTGATAAGGGAAAAAATAAAACCTTTCCACTTTCATGTGTAAGCATGTGTGCGTGCACGTGTGTGGAGGTGATATGTGTAATGTTGTTGCAGTAATGTAAGAATTTGTGTCTTTGTATTCGCGCGAGCAGCGTACTCAAGGGCTCCACGCCGAGGGAACGGACCTAGGCTTGAGCCGCTGCCGAGCGGGGCCTAGTCTGGTGTAGATGATTTCAAGGTAGATTCCATGAAATTACAATCAACGAAATGCAAATGACATTATCACTACATATTATAAAACAAAGACCTCTGTCACGTCTTCTGTGTGTCTGTTCGCGATAAACACGAAAACTACTGAACGGATTTTCATGTGGTTTTTACCAGTAGATAAAGTGATTCATGAGGAAGGTTTAAGTATATAATTTGTTAAGGTTTTTTTTATTATCAGGGCGGTATAACATCTGCCGGGCCCGCTAGTATTGATATCATTTTGATATTTTTCTTGCATTACCCCTCGGCAGCGGCTCAAGCCTAAGTCCGTTCCCACGGCGTGGAGCCCTTGAGTACGCTGCTCGCGCGATACAGTGATATCTTGCATTAACTTGCTGATATTTTCGGGTCAAAGGCATAGATATACAAAAATACAAGATGCACACTTAACGTCTCACAGTCATACACACACATACTATAAAGCTATGGAACAGTCTTCTGACGATTATGTTCCCTCCTTTTTTCGACATTAGACTTTATAAGAGTAACGTGAAAAACCATTGATATACAAAAACCCAAGATACGTACTTAACGTCTCACAGCCGGCACACAAAAATGAGTGCATAATTTTGGATTATGCACTCATTTCAAATAGCCTCGCGTCGCTTGCGTCCTTTTAAAAACAACTTTAAATCATTCAGGTAAGGTTGAATTTACAAAATCATAAGTTTATCGCATAAATATAACCACGTATGTATATTGGGGACTTTTTGCGGCCGGTTTTGAGCGCTACTTTTATTCGAGACCGCGCGTGTTGGGTTTTTATATGTCAATGGTCAAAGGAGTATCTTAAAAGTTTATTCACCTATCACGTAGGCGGTTGCAAGTTGGTTTATTTCAAAGGAAAAAGAAACTTTAGCCCTATAAGAGAAGATAAAATGCTTCATGACCTACATTCAAGTTTCTAGCGTCTAATGATAACTGGGTCCAAATCTCTTAAGCTATTTTTACCAGATGATAACTACACCATGACAACGGAATTATCTTTTTATATAATTTAATTTTCTGTTATTTCTAACAGATATTAATTATTATCTAAAGAACATTCTTTCGTAATTTGACTGTGTTATTAATTATCAGATGTCATGTATTCTAATTTATTAAGAACTAGCGGACCCGGCAGACGTTGTCCCGCCTTGATTATAAAAAAAATCATAGACAAATTATATACTAAAACCTTCCTCATGAATCACTCTATTCACTGGTGAAAACCGCATGAAAATCCGTTCAGTAGTTTTTGAGTTTATCGCGAACAGACAGACAGACGCGGTAGAGGACTTTGTTTTATACTATGTAATGATTTTGATCCATACTAATATAATGTGGCTAGAGGGTTTGTTTGGTTGGTTGAACGCGCTAATTTCAGGAACCAAATGGCCGGTTTGAAAAATTCTTTCAGTGTTAGATAGCTCATCGATATATCGAGGAAGGCTATTTGTCATCACGCTAAGACCAATATGAGCAGAGCGCTAATGAAGAATGTTTCAAGGTATTTTTTTTTCGAGAGCTTCGCGGGGAGTCGCGGGTGCAGCTAGTTATAAATAAGTTCAATATAATTTAACTTGATTATTAAATTACAAATAAGTCACATTTCTTACTGCACAATGAAAATAGGTATAAAGATAAGTTATTTTCGATACGACGATGGCTCAGTGGATTGCATTTACAAACAACGCGTCCGATGACGTAGGTTCGAATCCTTACAAATGATCCAGAGCTTTCGATATATGCTTACGTGACGAAATCATGAATGAATGAATGAATTCTTTATTGCACTTTTGATTTGTACATTGGCGAGCTTAATGCCATGAGGCATTTTCTTCCAGCTAACCAGCGGTTTTGATGTTAAGCAAAAACTTCTGTAGGTAGTGCTTATATAAACAAAACAGAAGAAAATGGATAAATAAATATATACATGTATACAATACTATAATAAAATAAATACATATATATATATGTGTCATGTTAGTTAGGCTTTTTTAAGCCCGCCTGGTTAGCTACCAACTTTAAGTTGGAAATTTGTCGGCAAGCACCTGTAGGTGTGTTCTAGCAGCTGCACATGAGAGCTAGTCCTTTTAGGTTTACTTTGTCGCCTTAGACCACATCGTAATTTTTTTTTATATCTTAATGATGACTCAGTTACCTGTGCGATTATATAGCCTAAGTAATAAACAAATATAGACTTAACAATGATTTAATTATTTTGTAAATTCTTTAGTAGATTTCGAAATAGGGTCAGATAATAAGGAATCATACATAACAATGTGGAACGAATGAGAAGTTCGCAACTTCTTATCTTTGCCGTACCGTGAAGCTGTGGAATGATCTCTCGGCCAGTGTGTTCCGTCCTTCCTATAACATGGGGTTCACGCGTAACGTGAAGATACATTTTCGCAGGCCGGCATGATGACCGGTGAGGGATGGCGTGTCTCTCGGTAGTCGCCATTGTTTTTGGATTGTACCGTGCTCACCATCAGTCACAGTGTAGTCACTTTGCTGTGCTACAATAAAAAAAAGTATTAAGTCGAAATGTAATACATTCGCTTCGAAAACATTCTGCCAGGATGTAGTGCACATCATTTATGAGCCCGCAAATCTGGTAGAGTCTTGATGGTGTTTTATGCTTCTCCTGTGAGTAATCTTATTCTCGTGATAGCTTCCCGATGGCTAACCGTAAAATCATCAATGCAGGGTAACTTTAAGGGATGTGGCTGAATTCTTTCGTACTATATTCCTTTTGTTTTAGAACTCTTATCAAAATACTACGTATAATTCATACACCTACGTACTCATACTATATATTAATAGGAGAACGCTTGGAGGATTTGGTGTTGGTGTGATTTTATTAAAGAGCATTAAAAAAATATTTTTCTGCATTCGCGTTTTATGACCTTCATATCTTTACTTTATTTGCTTATAGACACTTTTAAGGATTTTATGGGGTTAAATATTACCTAGTGGTGTGCCTATTTTTTGAGTGTGTTCCTCGAAGCAGGTGTGTGTCGCCGCATGTCCGGTACAACGCGGCGCGACGCGAGTCCATCCTTTTGTATGCGTATGGGACAAGCTGCCGAGAGAACATATCGAGTGGGCATAACGTACGTTGTGCTTTCACAGGCTGATTTTATTTTTATAATTTATTAGTTATCGCCTAAGAAGTTTTCACTTCTATATTATCATGGAATATGTAATAATAATAATATGTATGTGACTGAACTCCTCCTAAACGGCTGGACAGATTTTGATGACATTTAACTCTATTAACAGCTTCACCGGACTACAAATTTCTATACCAAATATTTTCATTCATAGCTAAGGTTTTTTTAATAGTGCTCAAATAATGTCTTATTTAAGTACAGTAGTTGATTATGGTATATTTATCCGCAGACTCGTTTATTATAGCAATTGTTACTGAATACATAGTATTTGTTTTATAAAAAATATTTTATGACGTCAGAACTTTAGTGAGTACTGTACATGTAAGAACAGAAGACACGCAGAAGTACCATGAAACTTATATGAAAGTCTTCAAGTGAAAACATATTATTTATTTGCAGAGTAACAGTTGTTTGATCAGGTGTAACTTTAACTAAAAATGTGACGTTAGTTAAAAAATAAATAAAAAATATATTATGAGAAAATTAATATCTAGAACTTTCTGTAATAATAAAATAATTACATCCAAATAAATGCTCTATTTCAATGATTATAAGAACTTTAAAGAATATGAGGTTAGTTTTAGTGTGAAAACAAATATTGCGGATGAGTGTGGCGTGGTTATGAATGTCTCACGATTTCTCAGGATCTGTATCGCTTAGAATCATAGATAAGTAATCCAGTCTTGCTGTTTAATTTATCTATGGTTATCATATATCTATATCTATACCAATGTACTAATACTAATATTCTAATACTAATTACTAATAATAATAATATTATAAAGAGGTAAAGTTTGTGAGTTTGTGACGTTGTAACGTTGTAGGGGGTAATCTCCGGAAGTACTAAACCGATTTTGACAATTTTTTTACCAATAGAAAGCCACGTTACTTGTGAATGTCATGGGCTATATATCAGCACGCTAAGATTAATAGGAGTGGAGCAACAATGAAGAATGTTTTAAAATCGGGTCTTTTTTCCTTTTGAGAGCTTCAGCTTCGTGTTAGCCCAAAATAACTATTCCACGCGTACGAAGTCGTGGGCGGAAGCTATTAATTAATTATATTATTATTATAATATTATAAAGAGGTAAAGTTTGTGAGGTTGTAGGGGGTAATATCTGCGGAGTCAGAGAAAAAATGGTCGAATGAAAACGTTTCTTACGAATGCTGTCTTAACGATGAGAGCTATATGAGTTGAGTTCTAGAAAAAAGTTGTAGCTTGATAATTCCTATTACCGCCCTACGAAGTTGGCACGGGTCAGCTAGTGTAGTATATACGCAGTACGTACATCTATTTTCAAGAACACTACATAACAATACATAAATTGCTTTTTTTTCTTTCGAATTGACTACCAAGGTCTTAACAACTTCACCGGATTACTACATGATTTGCTTTTATTTGAATGTAGTAGGTACTTCAAATTCCCCACTCAGTGTCACGTTTAAATCAATGGAATTGACTACTTATTCAATGTCTTTAGGGGATGTACTTTCAAAAATAGTATTCAGTGTTGACCTTCAATATATAAGTTACTCCTGAGAAAAATTAGACGTTTTTTGACGCACCCTCTGAGGCTGTGCGTCTTCTGTAATTAATCCTTAGGAACTTTATTGAATAACTGGGTTTGTGTACTCACCTTTTCTTTTAATTCTACTTACATAAGATAGATGAGTCAATTGGTGATGTCATATCTTTACTAACTTATTAAATAACAGACATATGTAATGGAAAAATTATTTAAATGTATGTACTATAAATCATACGTATGTATAACTTTGAATTTTAAACAATATTTATTTTGAATCAGCATACACGTTCCGGCCACATTCAAATGATATAAAAACGCAAGAATAGCTAATTTTATATATTAATTAATATTCATGGACCTTCCTACTTACTTATACGTTTATTTGAATTATATTAAAAATTCCTAGTACACTTGTGACAATATTTGAATTTCATAAATAATTTTTTTGGTTATAAATTATATGAGTTACTATATCATTATATATATATAAATATACATTTGATACATTACGTTCTTAATAATTGAATAAAGGATACTTAAGTAAATTATTTTCAATTTTATGTTGGTTTTCATTTGTGGATATATTTTATATCACTTCAGCCACTTCATTTAGATCTAGCGTGTTGATGGGTATCGCCAGAATTACTTTTAGGGAAGTGCATCTGCATCTATATATTATACTATTAACTAACATAAAGTCTAAAATTATAAATGTATATTACATATGTGTACATATATATAACAAATATATGTAAGGCGATCAAAAAAGGTTTAACTATTTCACCAAGAATATGTACCATTGAACGTATATTTACCACATTGCGACGTGTCTACACGTGGGATCGCTTAACGATGGGGCATAGTTTTGGGCGAGAGGCTAAACGGTCTGTGCGTGCACAGTGTTTACTGGAAAGGAGTAGAGGAGAACACTGAATTTACCGAGAAGCTTATGAACAAATTGGGACAGCAATCTAGATGCCTTCAGTTTTTATTCAAATGGTAACTTAATAAAAGCAATCTATTCTATGTATTTTCTTTTTTGACAGGAGTGTGCGAGGGCTCCCCTTTCCACCCTACTGCCGATGACCATGCTATCCTACAAATAGGTATTTATATTATTTATGGATAAAATATGTATTCTTATTTGTTATATGAAATTGAATGCTAAATCGTTTCAAGTGAAAATAATTGTGACGCAAAATATGCTACAGATCCTTGATATTTATATATATTACTTTTTTTTCCTTCCTAACTTTTGTCTTCCTATATTTTTTATAGCAGATCGTCTCGTACGTTTTCAGTAATCCGCTGAAATACTTTTTAGCTGCAACGTACTGAATTGAAAATGTATGTAATAGGAACACGCTGTATATTGAAACACGGTAAAATCTCTGTAAAAATACGCGATTAAAATACTTTTTTTTTGGGGCACGCTATCGTCGTTTTGTACTATCCGTTGGTACGCATTCACGATACAATACCGAGCACTCTTTGGGGTCACTTTTTGGGAGATTATTTCGTATTGTGCGAAGTCGAAAAAGCCGGACAAAGGGATGAAGGCCTGTTGACTGACCGACCAAAGGCACGCATGTTTTTTGTGCAACGAACGAATCATTGCCGGATTACCGAACCCAGTTGCCGTGTATCGGTTACATCTTGATATCTTTGTACAATGTGTACTGAGATTCATAATCAAGATGTACGTTGATGGTACGTAAAATTGGTTTTAGTTTGAGAAATCAATTGAGATTAGATATGAAAAGTTTGGCGCGTGTCGTTCGTAAATAAAAACTAATAGGGAATATATTTTTCTGCCAGTGTTTTGTTTGAAGGTACACCTTTAGAATTTAATATTTATACATACTTATTCGAATGGACAGATATAAACCTAAAACTAAAGAAGAAAGTAATGGATACATGTAACTTACCTTGTCTCACGTATGAATGCCAAACAAAAATGAATAGGAAGTTTACATCATGCGAAAGAGCATTAGAACGCAGCTCACTACAAATAAAACTAAAAACAGAATACGGCACAAAAAAAATAAGAGAGAAAACCAAAGCATAGATGCTTTATCCTTCGCTCGCAGTTTAAAATGGAGATGAGCAGGACATGTGGCTCGTACCCCAGATAACAGATGGACAAAAACTATAACTCTGTGGAACGGACCTCACGGATAGAACTAGAGGTGGGCCAAATGCTCGATGGAGAGACGAACTACAATCTCTAGCTGGTAGGTGCTGATAGACATTGCAAGGAGTCGCGTCACTTGGCTTTCTCTGGAGGAGGCCTTTACTCGAAGAGGGGTTCACGAAAATTAATTATAAAAAAATTGTATTTTAATAATGTAACAATGTAGTGGAATAAACAGACTTTTTATTTTTATTTATTTTATACCTATTCGAATGGACGAACTCATACAAGCTAATTTTATTTATATAGATCTCTTGGTACCTAATGTTTTCTTACATAATTAAGATGATACGATAGGTTTTAGCGTTTGATTAAGTTGTAAATGACGATGAAGTTTAAGGTGATAAGCACGTTAAAAGTAAAGAGAATTTGATCTCAAGTGCAGCTGCCGGAACCCTATACGTGCATGGGGACATATCTTCAACTTCAGGGTAGTAGGTAGTTAAGTGGCTACCGTTTTCGGACACCGCGTCGATCGACGTAAGTTCGAATCTTTGTGAATGGGCCTAAGCTTTTGGGGAAGGAAAACATGGTGATGAAGCCATAGTATGATAATAAAGAGTTTGTAAGCCAGTGTGGCTTGCTTCCAGCATGCAGGTGTGTTCTGGCAGCTGCACTTGAGTGCCAGCCCCCTTTAGGTTTAGCGTGGTTACCATATTAAACCACATCGTCATCTATACTATAATACTATATATAATCATTACATAGTATAAAACAAAGTCCCCTACCGCGTCTGTCTGTCTGTCTGTTCGCGATAAACTCAAAAACTACTGAACGGATCTTTATGCGGTTTTCACCAGTGGATAAAGTGATTCACGAGGAACGTTTTGGTATATAATTTGTCCAGGATTTCTTTATAATCAGGGCGGGACAACGTCTGCCGGGCCCGCTAGTATAATTATAATATTATAATTTCGCCAAGTTCCAATCACAAAGTTTGTGAATTTGTGAGTTTGTGACGTCGTCGGGGTAACCTCAGGAACTACTGGTCCGATTTGAAAAATTCTTACGGTATTATATAGCTCATTTATTGAGAAAGGTTATAGGCTATATTATAACGCTAAGATCAATAGGAGCGGAGCACCAATGAGGAATGTTTCAAAACCGGGGTATTTTCCCTCTTGAGAGCTTCCACTGCGTGTTAGCGTTAGCCCAAACTAACTATTCCACGCGGACGAAGTCGCGGGCAGAGGCTAATTTAACACAAAGTGAGATTGTGGTCAAAGCCTAAAACCTAAATGTATATAAAAAAATGGAATCTATGATTAAAAAAAATTAGGGTATGGTCTTTAAAGTTTATATTGCTGAGTACGGTTTTACGCTTTAGTTACAAACCTAAATAAATACGATTTGTTATAAACTTAACTCCCCTTATTTAAGTCTGAACCTCGTACCATTTAGCGTATTATCCCACAAGTAATCATGTTTTACTGCACGCTTCCTGACAAAAAGCGTTTAGATAAAAAAGTCCCCTTCGTTTTTTAAACCGCGATATCTTAATTGCCCTCCTCTTTTGTGTAAAGGGGACTTTTTTGCTAGTACACCTTATTGTTGACGGAAGTATGGACCATGAGGTGTTAAAACAAGACACGGTTTGTAAAAAAAAATAACAACGTGGGTGATCGACCTTTGCAATGAAATTTCAAAGAGTAATCGTTTCCGAGTACGTATATTCTTATACGATACAGGCTGACACTCGCGGCTTCGGACACGTGAAAAAGTTATTTTTATTTCATGAGAAAGGTGTTATTAATTTTGAGCTGTCTTGAACTTTTTAAATTTCTATATAACCACTTAGTCTCTGTATGGTGATGATAATATTTTATTAAGTAACTAGCGGGCCATGCAGACGTTGTCCCACCCTGATTATGAAAAAAATCTTGTCAAATTATATACTAAAACGTTCCTCATTAATCACTCTATCCACCGGTGAAAACCGCATGAAAATCCGTTCGGTAGTTTTTGAGTTTATCGCGAACAGACAGACAGACAGACGCGGTAGGGGACTTTGTTTTATACTATGTAATGATTAATTGGTTTCCGCGTTCCTTCGTTCTTATTAAAATAGTTTAAGTTAGTTGTCGGCAAACTGCGATTATGTAGCCGTAGCTCAGTTAGTAACGTACTGAACATTAAATGGTCCGACGAAGTCGACGGTTCCGAACCCAGCGATAAGTTTGTAGTCCGGTGAAGCTCTTAAGACCCTGATAGGTCAATAGCGTAGTCAGTTCGAAAAAAAACAAACCGCGATTCCTGGGCCGCATGTGGCTCTTTCACTCTTTAGTTGCGGCTCTGCCACAAAGTTTTTAGTATAGGCACGGAATCTATGCCTTGTAAGAGACGAATAAGCATTTATGAAATGCAAGCGTACACAAAAGATGCATATTTTAAATAGTAACAATAGCGCGGCTAGTCGCTCGCAAAATAGCACATATTCAGCAAAGACAAGCTTGAGATTGTACTTTAATCGTAATTATTTCGATAAAAATATATCTAGTAAATCAAAGATTAAGTTAAAAAAGGCTCTTTGAATTTCAGTATTGTATTCTATATATTTGGTTCTTTTGGATGACCAGTTTGCGGACCATTGATTTAAGTAATGCGCGGGCAGCTTTCAGTTGTCTGTAGGAAGTGCGTTTTGTAGAAACACTGCGTAGATTATTACTGTGTATTGTTTTAGGCTTTGTCTTTGGTGAGTCTCACATACCCCTTAAATGTCTGGCTACTTAAGCGGAAGTATTCATAAATTATTCTTAGCCACGTTAAAAAAAAGGAACTACGCGTGTTTTATGCATTAATTGTGAGTTGTCTTTTATTGACTAATCGTATTTTAATATTAATACATACTCTCTATAGACCTTATATCGATTTTAAGTTACTTCTATTAAATTTTACCGTTGCTTTGTAACCATTAAGGGCATGTTTTTTGTTTGAAATTTTGAAATTAATTTTAACCACTAAGGGCATGATTTTTGTTTGAAAATTTGAAATTAATTTTAAAACAACAACTAAAAAATATAACTTACCAATTAAAAGTAATGTCAACTTTTTCTTTCACACGTAACGTATTTTATGAGGTTTTAAAATGCTTTCGGAAACGCATACACTCATATTTTTGAATAAAATCAAGTGCAATCTAGACAGTTGACAACAATATGCATTTAAGTGTGTAATCTAGATAATACACTGAAATGTTTTTTATCTGTCAGTAAAAGTCGCGTAAAAATTGGTTAACCCGTTTTGGAGATTAGTTCGAACAAACAAAAGACACTGGAGTTTATTTATATGATTACTATAGCGACTTGTTTCGTCATAATAGTCCACATAAAATGTTATAATGTATCTTCTGTAAGCGTTATAAAAATTATATGATTATGACATTACTCTTATACATTTCAAAAACAATTGCTTAGTATTATCAAAGCAAGTGTTTTTAACATTTTTAGATGTGCTTATTAATTATTACTACAGAAAATCATAAGTGCACAATCAACCAAATCGATAAGGTATGGAAAAAAAATTAAATACAGTCGTACAGGTTTTTCGCAAGCCGATAATTGAACAACAGGTCGAAACCACAATAATAATAAACCGAACATGCGATAAAAAAAAAAAACCACAAAAGACTGCAGAGAAAAAATTATATCAAAATATCACTTAACATTAAAACGCGACCACAAATCAATTATATGGGGTGTTTTTTATAGGGAGAAAAAAGTCGAAAGTCATATTCCCCTCATCAAGAACAACGAGGGGCGCTTTTAAAAAGCTGTAAATAAACAATTTACGTTTTTTGGCATTCGCGTGCGAGCATAACCGCGGGGCGGGTTGCGACGGCTTCCGGTTTTATAACATCCCATTATCCTGGTCACTTTTTTAAATAGGGTACTTTATGAGGTGCAAATTTAAATGCAAAATTCCGTATATTTATTATACTAAATTAAGTTTAAATAAAATTAAAAATTATTTACGAAATTTGGGAGAGAAGACGTTTCAGATGTATTAAAGCAGTGACTTTAGCATTCCTGGTGTGTCGCAAAGACCCTAGATGGGGATCACGAAGCTCTAGTAATCAAGAAAAAATATAAGAAACATCAAAAACATATTTTTATTAAGAATATGTAATTAAATGAAATTAATACAAATAAATAAACATATAAAAAATACTAATGGGTCATCATACCTATTAATTTATCACAGTTGTAATTATTTATTTAACCGATACCTAATTATGAAAATAAATAAAAATGGTGTCTGAATTTGATACTTGCAACATAAATATGGGTTAGAAAAGCGGAGCTCTCTCTGTCTATCTGTTCGTGATAAACTCGTTCGGGATTCACGAGGAAAGATTAGGTATACTTTTTGACAAGATTTTTTGTAAATTCGTTGAAATATAACTATAACTGTTGGAAGTATCGGAAAAATTTAAGGCGCTGCAGCTGAACAGCTTCTATACTTACCGTTCAAGTAGTTACTGTGAGAACTGGTATCTAGTTTCGGAGTATGTAACCACATACTGTATTACTAATTGTATCTAACCACGACTCTCTGACTTGTATCTATATCAGGACTAACCAATCTTGGTGACTTAATATTATGCGCATGCAACACGTCAAAGGAGTGAAGTACTGAATCGTATCAAATTGCGATCACCCCTCTCTCCCTTTACATTGTCAATTCCAAATGATCTCTTTGCGAAAACAACTAGTATGGAAAAACAATAATCTCGGAGTATATTTATTTAATATCTTGCTATGATATAACTATTTATTGCGATAAAAAATAATAAAGTTTAAAATTGTTCGTTTATTGTCAAATTGCTCTTTCTCATATGTTTTTTCTAAATATAATAAAAAGTTTTATTCGTAGGAGAGAAGTTCTGAGAGAGTGCTAAAAGAATAAGTTCCTACAAAGTATTAATGTTAGATATATTATAGGTATATATAATAAAGAATCTTCTAAACACAGTAGAATCTATGTAAAGTTTTAAAGTTTTTTTTTGTATTAGGTTTTTTATAATAGGTGGCTGTTGAAAGACGATAATAATATATCGTTATATTATATATTATATATATATACGGTCATGCTGTTGTGTGTTACTAATATCAAAATGAATAGTACCGAATCTTAAGGCATCGAAATTATTTTTCTTTTTTTCCATCTCTACCAATCCTCACAAATGAAGATTATTATAATTATTACGAAGAGACGAGATTATTCAGTTTTACATTGTCGACTTATGTGATCTAAAATAATGATCACGATTCTAAAATCCTTTCCAGAACTTTAACTTCAAATCTCAGAATTCATATTATTTTGAATTTATTTTAATAATACACAGCAACCAAGCTATATTGAGATAGCATCGTTATTATAAAATATGGGTGTATGACAGACTAAAATTATTTCTTTATACTCTACTAGCTGATTACCGCGACTTCGCCTGCGTCGTTTATTATCTCAATTGTTTTGTTATATCTCAAAGGGATTAGGCAACGTTTTCGACGAAAGCTCCCGGAAGCTTAACTTTTTCCGACACGTTCAACATTTAGCGTTATATTTGAACCAATTTCCAAAAAAAAGCTCTTGACAAATTATATACCTCAATCTTCCTCGTGAATCACTCTATCTATTATTGAAAATCGCATGTAAATCTGCTCATTAATTTTTGAGTTTATCGTGTACAGACAGGGAAACGCGACGGAGGACTTTGTTTTATAATATATAGTGATATTTTCTTACGGTTCGATGAGGAAACTTATAAATGACCTTCTAATTCATGTCTAAATACGTAATGTAATACATATTTTTGTTTAGCCGTAAGTTTCCCTAAGAGTTTAAAGTGAATTAAAGTCCCTTCGAAACCCTAGACGTAAGTTCCTACAAAGCTTGTTTCACTGTTTATGTGAATGCTTAGAAACGGTAATAGGTGCTTAAAGATTTCTCTCGGCACTTCCTCGGTTGTCGTAACAAATTTAAAACGAAGTTAATTAGGCTCTCTCTCTGATCAGCTTGCTGTCGTGTCACTCGGGTGATATTATTCACCACTGCCATAAATCATAGTAAAAATTTTAAAAACATTACAAAGATCACAATCGCCTTGTTTGATTTTTTCCGCTTTCTACTTCTTATAGGATTAAAGTGTACTTTTTTTAAGCCGTTCGGAACGTCGTAAGATGTAAACTGGTGCACCGTTATTTCGGATACTGTCCAACGAAACAATGTTTCCGAATTTAATTCCATTGTCCATTAATCAAGTAAAAAGGATTCGAGATCGCAAAAACCCTTTGCTTTTGATGGACAACCATTTTTTTCACCGACCACGGGTCCGATGTACCGTTAGTTGAACAAAATGTAGAACAAGCTTCTTTGTCTATTTTCGGTACTTTTTACGAGGCACTGCGACGTCGGGTGCCGGCCTTTTGTAATGTACTCTAAGAGTAATATATTTGCATATTCAAACACGAGGATTTGCATTTTCGGCTGTTACGGGAATCATTGACGGGTTAAACAGCACTTTTATTTTGGCCTCGTTTGAAAAAGAACAAAGATTTGAAATAATAAAAATGCAAATTAAATAGGGGACATAGTTTTTACTGTTTTCAAATACTTTTGAAATAATATGAGAATTCTATGAAACGGAACACGTTTTTGTATTAAAAAAAATGCTGTAGTTATAGTTAACTTCTAGTAAATAATATTTAAAAAACAGTGCCTGTATCAGTGCGTATACGCGGAGGAAGTGGAACTTCTTTGGCTTCTATGTATTAAATTATATAGTAAATAATATAAATACTTAACTATATTACCGTGCCAAAAGGAGTTTCATTTCAAAAGATGAATAATAAAACACATATCAGATTATGTATTATGTATTTGTTTTAATTACAATACTTACTTACTAATAATTCTTTGAGAAAACTAAGAGCAGTGAGCATATATTGGAATCGAAATGTATACTTGGAATGGAATAGTTACATTGAGTGCTATTTTATTTTCAATTTTTTATCAATTAATTTAGAGAATTTTTTTTAGTCGTATGAGAACCCTTCATTATGTTTGTTAACACGTGGTCTCTCTACTATTCTAGTACGAATAACACATTATAGGATTATCTTGTACTTATTAGCGTAGGAGGACTTTCGAGAAGGTTGTTTCTGGTAGTAGTAAGTTGTTTTAATGAATATTATCTATGGAGTGAATGATATATATGTAGGGATTCTTTAAATTCATACCTTAAGAAATTTAGCAAATTATATCTTTATAAGATATAGAAAAGAAGTCGTGGTGGTCTAGTGGTTTTACCGGTGGAATATCATTTCGATATCCGCAAGTTCGAACCCTGGCATGTACCATCGAATTTTTCGAAATTCACGTACATTTATTAATTTAAATTGGTAACATTATCGGCTGACGGTGAAGGAAAACATCGTGAGGAAACCTGAACCTGACTAATGTTCTTGTAGTACTACTTTATATGGGAAAACATAGAACTGTGGATTTCTCAGAGTTTGAAATCGCCAATACGTCGTGGGCTGGCGTAGTGATTATACCCATACCTTCCTTCGGGAAGAGGCTTATCACCCTGCAATAGGTCTCTTACAGGCTGATAATGATATTTATTATCTCTTTTCTTACAGGCTGATGATGGTCTTTATATATTTATTATCTCTTCTCTTACAGGCTGATGTTGATCTTTATATATTTATTAACTCTTCTCTTACAGGCTGATGTTGATCTTTATATATTTATTAACTCTTCTCTTACAGGCTGATGATGATCTTTATATATTTATTATCTCTTCTCTTACAGGCTGATGTTGATCTTTATATATTTATTATCTCTTCTCTTACAGGCTGATGATGATCTTTATATATTTATTATCTCTTCTCTTACAGGCTGATGTTGATCTT
The DNA here is from genome assembly GCA_036509395.1 of Antheraea yamamai. Classification (NCBI taxonomy): domain Eukaryota; kingdom Metazoa; phylum Arthropoda; class Insecta; order Lepidoptera; family Saturniidae; genus Antheraea; species Antheraea yamamai. Next base: position 17,351,857 of record AP028438.1, read on the forward strand.
TATATATTTATTATCTCTTCTCTTACAGGCTGATGATGATCTTTATATATTCATTATCTCTTCTCTTACAGGCTGATGTTGATCTTATATATATTTATTATCTCTTCTCTTACAGGCTGATGATGATCTTTATATATTCATTATCTCTTCTCTTATAGGCTGATGTTGATCTTTATATATTTATTATCTCTTCTCTTACAGGCTGATGATGATCTTTATATATTCATTATCTCTTCTCTTACAGGCTGATGTTGATCTTTATATATTTATTATCTCTTCTCTTACAGGCTGATGATGATCTTTATATATTTATTATCTCTTTATTTATTAACAATTTTGATGCATTTTAATTTGTCTAACGCTCCGGACCACAATAATTCACGCCTGCGTAACTACTTCCTACATCGCAATAGTGTATGACATATTAATTGGAGTAAGAGAGTGTTATAGAGATCATTATTTTAACTTTCGTTTATCGACGAAATTCATGGCTTTGAGAACGTATTTTTCTGCGAGACATATGAGATTTATTGCTACCAAATTATCTTTGGTAAGCAGTCAGTTACCTTAAAAAGTTACACATATCAACCTCCGCACACGTGCACGCATACATGCTTACACATGAAAGAGGAAGGGCTTTATTTTTTATTTTTTCCCTTATCAAACTGAAATAGTTTAGAAAAAAATATCCGACACAAAATACATATAAGAGTTGTTGAGGTATGTATACTTGGTACACATATATGTTTCAATAACTCATATAAGTATGAATATGTAGCTTAGCTCAGATAGATCGCGAATTGCATGAGTCAGGCAACAGCCTAAGCCGAGGTGTGCCGTGCGCCCTTGAGCTAGTTGTCAAATAAAATCGGCTGAGTGCCTTAAGCGTTCGCCTTAGTAGTCGGGTGAAGCTATTAAGACCTTGCTAGGTCAATAGCGTAATCAGTTCGAAAAAAAACCTTAAAAATCTATTTAATTTAACCTTGGGTTAGTGTCTCTAAGATTTTCGCTATCTTTTTTGTAGTAGTATACAGAAGACTGCACTTTGCTTATAAGCAAAGTACAGAAAAAAAATTACGATTGTCGTTGCAATGACGGCTATCAAAAATGTGATACTTTTTAACGTTTTTTACATTGACATATAAAAACCAAGACGCACAGTCTCGAATAAAAGTAGCGCTCAAAACGGGCTGCAAAAACTCCCAAATATACATACGTGGTTATAGTTATGCGATTAACTTATGATTTAAAGTCGTTTTTACAGGGACGCAAGCGACGCGAGACTATTTGAAATGACTGCATAATCCAAAATTATGCACTCATTTTTGTGTGCCGGCTGTGAGACGTTAAGTATGTATCTTGGGTTTTTGTATATCAATGGTTTTTCACGTTACGCTTATACGGTGTTATTACTAAAAAGTGAAATACTTGCTTTAAATAGGTTTCGAATTAAATGCACCGCGCTCGCCCGAGGCAAGTTCGCGTTATCCTTTTTCGCAAGTCTAAACTAACGTAACCAAAGCGAGAGAATAGAGCAAAATGACGAACATTCAGTGACCGCGGTGGATTTAACTCGAAACCTTTTTAAAGCAAGTATTCAGAACGTATATAACTTTCTTGTAGTAACACTGATAATGTCTAATGTCGAAAAAAGGAGGGAACATAATCACCAGAAGACTGTTCCATAGCTTCATAGTACGGCAAACTTTCTGGCCATTATCTACTTTAAAAATAGTTTTTTAAACATATTATAGTAATATATATCACTAACAAATTATATGTACACATTACATACAAATAAATATGGACAGTGATAAAAACTATAACTTCTACTAAGATGGTTTTAATTTTGGGTCATTTCTTAATGTGTTTTTTATCTTAAAGAATCCATTATCATAATTGTCTCCCGTGTGAAAGTCAAATAACATTTGGTGATATTATTGAGCATTTTAAAGAATTACTTAATTTTTATATACACATAACAAAAGTTTGAATTGTTTATTTTATAAATGATTGCGACCTAATTAAATAGAATGGAGCATGTTATCAGTTTCAATGTTCCCGTGTGATTTGAGTATTTTGAGACAAAGGAAACAATTGTTCTTTGAACAAGAGTACTAAGTTTGACAGCAGTAAATATCTATATACCTATTGATTCTTTATTTATTGTTAAAACATAAAGTCCTGGTGATCGAGTCGTTTGACCGTAGGTATATCAATTTCATGTCTGGTTTACGTTGAAAGAAAACATTGTGGGGAATTCTGAACCCGTGAAATGTTTTTGTACTACGACCTATTTATTTAAAAAAATAGAGTTGTAGATTTGTCTTTGTTTGAAGTTATACGCTCTGGGATGTTGTAGCAATTAATTCTGAAAGTCAATGACGGCAATACAGACTGCCCATACTACTATGCTACTTCCGTACCTACGTGTACTGGCATTATACAGGTGTTAGAATACATTATCGTCATGCGTTATGTAGACTCAGCATGAAAACTGGACCTGCGGTCTGCACACGTATCAAATGTAATTGGGAACGCTAATATTGAGTTATTTTTGCACTTACAAAGTCGTGCAGACGTTTTTCTACGCTTTTGTCGAAATTAATTTTGAGGTTAATTTTTAGCATAACGAGTAGCCGAAGCTTCGTCACGTAGATATGACAGTAGCATTAGACAAATTAAATGTAAGAATATTGCTGGGTACTCGTATATAAAAAAACCCTCTAGATTGTTCTGAACACTTTATTACAAAACTCTTTTCACATTCAGTGACTTTTAGTGATTTTTATGGAGCTACTAATAAACGCTCAGTTCTATTCCAAAATAGAAATGTCTAAGTGAACAATCAGTTAATGAACCACGTTTTAAGTTAAACGTCACATTCCATTAAGGAGTTTCTATTATCTTTGCCTGCAGATACATATTTTTTTTTACCAAAATTTATGGTGTAGGTCATCGATCACGTATATGACTTTAAAAAATTGATTGTCTTTTAGTATGTTTGAATTTAAATTAAAAACTATGTCATACTTTTTTATTCAAGAAACATGAAAGACTTACCATGTCATGTTTTAATTATGTATATATCACTACATATTATAAAACAAAGTCCTCTGCCACGTCTGTCTGTTCGCGATAAACTCAAAAACTACTGAACGAGTTTTCATACGGTTTTCGCCATTAGATAAAGTGGTTCATGAAGAAGGTTTAGTATTATTTGTCAAGGTTTTTTGTTGTCAGGGCGGGACAACGTCTGGAGGGCAGCTAGTGTTTTATAAGAATTAGCAAAAGTCGTAACAAATGTTTTGTTTGTGAATAATACCTTACCGATTTTAATGATATTAAAAAGGTTGCATATCTCATTTTAAAACTTATAATCTGTAGTTAGTACTGATAATGCTTTTTAAAAATATTGATGTACAAAAACCCAAGATGCATACTTAACGTCTCGCAGCCGGCACACAAAAGTGAGTGCATAGTTTTGGATTATGCACTCATTTCAAATAGTCTCGCGTCCTTGTAAAAACAACTTTAAATCATTCAGGTAAGGTTGAATTTGCAAAATCACAAGTTTATCTCATAACTATAACCACGTATGTATATTGGGGAGTTTTTGCGGGACGGTTTTGAGCGCTACTTTTATTCGAGACTGTGTGTCTTGGTTTTTTATATGGTAATGAATTAAAATAATAATTTACAAGTATACAACTATAGCGTAGAAAACACGTGCGGAACCACGGACATTAGTTATATATTTTTTTAATTTACAATATTTAAAGTTCAGTTTAATTCCATATTACATTTGTATTGTAGGTATACACTACTTAAATCTATGTATCTATGGGTAAATTTATTCAAAATCATCAAATCGTGAAAGTATTTATAAACTGTTGTAATATAATATGTAATTATAATCTGTATCATGCGTACAGATTAAATTATCTAACGTATAGACATGTACCGCATGAAAGGATTACATTTGCAAGAACCTTTTTTCAAATTACATTAAATCTTGTACATTGAAAAAGGACAAAGGAGATTTGACAAAAGTTTTTTTTTTCGTCTAACCAAAAATGAATACGAAAGGTATTTTTTTGATACGGCAACGATCATCGGGATAACGTTTTAAAAATGGAATGCGCATGTGGCTGTAAAGGGACAGTGCAAGGGCAGGTACCTACAAGCGTTTTTGCATTTCCTTTCCATACTTTTTACAATAAAAACTTTCTTCTAAATAAATAATCTCGACGTCGCCTGACAGATATTCGTTTTGAAATAATAATCGGCGAGTTTTTTTTTATTCTCGTCAAACTACGGCGATTCCATCTGGCCGGTAACAAAGGAATTACATTAAACCGGAGTTACATTCTCCTGTTTATGTATAAACATAGGAGAGGGTGGATCGGAGGAAATAGGGCGAGCGTGGCTATAAATCCGACCGGTCTCATTTGAATTTCCAATCAGTGCATTTATTACTTCCCCGGTAGCGAGTGGAGAGATATGTTAACGAAAAAAACAGTAGTGGCCGAGCTAAACGTATAAATCAAGATCCACATCGTTAGCCGTTTCATGAATTATTTGGGGCGGTACGACTCTCGACCTAGACTGGACCGCGGTCACGACGCATCAGATTTTGGGAGGCTACAATATACGATGATCTGACGTTAAGAATCTTTAGGTAGGTTTCGAGTATTGTATTTACCAATCACATCTATTTTACACCCTTGGGTAAGGTCTCGACGTAAGGTATCTTTCAAACACTACCCTATAAATACAATCAGTTTTATCTATTTTTGAAGTGAAAACTACTTTAGGCGAGTTGAGTGGTATTTTTTTGAAATAAATTTATAATTTCGCGTCATGACATGCTAGTAAGCGTGACCGGCTGTATTGCGCTTGTGCAGCTTGCGTCAGACTAGCGACGCGCCTATGTACATCTAATATTGACATTTTGTATTGAGATTGTGTAGCTAATCATATGTCTGATGAATTATTAAACTATATAAATAGTATATAATTATTATTCGGAGTGTCAATAGATGTGAAAGAGAGACTAATGACAATAATTTCAATTTACTAATTATAAAATTTAAATAGTTCACACTATAATTAATGTAAAAATCCAAAAGAGACAGTTTAAATTCCATTGTTTTGAGTTTTCACTTCTGTCGGCAGTCCTTATGACGCCTCGACTTTTTTTTAATTTATTCCCTCTTCTACTCCACTACTGAGTGTGCCATTCCAAATGGAATTGAAGGCAATCAAACTACTCTATGTAGTCGTGGTAGGCTTTTTCCCAATGGTTAGACGGGGTTTATCCCAATCTGTTGAAGATTTACAGTGATTAATTTTTCTTATAGTCTTAGTAATTCTCGTAAATGTTCAAGCCCCGTGTAAAGCAGATTTTAATGGAAAAATGCCATAGGATGGATTATTTCGTGAACGGCAGTGATGTCTGGAAATTACACCCCTCTCTAAACATTCGCCAAAACGATTGTGACAGCAATGACTTGTACCTATATTTGTAATCATTACATAGTATAAAACAAAGTCCCCTACCGCGTCTGTCTGTCTGTCTGTTCGCGATAAACTCAAAAACTACTGAACGGATTTTCATGCGGTTTTCACCAGTAGATAAAGTGATTCATGAGAAAGGTTTTGGTGTATAATTTGTCAAGGATTTTTTTATAATCAGGGCGGGACAACGTCTGCCGTGCCCACTAGTAAAAATTAATACAGAAGAAGATTGAATTTCCTGTCGGCTCTTCTCGATGTCTGGGTTGTTTTTTGAACTGGTGATAGAATTTTTATATTCATAAGTGCTTTCTCGGGGCCAAAATTATGTAAGGCATTCTTATTTGAATAATAGTGTAATAGAAGAATTAAAGACGATTTAAAATAAAACCTCACCTTCTTTAAAAAGCGCAAAAGTATTTTCATAATGTATAGGTAATGGTATGGAGGTGATAATATTCACGTAGGTATCTGCATAAAACAATCAATATTATATGTTTGTGGGTGTTTTGAAATAAAAAAAATAATCCATTATGATTCTAAAGCATAATTACAATGCGTTTTGGTTTGGTGTCGATTGCACACAAGATATGAATTTATTTATGACCCCTACCATTTGTTTTTAATTTGTTTGATAATACTTCGATTACAATAGAGTTCAATTCAACATATTATTTGAACTATATTTTTAGCGTTGGAATTATTTTTAAACGGTACTTATTAAATTATTTACTATCTTTAACAATTAACAAACACAGTTTCTATTTGATTTTCAGATTACTTGTAACCTATATAAAGCATCTAATTAGAGACGTATGTAGTGTATTCGAATCAAAATCGAGAACCGGTGGTTTAAAAAAAGAGATTTGTTTTACAAAACAGAAAAGAGGACTTTAGTTGAACACGTGTCGAAATGAAATAATAGAGCGGCATGTGTAGCGATGGCAGATTAAGCAAGTGTCGCATTTTGGTCGCTTCCTAGAAGGCGGTGAAATCAATTTTTATTTTAATATATCCCTCGTCTCCGCTTGTTTTGGGGATTACGGACGTTTTTTTTTCTTAATATTTTTTAATCCTGCAAATAAAAAGTTGGCAAGGCCTGTGTTCAACGTGCCTCAGTTTATGCTTAATAATTAGCGGATTAAAAATATGCTTCTTTCTCTTTTCGTATATTTATATTAATGTTATTATTAAATTCTTATTTTGTTAATGATTTTATTACTATTTTCAACCAACAAAAACAAATCGAGTGGGACTCTAAAACGTAATCGAAAAAACAAGAAAATTAGTGTTATGTTCGTTTTAAAATAAGATTTAGGAAAGATTATTAAAGCTTACCAAAAAGGTTATAATAAAACGTTTTACAAATACTCTTTGCAGTTGTTTACTTCTGTAAAGAAATCATTTGCTTTATGTTTACAGCTAAAAAGCAGGTTACCAACTTCAGACACATCTGCCACGTACGTCTCCTCAACCTTTCTTTAGATCACTTCAATCATAGTATCACTTAACATCCACGGCTCGAACAAAAAATTGGACACTACGAGTGGTCATCAAACAGCAGCTGGTTTCTTTGGTAAATGAAAAAAGTATATTAAAAAAAAATCGCAACGTTTGAGGTCTCGGAACGTGCCGCCCCAGAACCGCCTCTCTGGTTTTTACTATACAATTTAGCTTTTTATTCGTACCGAGAAGGACTAGCGTGACGTAGGACCCGCATGCGGTTGGGATGGTCAACTAACATATGGTTTATCATGATTAATGATTAGGGGCGTAATTAAAGATTTTAGATAATAGCGCCTACGATTGAACGTATGTTAGTATTTATGTATACTCTATGTGTACATTGTTGAACTGTGAACATGAAATTCCAAAATCGTATTTTTTGATGTGAAACATCCATAGGCGAGGGTAAACCTGATTGTTGGCGTGGCGATACAGGCCGTGTGTGTGAAACGTGGCGACGCGATGCCATGCACGAGCGACTGTGCGCAATCTCTCTTGCCCCAATAAGCTGTTATACTTATAGTGTATACAGTGTTGTTTAGTACGTTATACATGTGAGGGTAACCTGTGTTTTACTTTAAAAAAAAAAGAATATTTGTGTAATGGATAAACAGTTATTATTCTATGGATCAAATTTGTAATGCTTTTCATTACGCCATAGCTAATTCCTGTCGTAATTTGTTATTTTATGCATATCTATACTAATATTATAAAGAGGTATTAGTTTGTGAGTTTGTGACGTCGTGAGTTTGTGACGTTCTAGGGGTAATCTCAGGAACTACTAGTCCGATACTAATTCTTTCAGTATTATATAGGTCACTTATCGAGGAAGGCTATCATCATGCTAAGACCAATAGGAGCACCAATGAAGAATGTTTCAAAATCGGAGTCTCTTTCCTCTTGAGAGCTTCCGCTGCGTGTTAGCGTTAGCCCAAAGTTACTATACCACACGGACGAAGTAACTTATACAAAACAATTTCGATGTTTCACATCGGCCAGGCGTCCCGTGACGGCTCAATTTTTTTACTTTATAGATGTTTGACCACAATCTAATCTGATGTTAAATGATGATGTGCTCTAAAATTGTAGGCACAAGTGCAGCTGCTGGAATACACTTATACATTCTCGGCGACAGATTTTTCAATTGAGGATGGTAGCTAGCCAGGCGGGCTTAGAAAAATCTCTACCATTGTATGTGTATATAAATATGTTCCCCGCCCTGATTAAAAATAAATCCTTGACAAATTATATACCAAAACGTTCCTCGTGAATCACTTTATCCACTGGTGAAAACGGCATAAAAATACGTTCAGTAGTTTTTGAGTTTATCGCGAACAAACAGACATACAGATTCGGTAGGGGACTTTATTTTATACTATGTAATAATGATATATATATAATCACCATCACGTTTAGACCACGATGTTTTTTTTTCATTAGAAGCTGCGGATCCATTGGTAAGGATTTGAAACTACGTCAAGAGACTCGGTGATCGAACACACTAGCCACTGAGACATCATCGCTTCGTTTCGTGCTATTTTATAAAATTCTATTATAAAAGGCTTATATTAATAAAGACCACTTATTGGAAATTCGGGTCTTGCATGTATCGCGTAGGTACTGCATACATATCATATTAGGTATTAACCCGTTCCGGTATCAAATTTTGCCCAATCGTTTAACTAATACATGTTGTCTATAAAAAGCATTAAAATAAATAATAGGTCTTTACCTATGAAATTGCCGTTCTGCAGTACTGGCCCTTTCAAATCAAAATCATTTTTGTTTGGCTAAGAATTCTAATTTCAAATTAATTTTATTTTAAAAACATGGAATTCTTTTTCCAAAAGTAGTCATTTGTTTATTGATTAGTGTTACATTTTCATCGCGTTTCAATCTTTTTTGCCATCATGGATACGTTAAAAATTCGAGTAATTATGAAATATGAGTACCGTCGTGACAACAACGCGGCACAAGCGGCACGCAACATCAACGACGTTTACGGAGCTAACACTACAAACCAACGCACAACCTTTTATTGGTTTGCTCGCTTCCGTTCTCGGAATTTCGACCTGAAAAATGAACCTCGCGGTCGTCCGAAGACTTTGGTCGACAATGACGAATTAAAGGCGATTGTGGAAGCTGATGATACACAATCTACGGCTGAATTAGCAGCAGCTTTCGACGTTAGCGTCAAAACAATATTGGTCCATTTGCGTCAAATTGGCAAGGTAAAAAAGCTTGACAAATCGGTGCCCCACGAACTCAATGATCGCCAGGGCGAAGTACGCGTCGAGACGTGCCTTGCACTGCTCAACAGACACACAAATGAAGGAATTTTGAACCGCATTGTTACCTGCGATGAAAAATGGATTCTGTTTGATAACCGCAAGCACTCAGCAAGTTGGTTGGATCCTGGTTCAGCACCTAAATAATGCCCTAAATGAAAACTTACCCCTTGAAAAGTGATGGTCACTGTTTGGTGGTCTAGCGCCGGTGTGATTCATTACAGCTTCTTACCAAACGGGGTGAGCACTACTGCAGATGTGTACTGTGAAGAACTGAACACAATGATGGAAAAGCTGACACATCTCCAACCAGCTTTGGTCAATCTCTCGTCTCCGCTGCTCCTGCACGACAACGCGCGATCTCATACTGGACAGCAGACGGTCTCCAAGTTGCAAGAACTGGGGTTGGAAGTTCTCCGTCATCCGCCCTACTCACCAGACCTTGTGCCTACAGACTATTACTTTTTCCAGAATTTGGATAACTCCTTGGCGGGAAAAAAATTCAATACCCGAGAGGCAGTACAAAATGCCTTTGAAGAATTTGTTGCCTGCCGTCTAGCTGATTTCTTTAAGAAGGGCATCAATAAACTGCCACTGCGTTGGCAAAGATGCATTGATTGCATGGGTGATTACTTAATATTAAATATTAATATTAATATTAAATATTAATAATATTAAAAATAATTAAAAAAATTCGTTTAAATTTTTTCATACAAAACGGCAATTTCATAGGTAAAGACCTAATATTTAGTAGTAAAATAAATCATGTAATAAATCGTTCCAATAAGCTAATTCAAAACAGCGTAACTCATTTTTGTACATCACGCGAGACCTAATAGTATAGATAATAGTGCTAATATTTTTTAAAAGAAAGATCTTATAAAGATTCGGGTGTAAAAAAAAAATTGTGTTCTAAACATACCATAATACGGGGGCGAGTGTGAAAAATCACAAATTAGATATCGCTCGATTTTTACGAATTTAGAAGTGATTCGAAAAAAAATGGTGCTGTATAATTAACGATTAATGGATCTAAAAAGCTTACACCCTCTCAAAAATGTTTTAATTATGTTAATTCCATTAATGGGATTTGTTGTTATAGTATTAAAAGGGACCTACAGGTAGATAATCCTGTTTGTGATAAATTATAGTAATTTTTAAACATTGTTTTGATTTGAATTGTCTGTTTTTCAAGGCCTAATGAAATTGGTGAATCGATTTTGACGAGGCTTTAGTTGACCAATAGAAGACTTTGTAGATGTTGTCTACACTAAGATATTTTTTTTTAAACGCTTAGCAACAATCATAAAATTTAATATCGTCATTTTATTACCCTTATCTCACCTAAGTAGGGTGGGTACAACATGTAATCTCAGTATGTATTCACACCTTTTATACACATATCATCTTTCACACAATCCATCCACATCTTTTCAGTCTCCCTCTACTCCTATATCCGTCCACTTTCATACCCAGAAGTTTTCTTGTTACATGACTTTCATCTCTTCTCATAATATGCTCGTACCATGCTAACCTATTATTCCTCTACTTCTCTGTCATTGGTACTATTTTCAAACTTCCTCTGATATACCCATTTTTAATCTTATACATTCTAGTTACACCACACATCCATATTAACATTCGTACCTCTGCCACATGTAATCTTTTCTCATCCGCCTCTATCTTAGTCCAGCACTCGGAGCCATATAACACGACTGATCTTATTACAGTTTTATACTCCTACCCCTTGAGTTTCTCTTCAAGTCGTAAAATTTGATAAAGGTAATAATAATTAATCCAAATAAAATACATACTTTAAATGAAACGGTAAAATCATTTTCTTACGAGAACGAAGGCCGCGGATACTAACATATATTCTTACATAAATAAAATTATTAAAGTTTGTTGTTGTACGCACATCACTCAAAAACTACTAGGTAGGTTTCGATTAATTTTTAGTTTTATTTATTAGAAACTTGGTCGTTATCTAAAAGAAAAAAATGTTTACTTAGGACAGTTAGTGGCGAATACACGAAACATGAATTGACACTATATATGAAGAATCTATAGGCACATTGGCCTCTAAGAGCTGTCATAGCATGCGTTCTTCTTCTATTTTATTCCTGGCAACCAGTCTTCTAGTAGACTATTACTTACATTGTCAAGTGAGTAACGATATTGCAAGCTTCTTGATGTAATTTCAATGAACTAACAAGATGGTGGCCATCTTGTCCGAAATTTCTTGGGAGTTTTTGTCGTAAGCCAGAATCCATGCTCTGCGGTATTATTTCCGATCTACATCACTTGTCCACAATAACCAAACTATATTACGTAAAATACCACCAACATTCAATATAGAGCCAAATAAAACAAAATTATGGATACAATATAAAGACCACTACAGGGCATTCCAAGATCCCGTCAAAAACTCCATAGCATGCGTTATGTTGTAGACAATTCCGATTAAAATATTACGAAAAAGGTAGAATATGAACAGAAAAGACTGATAATAACATAAATAACCATTACAACCACTACAACATACAAATATCACATAAAGAAAATATTCTGTATAGAGATCATGATTTTCACGATTTCTTTTTTCGAAGTGACTACGCTATTGGTCTAGTAAGGCCTTAACAGCTTCATCGGAATACTAAGGCGAGCGTTTAAGGCATTTAGCTGATTTTACTTTGACAACTAACTCAAGGGTGTACGGCATACCTCGGCTTGGGCAGTTGCCTAGTTTACGTAAAAACACGAATCTAACTGAGCTAACCTAAGTTAAACTACATATTCATATACAGTGGTGGTCATATAATTAGAAACATTTCTTATGAATAAAGAAAGTATAACTTCAACGTACAAAAGTTCGTAAAAAATATACACATTCAATAATTAATAATCATGCAATATTATAACCACTCAAATAAAAAACTCATTAAATGCATAAAATATTAAACATATCTTACTTTTAATTACAAAATGAGTCCTACACATGTAGGAGTTTATTTTCTGTTACTGGCCGCTTGAAAGCCTAATTAGAAACATTTTAAAAAAGCATCCATAGCTCGTTCTTTTTTTGAAATTGGAGAATAACAATTCTTCTTGGCTTTTTCTATTATTTTGGCGGCAATTCAAAACTAAAACTGAAATTTATTTTGTTAAAAATGGGCAAAAATAAAATAAAAGTTGTGACGCGTCAACTAGGCAAATAATTGTTAATTTACATATAGATCATAAGTGCGCAGACAGAAGAATAGCTGAGCATCTAAATTGTTCTGTTAAGAAAGTTTTTAATGCAATTGATCATTATAGAACACATGGAACTGTTGAAAATGTTCTTAGAAATGCTCGGCCAAGAAAAACCTCTCCCAGAGAAGATACGCTAATCGTTCGTGTTGCTAAAATAGACCCAATTAAGTGCTCCAACCAGATTAAAAAAGAAGTTGTTTCGCCTGATGACCCGAGAAACATCTCGTCAAGACTGATACACCGATGATTAGTGAAAGCTAAATTGTTTGGAAGAATCACTCGAAAGGTACCGCTTCTTACCAAGCAACACCGAGAGAAGTGATTGTTATTCGCTAAAAAATATGTTAATTGGACGGTACTAGAATGGAAAAAAGTGTTATTTTCAGATGAAACAAAAATAAATATGGTAAATTCCGATGGAAAGCGCTATGTTAGACTTCCTGTAAACAATGCTTTTAATTATAAATACACAAGGAGTATAGTCAAGCATGGTGGCTGTAACATTAAAGTTTGGGGGTGTTTTTCCGGATGTGGAGTTGGACCCATTCGGAAGATTGAAGGTACAATGGATCAATGGCAATACAAAAATATCTTAGAGTATACAATGATTCTCTACTCGGACGATCATTTGCTTGTAACCTGGATATTTCAGCATGACAATGGCCCTAAACACATGGCCAATAGCGTCAAATGTTTACTTAGCGAACAGCGTATATCCGTTTTAGACTAGCCAGCAAATAGTTCGAATTTAAACCCGATAGAAAATCTCTGGTATATTGTTAAAAAGAAAGTCTCAAACAAACGTAACACCAGTCAAAACGAACTATATGAAGCATTTGTTGAAGCATGGAATTCAATCCCCTACAAAATTGAATGAAATTGATTGAATCAATGCCACGTCGTTGCAGTGCTGTTATTGAAAATAAGGCATACGCCACTAAATATTAACTGTCACTATTGATAGGATGTGGATAGTAGCTATTTCGTAAATAACAATACTAATTAAATATTGTTTTTTTATACTTTTTTGTTGTTGTTTCTAATTAGTTGACCATTATTGTTCATACCGTAAAACTGATTTAAACATTTGTCCGTAATGTAATATTGAAACTGCACTCGTGTAGTGGGATTTATATTGTTTTTCTAATAAATGATAAATCGTTAAACATATTGTTGTCCTATTTATTGTTTAATTTCAAAATAAAAACGATTTCGGTGAAGTATCTTACATAATATCAAGGACCGTTGGTGTAGTGTTTCTAATAATACGACCACCACTGTATATAAGAGTTAGTGAAATATATATTTGTACCAAGCATACATACCTCAATAATTTGTATATGTATTTCGTATCAAAGATTATCACGACGATATCTTAAAGTAATATAAAGTTATTACAATTGTAAGTAACTTCTATTTTTCTGAGCACTACGCGTTCAACGATGTACCTATGGTTCTTTGCCGTGGAGAAGTGGTCCAAGCGATGTGGTGTTTGTTTTGTTCTCTATACATAAAATATTGTTAAAATAATAAACAACGCAGACCAAGTCGTAGTTGACAGCTAGTTTATAATAATTTAATGTCTGTTAAATCATTAGAGTAACTATTGTTTTCATAATATATTTTTTACAATAAAAACAAAGACTGACTTAAGTTCAACCTCTGTGGTATTCCACAGCGCAGTGTGCAGAAAATACAACTGTTACAAAACATAATGCATTTTAAGACCTCGTGTTTTTTTTTAGAATCAGCCTGCAAAGCCACCTGCGCAGGCACGAGGACCTTACAAAACGCACTGCAATGCGAACAGTGCACTCGTCGGGTAACGATTCATTGATTTCGGGATATGTTTTTTGAACAATAAATCTATGGAGTCGTTGTTATGTTAATTAAATTTATTTTTTTACTCATTCAATGAAAAACTATTTCTAAATCTCTCTAATAGTATGATCAGTTATTTATACCATATATATTTTCTTTAAAATCTTATTAATGTTATAAACGTCAAAGTTTTTGAGGATGGATGGATGTTGGTCCCTCCTTCATTCAAAGATTACAATTTATAATTCTACAATATATCATGATAAGTGTCATGACAGTTTGAAAAAATCCTACTAAAAATAACTAACGATAAATATCGTTATAGTTACAAGATAATAATTTATGGTGTCATTATATAAAAGAGGCAGACGAATTTGAGGGCGTTGGTTAGTATGTAATAATGTTATAAACATTTGATTTGTTTATTTAAGCGATTTACAGTAATATCGTATATACTATATGTAACACTTCGTGGTTACTGAAAGTAACTGGTTAAAATGTGAGGACGAAAGTTTTATTTCAGCTTTGCCACTTCGTCTGCGTCTGTACCTTCAAAAATAATATTAGCGTGGACCCAATTTTTTTTCTAAAATAAAAGTGGCTTAAGTTACAATTATAAGATCAGCTATCTCTCAGAGAAAGTCCCGTCAAAATCGCTCCAACCGTTATAGAGATTAACATCTGAAGAATAAACACACACAGATAAAAAATAAAAAAAAACGATTTTTTGATGTAAGCGCCGTATATGATTTCGTATTCACTTAGTAAAAAGCTGATGTTATAATTTACAAATAGACACTTCAGTTATATTTCCTTACTAGCTTCTGCCCGCGACTTCGTCCGCGTGGAATAGTAACTTTGGGCGAACACTAACACGCAGCCGAAGCTCTCAAATGGAAAGAGACCCGATTCTTCATTGGTGCTCCGCTCCTATTGGTTTTAGCATGATGATATATATATATATATATGATGATATATATATATATATATATATATATATATATATATATATATATATATATATATAGCCTTCTCCGATAAATGAGCTATCTAACACTGAAAGAATTTTTCAAATGGAGTCAGTGCTTCCTGAGATTAGCGCGTACAACGAAACAAACCCTTCAGCTTTATAATCTTTATATATAAATTTCTTCTGTACGTGTGTATGTGACTGAACTCCTCCTAAACGGCTGGACCGATTTTGATGAAATTTTGTGTGCGTGTTCGAGTGGATCCGAGAATAGTTTAGATTCACAATTGGACCCGGTAGGTGGCGCTGCAGTTGAATTTTAGAGTTTTTTTTATTATCAAGGCAGGACAACGTCCCCTGGGACCGCTAGTATTAGTATAAGTTGCTACTCTTCTCTCGTACTTAACTTGAGCCGTTGTTCAAATTACAATAACTTTTGATAGAGTGGACCGATTTTTATGAAACAACGACTAAGTTACTCTCCAGGATATGTTTCATAATTGATTAGAGGTGTGATGTTTTATTGTGAACCCAGTACTTTAGCAGTGATGCGTATTCATACAAACAGAGAGACAGACATTTCTAAAAATGATTGAAATGTATTCTATTACTTACTCCTAGAAACCTGCAACAATATTTTTTACGAAAATCGAAAAATACAGACACGTTAGATTTACATTCTTGTTATATGTATAGATATAGACTAGACACCTTAATAGCAATATAAATTTTTCACGCTTGCTTAAGAAGTTTCAAACTATCTTTCATATAAACCTTGTTTGATAATTACAAATACAAAAAAAAAGGTAAATAAGTGCAATCGCTGTGAAGTGATGCGCTTACAACATTTGGCAATTGAGTTTTATTTACATAGATTATAAATTATATCATTGTCCTATATACGAATTGTATGATGTAATTGATTCCTTAGAAATGTAACCACGTATGTTAATAAATTACACATTTTTAGTGAGTATTCAACTTCGCTATATGTACATCGCTGTTTATATCCACACTGTAAGTCGGTAACCTTGTTACGAATACGAATTCAAATGGAATATCATTTGAAATACACGCGTACCTATACATATATTAATGTAAAACCTTTTAGGCTAAAAACAACATTTTATTGATACAGATGTTGGCAACGTACGTTATTCTTTTTAGTATTGTATTATTTTTTGTATCCATTCAAGATACTTATAGTGCTTGACGTAAGTAATTATATTGACTCTTGTGACTATTCTTAATTTATACATTCGTTTGTACTCGTAAGATAAATTTGATACATTGTTAATTTTAATAAAACCATATGGAACATAATTTTTCATTGAAATTAAATTGTAATTGCATATGAGTTAAGTTTGAGTTTTTAATTTAATCGATGTAATAAATATATTTATGTAATAAATCTAAGAAAATTATAATAAACAGTCGATGTCACCGCAGCTCTATATATCTTTTGTTCCTGACGGTATCTCCTGCGTGGAGTTAAGTTGAATTCTTTTTAATCTTTTTTTATATTTAAAACTGCAATATCCGCAGAATTTGGGTTAGATGATAGTTATTGTTACGAATCGTAGGATTGTATGGCACGATTACACTAACAAAACGTTGGTAGTTAGTGGTATTTTCATAAATTAAAACTATTTAACACTAGTGCACTTTTTTACTGCGACAAGTAACAAAAAAACATGTAATTTCTTTGTCTTCACAAAATTGCTTCGCTGCTTTTAGATGTATAAATCGAATATTATATATTCACGTCGATAGTTCCAGATACTTCTACCATACAGCCAGTTTATTATTTACATAATTAAAACTACATTTGTATGGAATCAATCTTTAAAACTTTTTGTTTTATTTTTGGCAATCAGTCCTGTAGTAGATTATTACCTCTATTGTTGAGTAGGTAATTCAATACAGGTTCCTTTCGATCAGTTTAATGAACTAACAAGATGGTGGCCGTCTTGTTACAACTTTTCAGGGAGTTCTTGTGGCAAGTCAGAATCCACGTTCCGTGGTATTATTTCCGACCCACTTCACTTGTGCATAATAATCAAAATATATTACATAAAACACCACCAATATTACAAAATATAGAGCCAAATAACACAAGATTATGAATTAAATATAAAATCCACTAGATGCCATTCCAAGATCCCGCCAAAAACTTTTTTTTTTAACTTTATTTTTGGCAACCAATCTTTTAGATTGTTACTGCCATTGTCGAGTAGTTACTAGTATTACAAGTTCTTCTTTTATTCAATTTTCGGCAACCAGTCTTCTAGTAGACCATTACTGCCATTGTCAAGTGAGTATCGATATTACAAGTTTCTTGATATAATTTCAATTAATGCCATTGTCGAGTAATTAATAGTATTTCAAGTTCTTCTTCTATTCCATTTTGGCAACCAGTCTTCTAGTAGACTATTACTGCCATTGTCAAGTGAGTATCGATATTACAAGTTTCTTGATATAATTTCAATTAATGCCATTGTCGAGTAATTAATAGTATTTCAAGTTCTTCTTCTATTCCATTTTGGCAACCAGTCTTCTAGTAGACTATTACTGCCATTGTCAAGTGAGTATCGATATTACAAGTTTCTTGATATAATTTCAATTAATGCCATTGTCGAGTAATTAATAGTATTTCAAGTTCTTCTTCTATTCCATTTTGGCAACCAGTCTTCTAGTAGACTATTACTGCCATTGTCAAGTGAGTATCGATATTACAAGTTTATTCATATAATTTCAATGAATGCCATTGTCGAGTAATTAATATTATTTCAAGTTCTTCTTCTATTCCATTTTGGCAACCAGTCTTCTAGTAGACTATTACTGCCATTGTCAAGTGAGTATCGATATTACAAGTTTCTTGATATAATTTCAATTAATGCCATTGTCGAGTAATTAATAGTATTTCAAGTTCTTCTTCTATTCCATTTTGGCAACCAGTCTTCTAGTAGACTATTACTGCCATTGTCAAGTGAGTATCGATATTACAAGTTTCTTGATATAATTTCAATGAACTAACAAGATGGTGGCCATCTTGTTAGAACCTTCCATGGAATTTTTGTGGCATCTCAGAATTTATGGTCCGTGGCATTATTTTCCATTCACTTCACTTGTGTACAATAAACAAACTATATCACATAAAACACCACAAATTTTACACAATATAGATTCAAGTAACACAAGATTATGAATAAAAAATAAAATCCACTACACGACAAACCAAGATCCCGCCAAAAACTCAACTCTTGCTGTTGATTGTAGACATTCTAGGGTTCACAGTATGATCTCAATTACCGTATTTGATATCGTATTTTTGAAATTCTTGTAATGTACGCAGATAAAATATATATAATCCTTGACAATATTTTAAAATCCATAAGTTTGAGAGAACCTAAATTGGATTATTTGCGAAATAGATCTATTAACGAGTTATATATTCTAAATTGAATAACAAAGAAAGTTTTTTTTGTTGTATTTCTGATCTATGGTGTCTAAGATGTGTTAAGGCTGATAATAGTAACGTAGTAACACCGAGTTCTTGGTTGAAAGAGATCCGTGCCTACATTTACTCGAGATTCACTCAATACCATATTAAAGACCTCGTTAATCTTTTAGGCCGCTCTGAATATAGCCGTAAATTTGGGCTCACGCAAAATATAGTCAAGAGTTTAATATAAAACACAATTATTATATTATTATAGGCGTCTACAATTGATATTTATTTATTCTAAAGTTGTCTTGATGTTATGCTTTAATATAATACGTGTTTATACCTATATTTGTGTTCTGCGCATCTATATTCAGAGCGATTAAACGTTTGTCAGGGACTAATCTGTCTGGTGTGAAGATAGCAACGATTGTTTATTGGAGGATATTCGTACCTGCAGTCACTGTTACATTATACATTATATTATATGACTGTTATATTATATATTGAAATGTAAATCGTAAAATTAATAGTTTGACTATTTGTATCTGGTATATGTACTACGGCAATTCTGCCTGGAAGAATCCAAATTGTAGGTGCTCATGATAAATCAGACCATGAATGTTTATTATTAGGTAAGTATCGTCCACTATTGTCTTCCGTAGGATCTGAATTTGAAAATGGTAGTTTACTAGGTAGATACTACAATTTTGCCTTTGACTATTTCTTTAAATTCTAAGTTCAGTAACTCGAATACGGCGAGATTCAATAGTTCAAAAGAGCCGGTGTTAAAAAGTTCTTTGTAACTTATCATAATTCTGTCGAGTAAATTACGTCACTGCGTTTGTGTGTTATTGTCATTGACATAGACAACCCAAGACACATAGTCTCGAATAAAAGTAACGCTCAAAACTGTCCCGAAAAACTCTCCAATACACATAAGTGGTTATAGTTATGATTTTGCAAATTCAACTTTACCTGAATGATTTAAAGTTGTTTTTACAAGGACGCAAGCGACGTGAGACTATTTGAAATGAGTGCATAATCCAAAATTATGCATTCAGTTTTGTGTGCCGGCTGTGAGACGTTAAGTGTGCATCTTGGGTTTTTGTATATCAATGGTTATTGTTAATAATTATCTAATGGAATTTCTGACGCAGTTGCAATTAAAATCTATGGAGGTACATGCACTGAGGAAAATTAATATCATTTATAAAGTTTAAATTCAGTTGAAATAGTTTCGAGACAATTGTCAGAAATATTTAATACTAGTTTTTACCCGCGGCTTTACTTACCTTAATGTAATTTTCTGGGTGGAAGCTACCTTATGTCCTTTGCTGTACCCCTGACAACGTGTATACATTTTATTATGTGTATATGTTTTATTATGATTAGTTGAGTAGTTAAGGTGTGAAAACGTAAGAAATAAACAAATAAACTCACCTTTGCATTTACATTATTAGTTAGGGATTCACAATGAGAACGCTGTTACAAATTAATGTCTAAAGAAAAGGCACATAATATTAAAGAACTGTTGAAAGTTTTTTAAACCTTTGAACACATTTTTATATCTTTGTTTTATTGTACCAGTTTATTGACGTCACAAATTGTGTCTACGAATTAGTTCGTAGTAATTAACCAGACGATAACTATAGTTGTATTGAATAACAAAATAAAATAAAAAATAACTACTAACAGATAAAGACTGAAACAGTTTTAGCACTACACGAAACTAAATTAATTTAATGAACACTCCGTTTGAATGATATCTGTTGTCAGTTATGTAAATGCGATGGGATTTTCCATTGAAGCCATTAAATTCTTTTAACCTGTTGATAGAAAGATATTAAAAAAAAAACTTTAGTATTCACCTATATCTATATTTACGGACTAAATAAACGCTGTTGGCCGGAGGAGCCTCTATACAGCATAAAGGCTAAAAATCTTTTAATACCAGCATTTATTTGCGGGTTTGCTTATGTTAATATGGATTTGAGCAGTAAATTTTTTTCTCGATACAGTCCGCGAGGCCTATGCTGAAATATGTATTTGTGTGAGTGATTACTAAAAGTAAAGTCACACAATTTTTTTTTTCTTTTTTAGTTTTGTTTTTGGTATTCTTGTTTAAAAATACAATAAAAATAAATAAGCAAAAATTGTGAGAATAAAGGCCAGCTATGTATGACTGATGAGAAAGTGTACATATGCGAGTGTGACTGAGAAACATGAAACCAATGAATAAAAAGTAATTATATAGTGATATGACTTTATCATTCATATCTTTATAATAACTATTTAAATTACACAACATTTTCTTTAATTGGCTATTTAAAGGTTTCCGTATTCTTCGTTTATTTGTGTTGGAAGCCATTTTACTAATAAATCGATTTTTTTTTTTCGAATTGACTACGCTATTCACCTAGCAAGGTCTTAACAGCTTCACCGGACTACTAAGGCGACTAATAAATCGAACATAAAAACAAAATATTAATAAAGGAACACGTGACGCTGCTACCAGTATAAGAGGTGAAGTGTGGAAGGCGCGCGTCGGAGTTGCGTCGTTTATGTATGTGCACTCACACAAAGGCAAAGCTCAGCTTACTCTTCGCGAACTGTACTCCAGGTCCTGTTCTGTATGCAACATGTACGTAAAATTTCATGCTTACCGGTTGAGTTGTAAACGTGTGGAAACAACAAAATCAAAAAATGATTATCTCCTTAGGAAACCATGGCGACGCCACCGGTCGCGCCACCGTAGTGTCTTGAGCTACCAAGCGAGAAACACCAAAACAAACACCAGAATTGTTAGTTACATTGTTGTCACATAGTATTGGTTCGACAGGGGGGCATCCTTGATAGCGCAACTGGTGGTGGAGTGAGTGAGACGCCAATTTATGCCACCAGCGGGTAATTCGGTTGCCAGCAATAACCTTGGTTGCGCAACCAAGCTGATACCAGGTGAGTTAGCCTCCATACAACTGTACATATTTTGTAGGTGGCGCGACCAGTGGCGTCGCCATGGTGTCCTAATCAGATAGGGCCCTAAGTGTCTAAGCAGTAAAATTTAAAAAAAGTGGTTAAAATCTATGGAATACTTTGTGAGGATAAAAAAACAAGTTGTGGTGATCGAGCGGATTGATTATTGGATCTATCTAAAGTCCGTAGGTTCGAACCCTGGCATGTATCAACGAATTTTTCAGAATTCTGAAACTCATTTAAATTGATAACACTATCGGCTGACGGTGAAGGAAAACATCGTGAGGAAACTTAAATCTGAGGAATGGTCTTGTAGTACCACAGTATATGGGAAGATATAGAACGGTGGGTTTCTCGGAATTTGAAATCGTCAGTACGTCGTGAGCTGGCGTGGTAATTATTGCCAAACCTTCATTCTAGAAGACGTTTATGGCATTGCAGTGGCTCTCTTACAGGTTGATGATGAGGATATCATAAGCAATTTATTTGCCTAAGAATGTTCCCTAATCTTTATAAATTTACATTACCCAACCGATATTTATGTCATGAATCGTATTTGTTCAAGTTTAAATTAGATATAGTTCGCTTGTACCTACAAGAATAACACATATGTAACAGATAATTTTGCTAAAAATAGATCTGTAAAGGTGGAAGTGTATAGTAATTAGTGTTGCCCAAATGCAAGACCAAGACGAGACTTGGCTTGGTCTTGGTATTGGTCTTGCGTTAATACACCTGGTCTTGGTCTTGGTCTTGGTATTGCACCCTCAGTCTTGGTCTTGGTCTTGGTCTTGCAGCAAGACTCTTGCAAGTCTTGCAAATTTTACTATTACCTATTTGTCTTTATTAAACACGTTAGGTTAAACCTTAGAACAATCCAACAGATAGGTAGATTTTTACCTTATAGTAAAGTCCAATCAAATTAACTAAATTCATAATTAACAAGTTTTTCAAGGACTATTTGCTGGAATAAAAATATGCAATTCCTTCTCGTAGACAGATAGTAGACGCTTCCTTAAAACTGAAGTCTCTGTATATTTTTTTTATTCTGGCACACTTTAGAAATAACTATCTGAGTCGCAGAAATTATTTCGAAAAACTCATTGAATTTACTTTTTGTTTTTAAAGTGTCTAGATCGGAGGCTACAAATCCCACTACTCGGATTAGAACTAACTGAAACTTCGTCGCTCATGTTAAATTGTAAACTTATTAATCTGAGAACAATCATATTTTTTCTGAACTCAAGCGAAGTATGGATATAAATGAAATCTATATCTATGTATACATCTAATAAGAATGTTAATCTAATGTTTCTGTACTTTTTAAATTTTTGTGAAACAAATTGTTGCTGGTGTCTTGGAATAAGTAATTAAATACATTTCAATCATTTTTACAAATGTTTGTCTATCTGTATGTTTATTTGAATACGCATCATTGCTAAAATACTGCGTTCATGATAAAATCTCACTAAGGAATTCATAAAGCATAGCCTGGAGTAACATTTAATCTTGGTTTCCTTAAAATCGGGTCACTTTATCAAAAATTATTGTAATTGTAATGACGACGCGACTTAAGTACGAGAGAAAATTAGATAAATAAATAGACTTAATACATTCAGACGATCTTATTAGTCACTGTTTTTTTTTTACATAAGGTTCCATGCGCACGGAGTCGCAGGCATGGCTAGTTAAAATATAAAACTTCTAGTTATGTGTACACGCCGAAAGTTGAGTAAACAAAAGGTGATGACTTCGGAAGATTAAAAAAAAGAAACGTCACCAGCTATACTGTATCTTCTTACCTAAAAATAAAATGTATCTACGCGTTTTCATTACGTTCCTCTTTTGATGAAGTTAATCTATATTAATTATTGAATTAAACTGATCTATGCTGCTGCTGTATTTATGTATCTATTAGCTACATAGTATATTTACAATAGGAGTCGATACATAGTAAATGTTTGTATAGTTTAATATAAAGGTAATGTAATAATGTGTATTATTACTAGCTTTTGGTCGAGGCTTCGCTCGCATGAATTTAGGGAAGTAATTAGGTAATCCCTCAATAATACTATTTTTTTCCTTGATGAAAGGTATGCCGTGTACTTTTCTGTACCCAGTCCAACGTGTAGGCAAAATTTTATGATGATCGATCAAGTACTTACGGCGTGAAAGCGTAACAAACAAATAAACTCGTAATCACATTTATAATGTTAGTTCGGGTTTTCACAATAAATTATTATATTATCTACCTATTCTTACGATTACAATATTCCTTGTGAAGACAACACAATATTTATTTGTATCGGTCATGAGTATCTAGAAATTTATTTTATTTTTTGGGACATCCGCTAACTTTCAGCAGCAACGATCAAAAAGTATAGGGAATGCTGTGATACACTTGTCGCACAGTTTATCAGTAAAGCGGCGCGGCGTCTTTGTAAGTAAATTATGAAATAAACAATAATAATAGCCAGCCGACCCATTGGTAATCAAAATATCGCGTAACATAAATAGTTCCCATACTGGATCTATTGAGTGTTATAAGCTTTGTTAAATAAACTATACTCTCTGAGATATAAATACATTTAATTGTTTAAAATTGTTTGTGTGTTAGATAGAATCGTGATCTTGAAACCGATACTAGAGAACGTGCATCAATATTGTCCATAATGTTCAAATTCAATTTAAATGCAAGACCGCAAGAGTCTTGCAGGCCCAGTCTCGTCTTGCGCTAGTCTTGCAGGGGTTGGTCTTGGTATTGGTCTTGCTAAAAATCGGAGGTCTTGGTCTTGGTATTGGTCTTGCAAAAACGCAAGAACAAGACCAGGACTGCAAGACTGCAAGAGATTTTGGCCAACACTAATAGTAATACGGTCACGGTGTGTTAACAGTACCGCTAAGGCCTTTTAATTCATGGTAGGCACTGTTTCTGTCAGTAGCGTGGATCTATATGACGAATTTTTTGCTTGTTTTTCAATGTATCTTAATCAAAGAATCTTAATTTATTAGAGTTTTACCACAAAAAGTGATACCGATTCTATGCTGTTTTGAAAAGTATGCGTTCCTTCAGAAGTTAAAATAGAAATTACGAGAAATTAATCACATCTGACCTTGAGTGTGATTAAAAATTATTTTTTACGTTATAAAGTCAGTTGAAACAGTTAGAATAATTACAGTACATGTTTTTATAATAAATTATCTAACGTTAACTTGAAATATTAAGGAAAATAAATAACTATACGTATATTTTTTGTTTTGTATTGTTATCTATACTGTGGGCTTTATTAGATGTATGGAAACTGTAGTTATGTTAGCGACACGAGAAGCTGCTTTCGTTCCATCGGTATGGTCAGAACGCTCCGTAGTTGAAATGCTAAACATATGATATACTCAATGGTGAAGATGGCGACATTCCCTCATCTCAGTTTGCTACACCAACATTAACTCCAAAAGTTCCTAAATCGACTACTGCCGCAAAGATGAAAAACAATATATTATCGGTAGACCGGTGAAGCTGTTAAGACCTTGCAAGGTCAATAGCGTAGTCAGTTCGAAAAAAAATAATATATTATCAGGTCCAAAGAGTAACCCAAGAATTTTTTACAAAACTTTCAGGAAATTAGTCAACTTTACATCTAGAAACCCCAGCATTAACCACAACTTCATCGACTTCTCAGCCAACTGTTGTACAAATTATGTGGTAATGTGTAGCATTTTAAGAAGATTGAGTGGCAGATACGCCACAATATTGTAAATGCTTAACATGGTATTATGAGTGCTGTGTAGGTTTGATAAATTTTAAAGCAAAAAAAAAATCATCAAAAAAGTTACAATTTGCTTTTTAGCACAATGGTTTATAATAGTAACTGAAGGTTAAACATTATTTTCATTTAGGGCTTTATTTTGAAAACTAGTTTCCAAAAAGGCCCTTTTTCCAATTTTTTCTAGAAGCATCTTTACTATTACAGCTTTGTTGTTATTCTGAATTATTCCCTCAATTACTTAATAATATAACTACTCCTGTACATTATGTTCTATAATGATCCTTTAACTTATTTTTTTATGTTCGTATATAAATTGGGTGGGCCTTATTCATTTTTTTTTGTTTTCGAACTGACTACGCTATTGACCTAGCAAGGTCTTACCAGCTTCACCGGACTACTAAGGCGAGCGCTTAAGGCACTCAGCCGATTTTATTTGACAACTAACTCAAGAGTGCACGGCACACCTCGGCTTGGGCTGTTGCCTGATACATGCAATTCGCAACCTATCTGAGCTAACCTAAGCTAAGCTAACTATTCATACATATATGAGTTGTTGAAACATATATGTGTACCAAGCATACATACCTCAACAACTCTTATATATATTATGTATCGGATAATTTTCTAAATTATTTCAGTTTGATAAGGGAAATAAAACAAAACTCTTCCACTTGCATGTGTAAGCGTGTATGTGTGCACGTGTGTGGAGGTGATATGTGTAATGGTGTTGCAGCGATGTAAGATTTTGTGTCACTGTATCGCGCGAGCAACGCACTCAAGGGCTCCACGCCGAGGGAACGGACCTAGGCTTGAGCCGCTGCCGAGGGGCCCTAATCTGGTGTGCGGGAGCGAAATTTGCCCCCCAGACCACGGCGCCGTGATCTGCCTTATTCGGTACTGATACCTTATCTATGTACTTATTAAGATCTATCATAATAAAGATCTCTTTTCCAGTATCAAATAAAGTATAAAAAGCTCAACGATTTACTATTTTCAATAACGACTATTTTTCAGTATGCTCAAAAAAATAAAAAAATATAATACAATTATATCTGTACAATGAATTAATACTGATTATAAGTACTCACTTCGCTTAAGAATTAACATTACAAATTGCACAGTTGGTCTTTTGAAAAAAAATTAAAAATAAATAAAAATATTAATAAATGCGAAATCTGGATATATAAGTAAAACAATATAAACATGCATTTGGAGTAGTTTTTTTATATAAAAAAGGTCAAAAGGATGTTAATTATTATTGTATTCATTGTATCTATTGTAAGTATGTTGATAAGAGATTTGCCAAATAATATTATATTAGCTGACTAGCTATTCCCCGCGACGTCGGTCCGCGTGGAAGGGTTACTTTGGGCTAACGCTAACAGGTAGCGGAAGCTCTTAAAACGAAAAAAAAACCACGATTTTGAAACATTCTTCATTGGTGCTCCGTGATTATATATAGTCCTTCATAGCCTACCTCGATAAATGAGCTATATAACAAAGAATTTTTCAAATCGGACCAGTAGTTCCTGAGATTAGCGCGTTCAACCAAATTAGGTAAAGATAACCACCACTCTTCTCTTGTACTTAACTCGAGCCATCATTAAAATTACAATAACATACGGTAGAGTGGACTAATTTTAATGAAACAAAGACTAAGTTACTCCCGAGGATATGCTTTATAATTTTCTTGGTGAGGTTTTTTTGTGAACTCACTACTTTAGCAGTGATGGGTGTTCATAAAAACAGACAGTCTTTCCTAAAATATATTAAAATGTATTCTACTACTTATTCCTAGACTCCTGCAACAATTTTTTTCACGTAAATCGAAAAAGTACAGACACGTTAGATTTACATTCTTATTATATGTATAGAAGATTAATTCGGTTCATTTAATTCACTACTGTTACGAAAATAGCGATGTTTTAACATTAGAATTATGTATTGGCGTAATTTTAGCGAATTTAAAGACCAATTTACACCGAGAATATATCCTTCGAAGCGGTGAGTACCTATACGACAAACATTATAAATATTCATGCGAAGTTTTTAACCGTAACGGTGACATAAATATCGTATTGTCTCTTTAAAAAATTGCTGCTTCATAAATAAAGACAAAAGAATATGTTATTTTTAGACGTTAGGTTTCTACTTGGTAGTGTGTCGTAGAGTTTCATTGTTCGTTGTTGTTTAAATAAAAAAATAACAGATACCTCTAGGTATATACGTATTAGCAACACTTTTCTGTTTTGTTTTTTTTTTATACGTTTAGCTGTGTTGAAATCGCTATACATGTCTACTTTAATTTACTAGTTATATATAGAAAAGTTACCAGATATAAAAATTAGGTAGTCGGATAATTTAACAGTCTTTTTGAAGTGAACCTTTTATGGCGTGTTAGGGAAAATTTTTCGTTATGCGTGACGTATTAAACGTAAGTTAGGTATGTATTTGTGTATATATAATTATGTGTAAATGTGTGTCTGGGTCTAGTAGTATACAGTTTATGAACATTCTCATATATATGTATATATAATCACTACATATAATAAAAGAAAGTCCTCTGCCACGTCTGTCTCTCTGTTCGCGATAAACTCAAAAACTCCTGAACGGATTTTGTTTTCACCAGTAGATAAATTGTTTAACGAGGAGGGTTTAGGTATATAATTTGTCAAGGTTTTTTATTAACTGAGCGGGAAACGTCCGCCGGGCCCGCTAGTGGTCTATAAGAATTAGCAATAGTACTATTAGAAGTCGTAACAAATGTTTTGCTTGTGAATAATACCTAACCGATTTTAATGATATTAAAAAGGTTGCACATCTCATTTTAAAACTTAGAAGCCAAAGAACTTTCACTCTCTCCGCGTGTACCTACACACTGAAAAACGTATTATTTTTTTCTATTTTCTATCTTGTTAACTAAGCCTCTGTATTAAAAGTTATCACCGCGTTTGAGTGCATTATTATTATAGAGTGTCTTGGCTTCTTAATAATTAGATACGTCACTTGAGCTCTCTAACAAAATGGGGGCTCCTTAGACCTAATTTGACATCTTACAATTAACGTTTTAGCTTATTATTTTTAATCCATTTCATTTGTACGTCACAAACAAATTTTATTACGCAATACATCTCTAATATTACACAGTATGGAGGTAATTAAAACATGTTCATGAATAAAAACTAAACGCCATTACATGAAAGTCCCAAGCAAAAAACGAATTCAAATCGTTTTGAGACTTCTTGCGCAAATTTTACATGTTTATATTCTTATGTTAAATCGAGGCGGGACGCTAGTTAATATTTTCATTTATTTGAAAATCAAAATTTCTTTATTCAATTTAGGTCTCATGAACGTCAAAACTATCACCGGTTCGGAAAACAACCCAGCCGTCGAGAAGAACTAGCAAGAAACTCGACCTGGTTTATCTTTTCATTATATAAAACACCAGCGGGCCCGGCGGACGTTGTCCTGCCTTGATAATAAAAAAATATTAAAACTCAACCGCAGCACCACCTATCGGGTCCAACTGTGAATCTAAACCATTCTCGGATCCACTGCAACGCGCACACAAAATTTCATCAAAATCGGTCCAGCCGTTTAGGAGGAGTTCAGTGACATACGCACGTACAGAAGAAATTTATATATAAAGAAGATAGAGCATAACATATTTTTGACATATACAGTTACATTCGTTTTTGGTGGATGCACAGAGAGAGGCGTCATTTCCAGATGTCACCATCGTATAAATATAGATCCACGCTCCACCCTATAATAGCCTTGATGCATTAAGACTCGTTTGACATGGTACTTGAACTCAGTATCTAGCAAATCGGTAAAGTGCTTTGGGACTTCGTTATAAAATCTACAGTATTACATAAAACACTGTTCCTGGTCTTAGTGAGCCTGAAACATAGAGTGAGCAGTTTGTTATTATGTCAATCTTTTACAAAATGCAGATTATCTAAGTTTTTGTGGCTATAAATTAAATTATCAAGAATATATTGCGAGGGCAGAGTTAAGATAACAAATTGCTGAAACTTAGTTTAATGACTCGCGAGGCTCCGTATTATAAATTGTTCGCAATGTCCGTTTTTGTAATAGGAATATGGTGTCCACCTCAGCTGCTGTCCTCCACAACAACATTTTTCATCTAGTTATTTCTGTAAATTACCGAATTCTTATAACTTACAGTTTTTGGTACAATTTAACCACTAAACCAACAGCTCGAATGGATGAACTAACTTCACAAGAAGTATCTACACGAAAACGAATTCAGTTATAGCGAGACAAATGTTAAACTAACATCTGTTGTCCGTTTTTATCGTATGTACCTACTAATTTTTACTTAATAATTATCTACTTATAAGAATGAATTTTCTTTATAAGACGTTTACTTTAACATTTAATATATATATCTACTATTATTATTCTAGAATTGAAAAGGTTTTAACTCTACCGTAGCTTATCTTTTGTAATTTAAAAATTATTCCTTGTTTTTAATACTTGTTGATATAACACTAGAGATTTCCGATAGTTTTTGAAGTGTACTTACTCTTTGTGAGCGTTTCGCAGTCTTGCAGATTGATTTTACGTATATACGAAAAGCTGGAAATTATTGGAATAAGTAGTATGGGCTCATATTATGAAATATGAATTGTATTTTTCGTAAAAAAATATTTTCAATGCGGAACGGAATGGAAAAAAAGGAGGAATGTTTTGCCTCAGTTATTGAAGGACACTGAATTTCCAAAACGATTTTTTTATTCTGTCCATATTTGTTAGTTACGTATAGACAACAAATGCGAAGATAATAATATTTTATTATTTTAAAACGTCCTATATTATAATATAATAATATATAGGAGTAGGTATATTGCGTGCATTTGGCGTGTAATTTATAGAGGACACAAAGTTCGCACTTCGCATATTCAGTGGTGCAATAAAAATTAAATTAGCTTGTAGGTGGTAGAGCCATGCTGAAGCTATTACTGGTTTCAGCAGGAATGGGTCGGCTCGCCCGGGCTACTGCCACCCGCCCCACAGAACACCGACGTGAAGTAACAGCGCTTGCATTGTTGCGTTTCGTTCGGTCAGTGAGAGCACCGGAGGCCCGCCTCCTCTCCCCCTCCCACTTTCCCTTCCCCCCAACACAGACTGGCAATGCACTTGCGACTCCCCTGGTATTGCAAGTACCTATGGACGGTGGTGATCACTTACCACCAGGTGACCCGCCTGTTCGTTTGCCTCCTATGATATAAAATATTTAATAATATATTTTATATGTTTCTGTGCCGAATATATATATGTCTATTTATTGTTATTACAATTATCAAGCTTAGAATAAATTACCATGGAATAGACACTGGCGCGGATTGAAAAAGAAATTAATAAATGTTAAAGGTAATGAAATAGATCGACACGGTTTTAGGGAGGTGATATTTTACTCTTCTTGCCTCCTAAAGTATATATAGATGAAATTATTGTATTTTATTTTATGTTTACTATGATTTCTTTTTAGTTTATTCCGAATTTATCTTACCAAAAGAGTTATTTGTAATAATATTTGTTTATATCAGTAAAAAAAGAAAGTGCGTGTGTACTTATGTACACGCGTTAGAAGTTATACTTCTTTGGCGTAACAAGATAAAAATTCTTTTCAAAAATTTCATCTTTCGCCTTGTTCTACGTATGTAGAAAAAATGACACTAACAATAGAAAAAAGGTATTTAATACATTGAAAGTTTTAATACAAAGAAATATAAACAACAAATACAAAGAAACAAAATGTTGACTATAGCTAACTTCAAGGTGTCGGTTTTCGTGACGGTGTGCACGCGCATCGTAATAACTTCAGGGTGTCAGTTTTTCGTGACGGTGTGCGCGCGCATTGTAAAAATTTACTCTCATCATTTTTCCCTAACGCACCAAAAGAAGTATAACTTAAAAACTGCGGTAAATCTTGAAATTGATTGAATTTTAATCAAGTTGCCTTAGGTACGTCAAACTAAAGATAAATACAGAAATTTACAGTGGCAATGAGTAATAATGTTTTTCGCGCTGTTTAACGTTCTACAGCTTCGACTTACTTGTGGCGAGTGCAGAAGGAATTCAGACGAAGTGGTAGCTAAGTTAAATGCGTCATAGTGCTGGAACGTTAGTTTGGGTTGTTCTATAGTAACTATTAATTACCAAGAACATGCAAGAAAGTTATTAATACACAAGGTAATTACAAAGAAGATATTGGTGCAATATCTAATACAAAATTACCCTACCTTCTTGTGTTCAGTGTATTTCGGGATATCATTGGTTTGAGGAAAATGTTATTATAGAAATATATACAATAATTTTGTATTAAGATTTATTTTATTGTTATGTTTCCAGCACACAAACAAAGTACAATAAAAAAAATAGTATACCACAAGTCAATAATAATTACATATCGTTTTTAAAATATCTATGTTCGGTTTTTTTTATTTCCTTTTTAAACAAACATATATGAAAAACGAATAAGTAACAATTTTGATATTATATTTTTGTTACAAGAAAGTCATCACCAAAATCACGATAATGATCCGGTTTAGAATGTGTTAACCTAAAGAATAGAAATTACATTGTTATAAATAAATAAAATAAAATATCTGCATTTGACATAAATATGTTCTGATCCGCTTATAATTTATGCATTATACCTACTTTACAATATGATTTTGTTATTAATAACAATTTATTTATAGCGATTATGACTAATAGGTAACTTTACCGTTGTTTTATAATATACAGAACGAGACAATGCAGTGTTTTTAATAGATTTTCTTTTCAATAATTAATTATTGGTATAAATTGAGGCCGAAAGATTTCGTGTCACAAATACATTTAAAGAATACGTTCATATTATTTACATTCTATTGAATATTATTAACATTTAAAAAATGCTATTTGGATTTCGTAATTACCTTATTTTTATTTTACATGGAGGTTTTAAATATTGTACCATTCAAACTACACAGTTAAAGTTGTTGACCTAATAATGTATGTGAAAACATTATTAGATCATAATTCTCATCTGTTATCATAAGAAATACGATATTCATTTAGAAGTGATTTGAGTTTTAGCAGGAATTTCATTCTGTACTTTTAATTCGTAATAATTACCTTTGGTAGTGGCAGTAATAATATTAAATATGTGGTTCTCGGAACAGAATAATTAAGATAATATCCAACAGTTAAAAACGCTGCACTATCTTCTACAGATTAAACCTACGTACCTACTTACAAATAAATCTAAAACATTAAAATATAAACTTGATCGGTGTGAACTTTGATTTTGTACTTATTCAAGAGATATACAGTCTTGTTTGCATTACATTGGTCACTTGTTACTATTTCTAATGTATTATTGGCTAACACACAGGTTAAATTATTAAACAAGGAGTGAGTGAGCAGTGGCAAACATATAAAAGATTTTTGAACAAATGATAAAACTAAGTAATGATTGAAGTTTCTGGAAATAATTTGAGAATGGAACATTTCAAATTTGTTTATGTGCCTACTTATTTTGCTTTTTAATAAGAACTGGTTATTTATATTTTGAATACAATTGTATGCCACTGCACACGGTCTCCGTAATTCTAAGAATTTTAGCGCATTAAATATATATTTACATTTTATATCTAAAATCTATAAATTTATTAACGCAATGATTTGCAAAACTTGAAACATGCTCGAATGTGACTTTCTCACTTAATCGATATACCTATATATTAAGTTCTATAAAACAATATTATCTAAATATACACACAAAAATACGCAACTCACTATTTATTATGTCATTATAAGTGAGAATATACACGTATTTAAAAAAAATCACCTATGAAATGTAACTATTCAAGAAATACCACGTAGCGACTCTTTGGCCTTGTTGTTTTAACAAATCACGATGTACGAACTAAAATAAATTAATTTTTACGTTATTTTGTAACATCTACAGAGATACGCTTACACATAAGCAAGCTTTGACTAGGACTTAAACACGTTGAAGGAGGCTAAGCGTGCTGGGCTCGCCCTAAATGGATGAAAAAAGCTATGCGATCGGGACTCCGTTCACCACACTTGTTACACATGAATGGATCGTTGTAGCCATGGAATCCCATATGTATAGTGTGCATTGTGAGGTCTCCGAACGTGATGTCACAGTATTGGCACGAGTAGGAACTTGACGCGGTCGTTGTCTGCATCTCCGTAGAAGCGTCAGACTCAGAATCTGAACCGTCAGCGTCCCGCATCTTCTCGTCTTCATGTTGCATTCTCAGTGCTGCCGGTTGCAGCTTAAACGCTCGTCCCTTTCTCCTGTTCTTTAGAGCAGTGGTCGGCGTTACTGGCGTAATTTTATCTGGATTAGGGGGAGGCGTGGCAGCGTCGCTTATCTTTGTATTAGTAAGGTCTAACGCATCGTTCGTTGGAACAGGTGAGGTCTCTCGTCGAGTCGGTGTGTTAAGTACGACCGTCGGAGATTTCGCCGGCGGAGACATCGGTTCCGATTCTGTGGGACGTTCGCTAAACGATAAACGATTTTGTAAAATTGTCGGCGGCGGAGACGGCGTTTCGGTTTTTTCGTTTTTCATTTCAGAACCTTTGGGAGATATTATTCTCTGTTCATAATTATTGTTAGGTGGGAATAAGAAAGAATGAGGTAGGAGCGGTGGCAGGTATGATAAGTTGACGGGGAAATGGTTTGTGAAGAGCGGGTGCGTCGGTGTCGGTGGTTGATGCTGCATGTTGCTACCGACTGATGTTGGTTGGTGGTCGTACATTTTTGTGAACGGCTTCTGTTTAGGTCCACGACGTGTTCCGTAGACATCTATTATTGGCAAGGGATTTGGGGTTCCATCTAAGTTTAGTACCATTGCTGGATTGTGTTGATATTTTCGCAGGTGAAGTTTTAATGAATGACAATATTTTGTAGCGTAGTTGCAATCAGCGCATCGGTACTGATAAACGTTGGAATGTGATTTAAGGTGTGAGTTAAGCATTGATTTATTCACACACGAGTAGGAACACTGACTGCACTGGAATGGTTTGGATCCTAAATGATTTCTCATGTGATATTCGAGATGGTGTTTGTATTCCGTTACGAAAGGGCACTTTCTGCAGCATAACATCTTTTCCGGTTTAATGTGTTCTTTGCTATGCTCCCAGAAACTGAGTTTCGTCACGGCCACGAATTCGCATTGCTTGCATTTGAATGTTTTCACTTTTCCGTGTGAATTGACGGCCGGAACCCGAAGGCCGGGTTCATCATCGAAGTCATCTTCGAAACCGGAACCATCTCGGCCGTCATCTACGTCAGGTTTGTTTTGGCCAACGCCATCGAACCCTGAATCATGGAAGCGTTCAAATGCCCGTCTGTCGTGATCTCTATCAGGTGATGATGGAGTTCTGGGTGGAGATTTTGGTGGAGTAGCATCAGCGCGGGCTAAAGGTGTCGACACGTGTGCGGGCGGAGCGAGACTTCTGGGTGAATATGATGTTTCGTATCCCGGCGAATGCTCACGTCCTTCGTTTAAACGAGGCTCGAAACCGGGCGGGGTCAATAGACTGTACGGTAAGCTGTTTCGAAAGGATTCTAAATGCATCCCCAAGTTAGCTTTTGCTTTTAAAGGCGTATTGTCGTAAAACGGGGACGGTTCGCCAGCGCTACCTACACTGCGCGGCGAGTGGCCATTTGAATCTTTACTTGATGAAGACGGGGAGGCACTGTGAAAGCCTTCCGAGTAGAAGCCGCTGGCTTGTTCCTTTGAAAAGTTTCCATCCTCCATCGGTTCAGATTTCTGGAGAGAAGACGCTCGGTTGTAGAATATAATTATAACGAATTATGCTTGCTTTTAATAATGTAAATGTTACTTACAACAACTGGCGGTTGAAGCAGTTGCCCCCACGCTTGGGGGTGCGCGGAGTGAGTCGCGGGCGGCATGCCAGCGGGGGAAGCGCAGCTTAGCATACCTAAGATAAATATATTTATTTTCTTAATTATTTTCTTATTTACGAGTATGTTTTTGTCTTATTTGTTAAGATTGTATTTGAATAAACAATCAGGTATGATTCACGAAAAATATGCTTACAACGCATTTAGGGGAAATAAAAAATGCGGAACCATGTAAAGTCACGTAGATGCATATTGCTTCAAATGAATACATACCTACATACCATTTTACAAAACATAGGCAAGTAATTATGAGTTTAAAACTTTTATGTTTTTATATTTCATTTGTTTCTATGAATTTAAATTTGATTAAAATTTGTTATTTATTGTTATTTAAATGTTATCAGAATTTTTATTCCATAAATTATTATTGGCTCTAATATGAGCCAAGTTTTAAAGATAATACAGTAATTATGCAAGGTCGAATAGAGGAAAATGCAAATCAGCTTTGACTGAATATGCTCTTTGCAAAACTAAAAAACGACAATGAAATACACAATTTATACGTTTGACGCAATACCTATAGTTTATAAATAGGTACATAAGTATTCATAACTAATTTAAAAAACCTTTTTACGTGTTTATAAAATCTAATTATAAAAGTTAATAGTTTTTACCTTATTTTAATATTTAATAGTTAACTGATTTGTTTATTAACGGTTCTATAATTATTTTTATATAAATATAAAATAATAGAGTTATTGTTATTAATAACAGAAGA
Organism: Antheraea yamamai; assembly: GCA_036509395.1. Taxonomy (NCBI): domain Eukaryota; kingdom Metazoa; phylum Arthropoda; class Insecta; order Lepidoptera; family Saturniidae; genus Antheraea; species Antheraea yamamai. The sequence continues at coordinate 17,388,105 of AP028438.1, forward strand.
AAAACTTGAAAAAAAAATACTACTTGTTAACTTTGAGTACATATATATCCAAGTTGTCAAAAAATTACACACAAACAATGTTTAGAAAGGTAATTCTAAAAAATAAATGTAAGTACAAATAACAAACCTTCCCCGTAAAAAGCAGCGAAAGTTAAACAAACACAAGACACTGATTGTTCGCATTAATTACTTAAATACAACTTCACTATTCTTCCGATTTCACTAACTGTTTTCGTATATATAATAATCGTGCAACGTTTTTTTTTTGGAGCAACCCTTCAGTGCGGCGGCTGAGAGCAGTGTGACCGCTGCCACCTCTCACAATGAACTGAAAAAAATCTGTCAATTTTTATGCTCCAAACATCGATAAAGTATTCCACATTTGAAGGCGACGAGTTTTCTAGTGCGAAAAGGACAGACATCACGTCAGATACGCGCGTCCTTGTCCTTAACACAGCCTATTTTTATACGAACCAATACGCTTCGAGCTACTGTGGGAGGGGATTAAGTTATTAAGTTATTGTTTATGCTATATTTATAGTAAAAAAATAAAACTTCCCTCCGTACATTAGTTGTTATTGTAATAAACTATAGGCGTTTGTTATTATTAGACAATAAAAATAACTGTGGAAATGAGATTGTTTTTCTGTATTATTAATGTTGGGATAATACTATTTTTATATTTGTTTGTCTCCTTTATTAATAATGTTGTTTCCTTTGCAAATATAAATTAGGTTAATACTATAACGGTTTATTGTCATAAATAGGGTAAATAAATCGTCGAAAGTTGTGAGTTCAGTTACATATAACGGAACGGTTATGTGTATTCGTTTGGTTTTTTGTTAAAAAATACGCTCGTATTATATGTAAAAAAAGACATGACGGTCTCGCGGAGGGGCTGTGCTTTTTACGTGGTTCAAACGACCAATGGGAGTCGACGAATTGAAAATGTTACGCTGTTTACTTTTTTTGGTATCGCAGAGACGACCAATTAAAACACATTTTGACTTTTTATTAATTGGGGTATCTTTGTGTATAGAATTTATAAATACATTAGAATAAGGGGACTTTAATGTTCTATGTATATTTTATGGTTATCTAACTCTAATCTAATCTTTATCACTTTTAAATTTGTTGAATTTATTTGTCGTTCATTTTTATTTATTTAATTAATTAAATTATATAGAAACAATATACACTTACAGATATAATAATTGTGTTGTAATATAAGTTGAGAGTTGTAAGTAAAAAGCCTCAAATAACATTTTGGTTTTGCTTTATAGGAATACTAGCGGGCCCGGCAGACGTTGTCCCGCCCTGATTACAAAAACATCCTTGACAAATTATATACCAAAACGTTCCTCATGAATCACTTTATCTACTGGTGAAAACCGCTTGAAAATCTGTTCAGTAGTTTTTGAGTTTATCACGAACAGGCAGACAGACATACGCGGTAGGGGACTTTGTTTTATACTATGTAATGATAGTAGCTAGGGACTTCTTATTACCTACTTAGGTATACCATGCTGTGGTCATGGGCATACCTGTTGGGGAACATTTATCTCCACTTTTTCGATGTAAAATCGGCATATTGAAATTCTCGTCGAGCGGGGCCTATGCACTTATAGCTTTACAGAAATGATGGAACTAATAATAAGTATATCAATGGTATATTTACGGGTACTGTGGCTTTGAAAGATGACAGACTAAAAAAGCCGCTGTGAAGGATTGGTTCCCGTGCCCGTGGCTGTTTGACCACTGCTCATGACTGATGTCGTGATATGTGATAAGCATAATTAGCAGTTCTATTGAATACATGTTTGTGTACGTATGCCAGTTGTTTATTTGCCAAGTTGCGTGTTTCCGTAAAATGTACTTATTTATTTCTTGCTAGCCGTGCCCGCGACTACGTCTGCGTGGAACCGAATGTAAAAAAACAGTGACTAATAAAAACATTTGATCTGTATTAATTCCTTTTACTCATCTACTTTTCTCTCGTTCATAAGTCGCGTTGTCATTAAAATTACAATAAATTTTCATGGAGTGAACCTGTTTTAATGAAATTAAGACTAAGCGTTACTCGATGATATGCTTTATGATTTTCTTGGTGAGGTTTTATCATGAACGCAGTACTTTAGCAGTGATGTGTGTTCATACAAACAGACAGACAGACATTTCTAAAAATGATACAAATGTATATCACTTCAATATTATACACCTCCAACAATTTTTTGCACAGAAATTTAATAAGTACAGACACGTTAGATTTACATTCTTATTATATGTATAGAACTTATATATATTAGAATGTTCTTTTTTAAATCGTGCCAGGAAAGTGGTTGTTTGTTTCGCCGATTATAGCGCCATACGATCATATAAATCTCGTATGTAGACGTTCGAAATATATTGAATTTAACTTGTTAATGGACTCCGAGAGAGTGAAGATCGCTATATATGTCACCCTATACTTTTTCCTCAACCTAGTAAGTAGATATTATTAGGCGTCGTCCTTGAAAAATATAGCATCGTAGAATGAGTACAATAGGTATATGTGAAATATAGACGAAGGTATTCCATATTTGGAGTTTTGTAGGTGATACTGAGGTAATATTTTACAGGTTTTGTATATTATAGTAATGTTTTTTTTTTATAAAAACTAGTAAGATGATGTTATTGACAGTATTATTTTTTTATAGAGGAGATAACCTGCAGCGCATACTCTTTCGCTGTTGGGGGACAGACAGAGGGTTATGCCGAATGTTTACAGGTTATAACCCCTCTGCCTCTTCGCGCATATGTAAGCCAGGGTCAAAAGATTGCGAACATGCTCCGGTACAATAGTAATAAAACTTAGCCTAGCACACCAAAAGTCCAGTTATATTAAAAGAATAGCATAAAAACCGTCTCCATGATAAAAAAACAGGATGTCTCATAAAGATACACGATAGAAGTGAAACTTCTGTATTACAAGGAAACATTTTAAATAGAAAATACAACAAAAAGCCAACGTGACGCGGTGTTTCCAGGTGGTCATCCATCCATCCATCCATAAACCCTTTTGTTTTATTAATGCCGTTGCCACGTTCACTGTCAAGTGAAAGTGAAGTCACCCGACGTTCATTGACGCTGTGCTTTAACATAGACGCGTAGAGTATTGCGTACTATACTAATTTATCGGGCAACCTCAATGGCTAATTTATTCGATCGAATTGAATTCGCATATGTCCGAATTTTAATCGTAATTGACCTCGAGGTCGCTGCGGAAAACCTTGGAAAACGCTTAACGAAAACGAAACATGGAAATTGTAGCTATTTTTAGCTAGACCTATATTTAATTTGATATGATATTCGGAATTGTTGTTATGTACCCCGTGCTTACGTGTCGCAGCGGCCGTGCCACCCGCTATATCATCATCGTTAGTTGTTTTATTTACATAATATAAATATTAACATAAGTCGACGCCAACGTTATCAAATGTTCGCAAACATATTATTTTGTTATATTGGACCGCCAGACCGGGGGTGTGTCAATAAAAAAATTGGGTTAACATAAAACAAAAGGTAAAAATTTCATACTTGTGAAGATTAATTGAATACCAACATTACTACTGGTTGATTCCCACGCGTTTCGTTGGATGTTTAAAAATAAGTAGAAGCTGTTATGTAAATTTCTGTAACAAATTATAATAATAACTAGCCGGACCGGCAGACGTTGTTCCGCCCTGATTATAAAAAAAATTCTTGACAAATTATATAGCAAAACGTTCCTCATGAATCCCTCTATCCACTGGTGAAACCCACATGAAAATCCGTTCAGTAGTTTTTGAGTTTATCGCGAACAGACAGACAGACAGACGCGGTAGGGGACTTTGTTTTATACTATGTAATGATATATTCGGTGGTTCTGATTTTATGTTGCCTCAAATGAGGCATTTTCATTATATTTATATACTAGCGGGCCCGGTGGACGTTATCCTGTCCTGATAATTAAAAAAAATCTTGACAAATCATATACCTAAACCTTCCTAATAAATCACTTTATCTATTGGTAACAACCGCATGAAAATCCATTCAGTAGTTTTTGAGTTTATTGCGAACAGACAGACAGACAAACGTGGCAGAGGACTATGGTTTATTATATGTAATGATTTAGATAAAAGAACATACATTTCTGATATTTTGATTTACTCAAAAAATTCTCAACCGATTTAAAAAATTCCTTCACCTATAGAAAGTTGGATTGTTAGCGAGTAACATGAGTTTGTGTTTTATTTTTAAAATTTATCTCTTAGCAGTACCTATCAGTACATACAGAATTTGATATGTTGAAAGAAAAAGGTTCGATCTAAAGTATGCGTTCCCGCATTACTGTGGTTAGCAGCTCGTAGTATCTATATGAAATTATGAATATTGGTTAATAAGTGTTCGAATGTATTGCGATCACTATATAATATTAATATTAAATCAATTAATAGATATTTATATCAATTACAGATTAATTTATTCGTTAGGCTTCTGTAATTAAATACAATAATTGCAATTAAATGTATAAGGAATGAAACTTTTTTTTTCGAACTGACTACGTTATTGGCCTAGCAAGGCCTTAACAGCTTCATTGGGCCACTAAGGCGAGCGTTTAAGGCACTCAGCCGATTTTATTTTGACAACTAGCTCAAGGGTGCCTGATACATGCAATTCGCGATCTATCTTTTTGTTTTTTTTTCTAGCGTGGGGAAATCCCTTATGGATACACCCACGCTCTTGGGGGAGAGGGTGGGTTATGTCCGACTCGCATGGACTAAAACCCCACGGTGTACGTCTTCCGCTATAGTTTGGGCGGCACAAGGTCTCTATAGACTTCATCGTGCCGCCCCAGCGGTTGGCCCAGCAGCAAAAGCGCCGCCGCCGGGCCCCCTCTTGTTAGGAGACAGCCGTGTACACACCGGCCGTCTTCTCCGTCCGCCGGACCTGTGCAATGGGAAGATGGGCCCCTCGACCCATCTTCCCTGGTCCGGTTACGGTGGGAGGAGGCGGTCAAACTGACGCCTCCTCCTGCCCGTCCTCCGTTGGCGGAGGCGGCCACTTTGAGGGTCTTGCTCACGGACCCTCTCCACCGCCTCCTCACAAAAGGAGGCCACAACATTCCACACATCCTCGCTACCGAGCATGGCCGCAACTACGCTCGGCAGCGAGAGATCCTGTCCTACCGCCGTAGTCAACGTGCGACGTTGTTCCTCACACGCAGCACACTCAGATAGAGTGTGCTGCGCGGTGTCCGGGTCAACGCCGCACTAATGGCATACGGCGGTCGGCTCCCTGCGTGCCATCCGGTGCAGGTACCAACCGAAGCACCCGTGCCCGGTCAGCACCTGCACTAGACTGAACGTCAGGGAGCCCCATCCCCTCTGGTACCATTCCGGCAGGACCGGACTGACAGCGTCGATCGTATATCGACCGTAACGCGCGTCCGCTAGGTCCCGCCTCCACCTCTCCACCATCTCTTCCCTCGTTAATCGCCTCCTTTCCTCTATTTCTCTGGGAGTTAGAGGCGCCCCCAACCATTTCTTAGTCACCGTATAATGATATACGGCGGCAAGCACCTCCGCCTCTAGCTCCCAGGGAAGGGAGCCGGCCAGCACCATGGCCGTCACCGAGGACACCGTTCGGTACCCTCGTATCGCCCTCAACGCCACGGTACGTTGCAATTCGCGATCTATCTGAGCTAATCTAAGCTAATCTACATATTCATACTTATATGAGTTATTGAAACATATATGTATACCAAGTATACATACCTCAACAACTCTTATATGTATTTTGTGTCGGATAATTAATCAATAATGAAACGGTTTTTTAATTTCTCCCGCCAGTGTCGCAGAAACAATTGACAGTGTCAGTGTTGTACAAGTATACTAAAATACATTTATGCTAAAATTTGTTAGTAGGATATAAATGAATTCTGAAATTTATTATTTAGAAATTGAACTGCATAGTTGTCGAACTTTTCTAGGGCTTAAACGCTCTCAAGATGAAAATGTAGCGACATCCACTAATTGGTGTGTTCGGACACATGCATTTTATAATATTGTCATTATATTCCGTGACAACATGACCTAATACTAAGCGAGATTATAATCGAACGCTAGTCTTGCGTAATATGTAAAAAAAAACAATCTCCAAATTGGATGACAACCTGGCTGACTAACAGAAGTATAACCATAGACCCTAGTTTAATAAAACATTTTCCTGTAGTACAACAGAACTAATCTCGACTAGTGCATCATACAAAAAGAGTGATAAATTATACAAATGTTTACAACCTAATTTCACATAGTAATGGAGCGTTACGCTCATGTATACACAGACATCTCGATATGGGCGTATCAAACGAATTTTCTAATTAGTTTAATATTGGTTTTATATTAATCGTTTTGTTTGTTTGTGGCGTCTGCCTACGTGACACTTGTACAACGTGAAAAATCAAGTAAATAATATGATATTGCGGTCATAATTATTATATTATGTAAACTTTGAGATATACTTTTGTATCTCATGAAGATTTAACGTATGTATAACAAATCCCAAAATGAATACTGGTTTGAGGCAGAAGTAGGTGCGACAATGGTGCTTTCGCAACCGAATTTTGCACGGGTTCTGTACCATGGTATTAATTCTGAGGTTTTTATTAATAGATATATCTATTACGTGATCCTATAAAGGGATGGTAATATGCTCATGCTCGATTCCATTACCATTATTATATGCTCGTAGATAGAAAGCTCATAGTCTAAGATTAGAAAATGAATATTGCCAACAGATATGAAAAAAGCCGGTGCAACCCTTTCATATGCAGTGAAATGGAATGCTTTGTTTGCTTCCTATTCTGTTGAGAGGAGTCGTTGCACAATCGTAATGATACAAATACCTATGTTTAGTTTAAAATCAGATGACAATGTGTGAAATCGTGACCACATATTTGAAAAGATAATTTCAACAGATTGATTTTGATAAAGCTTTATTTCGATTTATATCGCAAAAAAGAATCTAACATAACGTTACGATTTGGCTTAGGGTATAAAAACTGAATTGATTATAAAATATGTCAAAACACGTCTATAAATTCTTCACGACAGATTTTGATAGCTCGGTTGTTAGCGTGTTCGGATACCTAGTGAATTGGCGTAGGTTCGAATCCTTTTAAAATATGTCGTTAAGCTTCTATGGGTTAAGCGTGATTACCATCTTAGATCACAAGTCGTTTAACATTATATGATATTATGATCAAACGCTAAAATCCTTAAACTCTCAAAAAACTCGTGGTTCCTTATCAAAGATATTTCTACTAATGTTTCGTCCAACGTATTATTTCGCCATGATTATTTGCTCCATCAGAAACTCAAGTACCTACTTATATGTGACTAGCTTCTGCCCACGGCTTCGTCCGCGTGGAATACTTACTTTGGGCTAATGCTACCTTTACCACCCGACTTCGTTTACGTAGAAGGTGATATAGGTCACCTTTAAATAATAAGTACGTTAATACCGATTTTGAAACATTCTTCCCTGGTACTCCGCTCCTACCGGTCTTAGCGACATGATATATAGCCTATAGCCTACCTCGATAAATGAGCAATTTAACGCTAAAATAATTTTTGAAATCGGGTCAGTAGTTCCTAAGATAAGTGCGTTCAAGCAAACAAACTCTTCCGATTTATAATATTAGTATAGAAATAGATACCTATATATTATTCGTTGTACCTTTCTCTTACCATAGAATAACGCAAATAAATATTTTATAAATGTATCTAACGACACCATTACAAAATGCGGTTAGACGTAATTACATTTGTGTGGAGTGCAATTAACTTGGCGCCAGCATTAAGTTTTTTATAAACTAATCAGTGAAATGGTACCGGTTTTCATTATTTGTTACATTGGTATGTGTTCTTTTGAGGTAGCCGACGACGCAGTCAGGTTATGTCGTTATGTTCTTTAACGATCGATGGTATAATAGTTCAGGGTTGCCATCTGTCTCCGTCTCCTAGGATTTGTCCTGTTTTTAAGAATGTCGTCGGGTGCTTTAGATAGTTTTTAGGTAAGGCCCTGTGTTTTAAAATTCCCGTGTCATTACTGTCTTCAAGCCGTACGTTTTACGTGTATTTAGTTGAGTCTCAGTTACTCTACTTTTATATCTTCTTAAATATATAAAAATCCAGATTCATGATGTTTGTCCACGATGAACTCCGAAACTACTCAACCGATCTTCACGAAAGTTGGTATTTATATGCAATTTGATCCAACTTGAGAGATAGGATAATTTATATTTCGATTAATGGCCTCAATACTTTTTAAATTACAAATTGAAATTATTATGAATGTTGATAATCGTTATTAATTGTAAGTTTCATCAACCTCGAACATGTGACGCTTTAAATTAGTTTGTTGACAGAAAACTGTGGGACCGACTGTTATATGTCATAGATGGTGCCACGTTTTCATTTTGCATTTCTTTTTCAACTCCAGTTCATTTTGTGATCCACGTGTTCTGTTAATCTATTTACTACGTAGCCTCAGCAGGGCTGTAGCTAGAGTCGAATTTGAGGTAGGGCAGCATTGGTAACAGGTAGGGCGAAACTAAAAAAAATATCATAATTGATCTGCCCTTGAATGTCACAAACTGTGGTATGTTCGGAAAAGTTTAGATACCTATCGGTACAATTTGTCTTTTTATCTCAAACTATGTACAAACAATTTGAATATAATAATTTATCTTAGTTTTTGGTATTTTTAAGGTAGAGCATTGTGATTTCATGTTATGGCATTGCCCCACAATGCCCCCCTAGCTGCGGCCGTGAACCTGGGTTTTTCTGTATCAAGTTTTTAGGCAGACTCATTACCCCATATTACGAAATACTCTATCGTCATTTTAATTTCATATGTAATAACTGAGTCACAGCAACGCGTGGCCGGGTCAGCTAGTGAAACTATGTACTACTAGCTGGCCGCTCCTGCTTCGCATAGATGTACTGACGATGAAAAAGTGTCCAAATCTTTCCTTTACAGTATGACCATAGAGTAACGAAGCAAAAAAAAATAATGCGTAAAAATAATATTATAACGCAGAGAATGACTGACAGAGACATGCGAACAGATTGATCGTAGGTACGGGAGTCGGCAAATATATATATAATAAAATAAAATAAAAAGCCTTGTATTTCGTGAAAAAAACCAGAATTATTTGTCCTCAGTTTAGTTCCTATCTTAAACTTAACCTACTCAGATTTCTAATTTTGACACATAAATACTTATATGTGGTTTTTATTTTATATCTCCGGAACCCCTCCTCCAAAGATTTCCAGCGTTCCTTATTTTGGCCTCTTTCTATCTCTACTCATGACGATCCGTCTTGACGATCTCGTCATGCCATCTCGTAAGAGGTCTACCTTTATAGCACTAATCCAGCGGATCGGTCCATAACGTCACCTTCTTCGTCCATCGTCCGTCTTGCGGAAGAGCCACATGTCCGACCAACTTCCATTCAAGTGTCAGAGAATGTTCTAAGATGTCAGTCGTTTTGGTTCTGTGTCTGATTTTGGTGTGTCTTATTTTTTGTGGTATTCTTATGTTGAGGATATCTTGTTCCTTATTTTTGAACTATACTTCCAAGTCGGCAAGGATATACCTACACGAAAAATCCACGTATAAACGGTCAGGCAGCCACGACGCTAGTTAAATTTCTATTGTAAATGTAAACTGTTTCATAATTTTATGAGCATGACCATATAAGGAAATAAAATGACAGCTGAATAACCGAACGTCAGTCTGTTAAACCTATCAATATTTTTGAAAATCTCTGTATTGTCTTCTTTCTCGCTTATTCATTCACAAATTATATAAGGATGTTTCAATTTCAGCTCAAAATTTTCTTTTCTATACGTTTTCTTTTAAATTTCTATCATACTAACCCTGTCCGGACAATTACAAAGACATAGATTTAGCCAAATAGGTGCCAGCCATTCTGAAGTTGTGCCTACATATATTCAGCAATTGATTTTTATTTATATAGACTAGCTGACCCGTGCCCACATAGTTGGGCGGTAATAGGCATTATCAAGCTACACCTTTTCTCTAGAACTCAATCATATATCTCTCATAAAAGGGGGGAAAAGGGCGGGGGGGCCCCCCAAAAAGTTAAAGCAGCGTTCGTAAGAAACGTTTTCGTTCGACCATTTTTTCTCCGACTCCCCAGATATTACGCCCTACAACCTCACAAACTTTACCTCTTTATAATATTAGCATAGATAATATAATTAGTTAATAGCTTCCGCCCGCGACTTCGTACGCGTGGAATAGTTACTTTGGGCTAAGACGCAGCGAAATCTCTCAAAAGGAAAAAAGCCCGATTTTAAAACATTTTTCATTGTTGTTCCGCTCCTATTCGTTTTAGCATGATTATGTATAGCCTATGACACTCATAAATAACGTGGCTTTATATTGGTAAAAATTTTTCCAAAATCGGTTCAGTAGTTCCTGAGATTACCCCCTACAACGTCACAACGTCACAAGCTCACAAACTTTACCTCTTTATAATATTCGTATATATTTCTTACCAAAGACCTATAGTATGTCTTGTTTTTATATTTTGAAGCATATTTATATTAGGCTAGATATGTGACTGTGCTCACGTGAACAATAAAATTACTGTCATGACGATTTTTAATTAAATTTTTTATATTGTTTACTTTATACTTGAATATTTTTTTCTTTATCAATACTACCAGATTAAAATCCACATTTAATTACAACGATGAAATTATATAATTTCATTGTGTCGTTTAACAATTTTATTTTATTACGTCATGTAACAGTTGTCTTTGCGATTTAAAAGTGCTGTTTATTTTTAGTAATATCAATTCTAAGCAGTTATCTACTACAATAGGTGCATTAGTTATAACATTTAATAGTTTAGGTAAACTATTGCAACTGAATACTTTGGTTATCATTTTATGTAGACTAAATTTATTTTTAATTTAATTAATTATCTTATATATATTACCTAATATAACAAAATCATTGCATAGTATAAAACAAAGTCTCCTATTGCGTCTGTCTGTCTGTCTGTTCGCGATAAACTCACAAACTACTGAACGGATTTTCATGCGGGTTTCACCAGTGGATAGAGGGGTTCATGAGGAAGGTTTTGGTATACAATTTGTCAAGGTTTTTTTTTTATAATCAGGGCGGGACAACGTCTGCCGGGACGGCTAGTGTATACTATAGCAAACATATATAAGAATATAAACAAATATTTTACCATAACAGAGGTTACCTTTTAAAGAAAAAAAATATTATTCAAATCAAAGTATTAATTGATTAATATCTTCCGAATGATTTGTCACTTATTTTAAATTAAATTGTTCAAAACCTATTTCTGAATTACATAATTCCATTTGAATTGTCCAGACATATAACTTTATAAATCAGTGTGTCTAGAAAGAATTTTTCATCATTTTAACTAGAGTTTTATTGAGTCGCATACCGAAGTGTATACGCGATAGCCATCAGAACGTTGGGAGTAAGTCGAAATTTCCCATTTTCCGGTCAGCGCTCCTGTGGGCCGCTCGCAGAAATATGCGCCGCATTTAGGGTCTCCCAGAAAAGCGCCCTTATCGCGGTGTGTAAAAAGTAATGCGTCCAGCCTTTATGGCAGTTTCGAGACACGCTCTTTATTATAGGGGGGATGGACCGGACCGGTTAGGTTTGGGGGACACTTACTTATGCATTTGAATTTTTGAAGGCGGAACTTCTTATGGCACTGTAGGGAAAAATTACGCGTTAAATGTAAGGTAAGTATGTATAATTGTCTATGTGAGTCTAGTAGTATACGAAAATTAGTAAATGTATAGTTACGTATTCACACTACAGGACTTTGTATAGTATAGTTTATAAGCATTCTCATATATATAATTTAATACATGTAAACCAAAGAAGTTTCACTTCCTCCGCGTGTATACAAGTATACGCAATGTTTTATTAAAAATAGCATGAACCGTTTATGTAAGTATGTATGTATGATTAACGAGACATTAACTAGTTTATGTATGTAGATACACTAACCGTTTATGTATGTATGTATGATTAACGAGACATTAACTAGTTTATGTATGTAGATACACTAACCGTTTATGTATGTATGTACGATTAACGAGACATTAACTAGTTCCGAAAGCTAGCACCCATATCTAAGCTTAAATATTGTTGGACCTTTCAATTGTCGTTGTAATCGCAAACAGAGATCTTGTAAATATTAAAATAATATTAGTTATTAACCAGCGCGGTAGTTAGTTTTAAATGTAATTTTACCATGTTTTTATGAATTTTAACTTAATACGTTACTATATCACGTATTTCTAGAATCACTTGCATTAGGAGAATACATTAGATACATGAGATGACTCATCACATTACGTAAATAAAAGTTTATTGACAATAATAATTTACTAGCGGGCTCGGCAGACGCTGTCCCGCCCTGACTATAAAAAAAATCTTGTCAAATTATATACTAAAATCTTGCCCATGAATCACTGTATCTACTGGTGAAAACCGCATGAAAATCCATTCAGTAGTTTTTGAGTTTATCGTGAACAGACAGACAGACAGACGCGGTGGGGAACTTTGTTTTATACTATGTAATAATGAAAAAGGCTAATTTGAAACTGCTTTTGTTTACATGATTGGTTATATCTAAGTAACTAATTTATTTTATTGATTCTTATAATATAACTAGCAATTTCTCGGGGCTTTCTTTGCTGTTATTATTTTTGTCTCTTTATTTTATATTTATTTGTAGAAAAGAATAACTGATTCCAGAAAATTGATGAAATATAAAATTTAAACTTTCATCATTTTTTTCACCACCTTAGGGGTTGATTTTCCAAAAATGTTTCCTTACTACTCATGTACAGTGTAAAAGAAATCCAGATGCAAGTTTTCAAGGGTTTGGACAGCAGTTTGTAATGTCCATTAATATATCAGCCAATCGGTCAGATATTCTTTTATATATAGGTACCTATAGATTCATATTTCTATATATAAAATACAGGTGGACGTTCGTTCGCAAATCTAAGCAACATGACCAGCTATGAAGATTTGTCTGTTTACTTATGAAATAACTTGGATGGTTCTTAGCTATAGTTGGACCCAGTACGTTGCATTGTTGTCGAGATTTTGCCATTTTTTTTGTATTTCTTGATGTATTCGACCAACAATTTTTTTTATGTATTTCTTACTTAAAAACGTGTAACTTTCATCAGTCCTGAGCGTGGTGTGTCCCGAGCCGTATGAAGCGTCGGCGTTATTCCCCCTCGCATAAAAAATGATTGTACCTTCAAATCTATCCCGAGCGTAGGGCCGCTCCCTCAGGTCAGCCCCTCGACTCCTCCCGCACTACCCCACGTATCAACCCTCCGCCTCCTATATAAATGACTTGAATCTATAATACGAGGCTTTTGAGTGCTTTTGAAATGTCCAATTTCATATTGCTAATTCCAAAATGTATTCGCCGAATAGTTTTTAAAAGAATTTGTACTTCTAATCAAATGTAATCAGTCCCAACTGTTTCAATAAATTAGTTTTCTGACACAAAACACAATGGAAACATTACATCTCTCGTATTTAATTTCCTTTTTAACTAGTAGTTCTTTAATAAATAGAAGTAAGTAATGTGCATACTGTTAGCCCGATATGAAATGGTCATTGGAGCTCACGCATAATTTAAATTATTTCTCAGCGGAATTGCAATTCTGTTCGAGTCGTTGATAGAGTATTTTACTTGTGAAAGCGCACGAAATTGCAACGTTTTGCGTGTCATTACTCGTAAATGTACATACGTACACTGCTGCCACTTTACCCATGAGTGTGTAAATATTGCATAGTCACACTCTATCTATACTAATATTATAAAGAAGTAAATTTTGTGAGTTTGTGACGTTGTAGGGGGTACTCTCTGGATCAGCTAAACCGATTTTGAAAATTCTTTTACCAATAGAAAGCCACGTTATTTATGAGTGTCATAGGCTATATATTAACCTGAGAAATGAAAAGACTTTTTTGTGGTAGTCGGATTTGCAAAGTCGGAGAAAAAATGGTTGAACGAAAACGTTTCTTACGAACGCTGCTTTAACGATGAGAGATATATGATTGAGTAATTGAGAAAAGTAGTAGAGCTTGATAATACCTACAAAAAAGTCAGCATATATCTATCTATACACAAGGTTTTTTTATTATCAAGGCGGGACAACGTCCGCCGTGTCGGCTAGTATCTTATAAAGATATCAATGTTTAAATTACTATTGTTATTGATAACCGCTAATGTGTAGAACATACCCTTAAGTTTGATGTAATAATTAAAATTCTTGATAAGAAAACCCGCGCCTACTCTGAAACTATTGATATAAAAGAATTTATTTTATTTTATTTTACAATAATCATCGTCATCAGTCTGATAGAGACCCATTGCAGAGTCATAGGCCTCTGCTCGAAGAAAGGTAAAGGCGTAATTACCACGCCAACCCACGACGTATTGGTGATTTCAAACTTCAAGAAATCCTTTTCTATATTTCCCACATACGGTACCTACTATAAGAATATTTCTCAGGTTCAAGTTTCCTCACGATGTTTTCCTTCACCGTCAGCTAATAATGTTACCAGTAGAAATTAGTACATGTACGCAAATTCCGTAAAATTCGTTGGCACATCTCGGGGTTTGAACCTGCTGTCATCAGATTGACATAATGAGTCAAACTTTTCGACCAACACGACTTAACTCCTCACCTCGTTCAACTGAACTCGAACCGCGGACAATAATATCGACACTGAATAGTCTTTACAGGAAAACCTATGAAAACAATTTTGCTATTCTACCACATAAATATCATTACATTTTTTGCAAATTTCGATTTACATTTTTTTTGCCCTCCAAAACTACAAATTCCTATGAGTTAAGTATCTGTTCTGGTAGAATCATTATTTATAAATTAAGCGATAGCAATAGAGACGCCGATCATTCTCACCAGTACTGCCAGATGACTTTTACCTTTTCCCCATTTACTCAAAATTGTTTAAATAAGAAAAAGCGAAATATATGTTATAATATGCATAAATATGTTAAACACCTATATGTAAAGTATTTTTTATCTTATAATTCCCTTTGTACATTTTTATTTTTGGGCCATAATTATGGACGAAACCCTCTAAATATGCAATTGGTGTTATTCGCACCGGAACGCATCAACGCTGTATTGTTCCTTTATTTTGCAAGTTACCATAATTGCGTGTAGTGTGCTGAAGTTGTAAATGGGGTTGAAATAGATTATATAATCACCGAAAAAGAAAAAGAAATCAAGAAGAAATTTTATTAGTGGTATTCTGCAATCAAATTATAAAAAAATGGTTAATGGTAGCGCTTAATAGCAGGTAGTCGTTTGATATCAATCATTCATTTTCAAGTTTGAATATTCATTAAATTTCATGTTTCAATATTAAGGAAAAAGATGAACTAAAAACTAAAACTCGTCAATGCTTTACTAAAAAAATAAAAAAGGAAATCAGTTGAGAAACAGGAGTATGGTATTCTTAACTGATTTCTCTCTGCCTATTGTGGTCATAAATTGTATATACTACGTTTTATTTTATTCATTTTTGCTTTCAGTTTTTATTTACCAAATATATTTAAATTTAATATCGTTAATTAACCGTTACTAATACATGTGTTATTTGTCCCTCAAAATGAAGCACGTCGTTGAATTAATTTCCTACGAATACTTGACGTTTCCTATTTATTTAAATTGTTTAGAAACATACATCGACAGCGTTAGGTCATCTGTTTAAACATACGGTTATTTAAAAAAAAATATTCTGCGTTTTGTTTGAGCCGTTCGTAGATATCTATTTGTAATTTTATATCCCGAATTGTATTCTTTTTAAACTGTATTGTAAATCGTTTGATTGCAGGTTATTGTCGCAACTAATCTTATAGTAGACTAGCGGGCCCGGCAGACGTTGTCCCGCCCCGATTATGAAAAAAATCCTTGACAAATTATATACTAAAACGTTCCTCGTGAATCACTCTATCCATTGGTGAAAACCGCATGAAAATCCGTTCGGTAGTTTTTGACTTTATCGCGAACAGACAGACAGACAGACGTGGTAGGGGACTTTGTTTTATACTATGTAATGATTATTACTGCCATTTTCGAGTAAGTAATGACATCACGTTTCTTGATCAGTTTACACTAACCAGATGGCCGGAAAGTGCGGTTTGCTGCGCCCTGAGTGGGCGCCTCGATTGAATTGTGTTCGTAATTAGAAGGGTGAAAGACGGCGCCTAAGCGAAAGAAATAGGGAGGAGCGCGCACGTTAAAGAAATACAGACACCGGAGGCGGGTGGAAGGGAGTAAAATTCTTGAGAGCGACAACGGACGCGTGCACTTCGAACGACTGTCCGATCGGAACTCCACCTTTTTCGTAATGACATCACGTTTCTTGATCATTTTAAACTAACCAGAGGTGGTCGTCTTGTTAGGACTTTCTAAGGAGTTTTTGTAGCAGGTCAGAATCAATGCTCCGTGGTATTACTTCCCACCCACATCACTTGTGACCGATAGCCAAACATTATATAAAACACCACCAATATTACAAAATATAGATCCAAATAACACAAGATTATGAATAAAATATAAAGACCATTACATGACATTCCGATATCCAGCTAAAATCTCTTTTTTCTTATCTGACTACGCTATTGGCCTGACGGGCCTTCGCAGCTTCACCGGACTAAAAGCTATAAACTCCCTTTGATTGCAGTTATATATGTCAAAACGTGTAATAAGAAACTTTAAACAAAAAAAAATGAGTGCGTGTAACCGTCACACGCGATTGAAGTAAAACTTCTTTGGCGTTATAAGAGATCGCGATTAAGTTAAAAATAAATACATCATATGATAATTTAAAAAGGCATTTATTGATGATGTACCACTAGTAATATATACATTTATTATCGTCGGTCACTATACATTTTTAAACAATAGTTTATTTACTATCATACATCAAAATGATATGATTGCTTTATGATAACTGAAATGAGAAACATAAATTCTTTTCTATATTTTATTTACTTTATAACAAAGAGTTTCTAATAATATTTCGTGTGTTATTTAAGTTCCGAATTAGCTGATAGATAACACTACAGACAATGAAGCTTTGATTTCATTTGTTACTTGCTTAAATTGAAACCAGATGGCAGCACGGTCGCGTGCCCATGTATACATAATTAATTGTATTGTACGATTTTTATTATTATTTAATTTTCAATTTAATATTTGATAATTTAATTTTTTTTAATAAGCTATTTATTGACAAAATTAACAATATTTAAAAACCGGATGGTACATAAATGTGATGCCATATTGTCGTAACGAACTTCCGTTGCATTGTCGTCCAGTTACTTATTAGTCGCGCCTAAAGAAGTTTTACTTAAAAAAATGCGATTTAAAATGTCTACTCTAAAATATGTAATAGAACGTCTTTGGCCATTGTTACGCACATATATAGTCCTAGATTGGCAAAACCCTACCAATAATTCAAACATTATACATTCCCTATTCGATTCTGTGGAGTTCCCTAGTGTATCTTATAAATTCCAGACCCAATGCTTATGATATTAATGAACAGGTCTAAGAGTATATCGTCAAACACGGACAAGCACTAATATTTTATTTTTGTGGTGTAAATAGCAAACAGATGTGCATTATATTTAACACTAAATGCTTCCTACGGCCTAAAAGTATATACAATAATTCAAAAAAGGATGCAATCACGAGAGTCATCAGTCATAATAGCAGAAAGGATTAAAATAAGATTAAAAAATGACATATTCCGAACATCCTTTCTGTTGTTCAAAGATGGAGGGGTATATTCGATATTTTTTGCGATATTAAGTTTCATAAATACCTCTTCGGAATCAGAAAGAAAAGACACATAATTGTATTTTCTCTTTTGTCGGTGACCTTCTGTTCTCAACTTATACGTAACTTAAATTGTATTTTCTCTTTTGTCGGTGACCTTCTGTTCTCAACTTTACGTAACTTAGAAATGCATTAGTCATACTTCACTAAAGGTATTTTTCGACTTTTCTTCGATTTGTGTTTTAGTTAATGTAAGCCTTTTCCATACAGTGGTAGCGTTGTACACTATACCGTCTTATTCATAAAACCCATTATAAAGAAGATATAGTATAGTATACAGGAAATGTTAGAAAAAATTAAACTGACTCCAAAACAATCTACTTTTTTTTACTTTGTAGATTTTAGCCGTTGACCACAATCCCATCTGATCTTAAATGAAGTAGTCTAAGCAGACGTAGTCTAAGATGCTAAACACGCCAAACCTAGAGAGAACTGGCTCTCAAGTGCAACTGTCGGAACACACCAACGGGTGCTTGGCGACTGATTTTCAACATGAAGGTATTAGCTAAGGTGATAGAGCCAAAACTCAGAAGGTGGTAGAGCTATGCTGAAGTTAGTACTGTTTTAGCATGAATGGACTGACTCGCCCGGGATAGTACCACCCTCTCATAGAAACCCGACGTGAAGTAACAGTGCTTGCATTGTTGCGTTTCGTTCGGTCAGTGAGAGCGCCGGAGGCCCACCTCATAACCCCTCCTCCCTCCCCTTCCCGTTCCCTCCAAACACAGGCTGGCAACGCACTTGCGACTCCCCTGGTGTTGCCAATGTCTATGGACGGCGGTGATCACTTAATATCAGGTAAGCCGCCTGTTCGTTTGCCTCCTATGATAGAATGATAGATATATAATAAGAAAAAATACAATACCGAATTGAAAAACTTTTCCCTTTTGTAAATCGGTTTAAAACATTTAATAATCGAATACATACATACTACGAATATAATACATCAGTTTTAAGAACACATAGTAACACATCAATTTACGCAACACACAAATCTATTTGCCCAAGTGATACCAATGCCGTATTTGACGTAATTCCTTTGGCATGAACGGAAATTTTTTCCGATATGTGTACCATATAAACAATACAGCATGTTTGCATATTTTTTATACAATAATACGTTATTATTAAAATGTATTAATTTGTTCAAGTGATTTCAATGTTTGGACAATCTTTATATATAGAATATTCAATATATAATTACGGTGGTGTGCTCGTGTGTGGGTTTATGTGTGTGCATGTGAATGGAACGAGGCACAAGGCGTTCCACGTGCTTGTCTAGATATAAGAAATGTGTAATATGTTTTATATTGGTAAACGCAATGATGTTATAACTAAAAAGCTGTAGATACTTTACCTACATGATATTTTCACAAAACAAATGGCATGATAACGCACACATACGTAAAGTAATACTGTAACGACACACTGTCTTAGATAAAATATGGAAGTAAGATGGCATATTTTCAACGTTGGTGGTGATAAAGAAATAGTTATATGTTGCTTAGATATGAGCGGATTGACGGAGGAGCCATCAATAATAAGCTAGCTAGCCAAGTGCTGGCGCTGTGGAAGCGCTTATGACATATCTACAGCTTTTTGGGTATAATATCATTGGATAAATATATTTTATCATTAATGGTAAACGGTATTCAAGCTAAAAGCGACGGTCACCACGAAGAAATTTACAAAGCATCATTAGTAGTTCTCGTGCCGAACTGCGAACGACTTGGTAATTTTTTCGATTTGACTACGCTATTGACCTGACGGGCCTTCACAGTTTCACCAGACTAAAACAACTTAGTAGCTTGCAGTCCGAAAACGATGCTATCCAGAAAAGAGCTATCTCTGTCATATATTGGTTAGTGACGCCATTAGTATAATGATAAGTTTTTATTTGCCGAACTATTGTAATAACTGTTTAGTGACAGAATTACTTGAGGACATCGATCAGCCAGCTGTAATTCCGGAAGTAGAGAAAGAATTCAAAATTCATTTTTTGTAAGTATTGAGAATTAAACAAATTCCTCGAATGACATAAACTCATATCAAAAAAATGTAAGAAGTAAGTAATAAATGTATTGACCATTTCTGGTAATGGATTTTCAATTCTTATTAATCTCAGTTTTTATTCATAACCAAAGTACTCGTCATTTTTTTCTGTTCTAATTCATTTATAAGACTATTTATAATATTAGAGATATCCAGTATAGTTACTGCATAAATATCAATAAAATAATCATTACATAGTATACAACAAAGTCCCTTACCGCGTCTGTCTGTTCGCGATAAACTCAAAAACTACTGAACGGACTTTCATGCGGTTTTCACCAGTCGATAAAATGATTAATGAGGATGGTTTTGGTATATAATTTGTCAAGGATTTTTTTATAATCAGGGCAGGACAACGTCTGCCGAGTTCTGCTAGTAATTCAATAATTATCCATATGAGTGTTTCAATATATTTATCACAGTATAGATTGCCAAAGTATAAAGTATGTTTAGCAGAAATAAAGTACGATACGTTATTATAAAGTATGGTTGGCAAGCCTAATTCTTAAGTAATTTTTAGGACTATGCTGAATAGTGAATATAAAAGCGTCAAAAATTTGAACAAAAATGTTTAAATACTTTTATAACGATTAAAGCTACATTAGTACATTGCACCCATGCGAAGTCCGGGCGCGTCGCTAGTAATATTTACGTTCAGTAAAATACATTACGTGTATTACACGACAAACAATTATGATTTATATTACATGATTACAGGACAGCTGGCAATTGAATCTCTCACATAATGTACTCGCAACGATATGGTCCGTCACGCAAATTGAGAACTTTAAAATATAATTATTAATAATTTTCTAAGTGTACGCCAAGAGAGTTTGAATTATTGCATACATTTAATTTAAAGATAGAATTACTAAACTGTTTTTTTTTGTTAATTTTTTTCGGGTCTTTTATGACTATATCAGCTTCATAGCAACCCTAAATTAGTGTACGGGCTGATTGAAATGAAAAAGTTACATAATGGTAACATGACACATATAAAAAGAATCCTGGATCAATCTTCACCCTTTTATGTATCCACCAGTTTGTACGCCGTTTATCAAGTCAATAATAATTTATTCAACTTAGGCCCTAAGAAGGCGCTTATGGGCGTCAAATCTACCACCGGAAAACAAGCCAGTCATCGAGAAGAACCGGTAAGAATCTCGATCTGGTTTATCTTCTACAACACATATTTTTACAAACAGATAGTTACATTCGTTTTTGGTGGATGCACAGAGAGGGGCGTCATTTCCAAACGTCACTATCGTTCACATATTGATCCACCCTATAGTAAGTAGCCTTTAGAGAGTAAACCCCCCCCCCTTCATATGGTAATTGAACTCACTATCCGGCAAATCGGTAATGTGCTTTGAAACTTTATAAAAATCAACACTATTACCTAAAAAACTGTTACGGGTCTTAATGAGCCTGAAACGTGGAATAACCAATTTGTTACTGTTTCAAGTATTTAAATTATGTTGATCTGTTACTAAATCCAGGTTATCTAAGTTTTTACGAGCATACATTACATTATTAAGAATATATTAAACTAGCTGACCCGCGCAACTTTGTCTATACCAAATTGGATATTACCGGTTTCAATTTTATTTCCAGAAGCGAAAAATCTTAAAAAACCTAGAACCCGATTGTAGCGACACCAACTGGGTCCAATTGTGAATTCCAAACTATCCTATATATATTGACAAGAAATGTCTTCCCGGTATCCCCTGGGTTGCTCCTCTGGCCCTCACCTCCGCGCCCCATTTACTATCCTCGCAACAACGCAATAATTTTACCGGCTTATATTTTTTATTTCTCGTTGTATTCTAAGCAACTCCATCAATTAACATGCTGTAAAAAGTACAGTGTGTCTCCATGAAGTTTTCATTTTGATTTAGCTATTTTTTTCAATGAGAATTTGTAATTGTAACATTTATTGTTACTTTATTTATTACTATACTTTACTACTATACTCTATTGTAACTGTCCGGCGCTCTCATTGGCCGAACGAAACACAACAATGCAAGCACTGTCACTTCACTACGGTTTTCTGCGGGTCGGGTGGTAGTACCCCGGGCGAGCCGACCCATCCATGCTGAAACCAGTAATAGCTTCCGCGTGGCTCTACCACCTACGAAACATGTTCTGTAACATGTACCTACATGCATTTCTATATCTATTTTTTTTAATTTTATTTACTGGAATCAAAAATCAATTTGTACAATTTAAAAAATGATCGATATCATCTGCATATGACACAGCTATATACGGATATATGTAGTCTTGTTTATATAAAATATAATAATTTATAAACACATTGTTTGTTTGGCATAGTCACGCTACTAAACCAAATAATTGTAGTCTTTGTCTGTTTCTCGCAGGATATTTCCTGATGAGGGAGCCTTGTAACAATTTGATTAATATCAATGAGTTTTAATTATTTTGTAAAAAATATAAGTACGTTAATCGACAGTGTGGACAATTCGAATGAAGGGCTATAACAGCAACTGAACAAATAAGCCTAACAAATTAATTTAGTATCTATATATTGCATTTGTTTTTATTACAGGAGGCAAACGAACAGACGGGTCACCTGATGGTAAGTGATCACCGTCGTCCATAGACACTAGCAACACCAGGGGAGTTGCAAGTGCGTTGCCAGCCTGTGTTTGGGGGGAGGAAGGAGTGGGGGAAGGAGGAGGAGATGAGCCTCCGGCGCTCTCACTGACCGAACGAAACGCAACAATGCAAACACTGTTACTTCACGTCGGTGTTTCTGTGAGAAGGTGTTACTATCTCAGGCGAGCCGACCCATTCATGCTGAATTCAGTAGTAGCTTCCGCGTGGCTCTACCACCTCTAACTTACTCCTTAAACTAAAATATTATGTTTATTAAATACATAGTAGAATCCACATTATATTGTATAACATTACTTAGTTTGTAGTATTATATATATTGTATATGGAGTTTAAAGTAAATATCTTGCAAAATGTTACGTTTTACGTTGTATTTATTTCATTATGTATATACTGGCCTCTGCCCGTAACTTCGTCCGCGTGGAATAGTTACTTTGGGCTAACGCTAGCACGCAGCGAAAGCTTTCAAGAAGAAAAAAACCCGATTTTGAAACATTATTCATTAGTGCTCCGATCCTATTGGTCTTAGCGTGATGATATATAGCCTATAAACTTTCTCGATAAATGAGTTATATAACATTGAAATAATTTTCAAATCGAAATAGTACTTCCTGAGCTTACCCTCTACGACGTCACAAACTCACAAACTTTACCATTGTATAATATAACTAGCGGGCCCGGCAGACGTTGTCCCGCTCTGATTATGAAAAAACCCTTGACAAATTATATACTAAAACGTTCCTCATTAATCACTTTATCCACCGGTGAAAACAGCATGAAAATCCGTTGGGTAGTTTTTAAGTTTATCGCGAACAGACATACGCGGTAGGGGACTTTGTTTTATACTATGTAATGAAGTATCAGACTTACCCATGTCCCTAGTCTTCTTTAATTTATTAATTAAGTACTTTCATTTTATCACAATGATTAAACCCTTTATATTTATTAATCGAGTTAAAATATGAGGTTATAAATTCGATTGTATTTTTTTAAATGTTTGTTACATTAGAACTTAGCCATTTATAAACCGATTAGGAAAATTTTTTTTTATTGAAAAGGACATAGTTTCAAGGAGGTCCCATTTTAAACTGATTCATGAATTGGATCACAATGATTGTAATCGGAAAATAACGTAATGTAGTAATAATTTCTAGGTAAGTATATGTAAATATATACAATAGCGGGCCCGGCAGACGTTGTCCTGCCATGCTTATAAAAAAATCCTTGACCAATTATATACAAAAACCTTCCTCGTGAATCACTTTATCTACTGGTGAAAGACGCATGAAATGAAAATGAAATGAAATGAATGAAATGAAAATCTGTAGCTTTTGAGTTTATCGCGAACAAACAGACAGACAGACGCGGTAGGGGACTTTGTTTTATACTATGTAATGACAAAGATACAGTTCCTTTGAAACTCGATCACCTCAAAATTACTGAGCGTATCGGCATAGCACTATGAACATTTGTTGCGGAATTTTTCGTGGATGATTCTATGCTACTTATTTTTTTAATTCGATTGAACCTTTTTCATTTTTTTAATGCCCGATGAAACGGGCTGGAATCAGCTAGTTTCAACAAAATTTTATTTTACCAGTAGTTACTTTGAAATAAACATGTCGTCTGGTTCTTCTATCACTAAATAAATATACGGAAGGCCTTGTAATATATTTATTTATAAAGAAATATAGAATATCTAAATTAAAAAAACATTTTGCTTGCTAAATTATAAAAAGATTCGCTTTTTTTTGTTGTTTCAAATATATATTTGCCTTCGTCGTTAGGTTAACGGTGTGATGATGTACTTATTTAAAACATTTCACAGAGCATAGCAAACTATAGCCACGTGTCGATTTTTCGCTCCATCTCGAAACCAGGAAGCAAAAAAAAAACGACCAGCAAAAAGCGAAAGCGGCCGTAAACGTTTTGTGTTAAAATAAAATAATTTATAGCAAACGATGAGGCGCAATTGTTTCGAATTGAAACGGGTGCGAATGTTATTGACCAGATTCACCACGTTTTGCGAAGTCCACATTCATTGTTCGGTGCGTAGCGTACCTATGTTTTGTTGTGAGACACAGGATGATTAAATTATGATAATAGTTCAAAATATTTATCAGTAGCTGATAGCCACGTCTTCGTGTTTATTGTTTATTATTTTAACAATGTATTCTATATACAGGGAAGAAAAACCTAATTACTACACCGGTTACCTCATTTCTCTACGGTAAGAAAGCAAGAATCGCTAAACGCGTAGTGCTTATAAAAATCATAGCTCCTTAAAACTCTAATAGTTTTATATTAAATGAAGCCATCATGATAACCTTTTCTTAGATAAGGACCAATAGTCCAAAAAGTACAACAAAAGAAATGAATCGAAATCATTTTGCCAGTTTTGAAAGACTTCTGTAATTTTAATTATATAGAATATTGAGATATGGGTTGATATTTTACTACTGTGTACTATATTTTACGACTAAACTCATTACCAACGATGCGGTCATATGTAAACACAATAGTAACAGGTGCTTATTTTTTCATTTTCGACGTGTCTTTTATTTGCGTTTAATTTACAATCCATTATTATTCTATTCTTGTTCTTGGAATATATTTCCAGTACATTAGGAATATAGTATTCAGCAAGGAGTCTAGTTCCCATGGTATGCAGAGTCCGTGTATGGGCCCGTATGCGACGGTAGACTAGTGGAGACAGTACGAACCATTGCATAAAGAGGTGACGAAGGATAGAGAAACGCGAGAAAAGCGAGGCTGTAAAGTGAATGCAAGATTACAATAACTAAAATACCTATTTAGTGGGTAGGCAAGGCCAGGGGGTTGGAGGGTGTAGGGTTTGAGACAGGCAGGGTAGGGTTACGAGCGAGGGATGGGGGGGATGTTTAGGCTAGCGTAGGCCGGAGGGGACTTCAGGGTGGCTGAGGCGAAGGAGGAGTAAACATCGAAAAAAAATTAGTATTGGGCCGGCGGCGGAGGAGTTTTCTCTCTGCTGGCGGCTGAACCCAGGAGGGAAGGGGCGGGGCCCTGACCTCCCATTGCACGGGTTCGGCGAGCTGGCAGGCAGTCTTGCAACCATGCTGCCTCAGTCGGGTGTGGCGTGGGAAACGCCTGTTGCCGGAGGGTGTTGCGGAGCCTGCTCACGCACCCCGTGACACCCCCCATAGTGCGGTGTAGATTGTTGTGGAGTTTTAGTCGGTTAAAGTCGCCGAAAGGCACCGGCAGCTGCGTCCTAGCACGCAGGTGGCGGTTGACTCAGCTCAGGCCCTCCCCCGGGGGCCTGACAGTCCATGATGGATTTTCTCTCAACGTTAAAAAAAGGATTACAATAAACATGATCTGTTACTGGGGGATGTGGTCTCATGGAGACGGAGGGAGAAAACCTTATTAAAAACTCACAATGGTAAGGAGGAGACAACCTCGGTAAAAACAGTAGTGGTGGTCCTCGAAGTAACAGCAGTGGAGGAGCCGTATGTGCCACTGCCGGCTGAACTGATTCTATGGCACTGATTCGGTAGACTGGGAGGCAGTCGCAGAAACGGGCTGCTTCAGTCGGGTGTGGCAAAAGTTGCCAGTCGTCGGGAGTGTCGTGGAGTCTGCTCACGATCCCCCGTGACTCTCACATAGTGCGGCGTACGTTTATTCGTGGAGTTTTTTAATCGGTAAGAGTTATCTTCGGATACTGTTCGGTTACTTTTAGTAGTAGAGTGAATGATACTACTAACGCTTCCCGGAGCCTCGGACTGTCCCATGTAGGATTTTACTCCACGTTAAAAAAAGGATTACAATAAATAGTAATTTCAAAACATCCTACTGTATACACTACGAGCTAACTGACCTATGAAAGTGATCGTCGTTTATATTTTTTGTCCTTCAGAGTGCAGTGAATGCCGTCGGTCGAATCAGCTGTCGACCACTATAAATCAAGTTTCGGCCCATTCAGTAGCTCAAATTGCTGCCATTGTGGCCTCATTTGTTCTATTTCTATGGAAATCGTTGTTGGTAAAATAGTTTCATTTTTCTAATTATTTAATCAAGAAAAGTTTGTATATTGAAAATCAAGATATTGCTACAAATTGCGAGATTTGGTTTTTTACATCAATATTTATCGCTTTGATACTTATGTTGTCTGCATGTTTGTGTGTTGTAATGTTGTGACTAAATCGTTATTACTTCGTAAGATTTTCTTTTTTAAATATTCAAAAATTTGTAAAGGATATTGCTAGGAGTTTAAGTAAAACCCTAGATGAATATAGTAGGTATATTATAGGTTTACTAGCAGTAATTCGATTCCGTTTTAACTCGTGTCCATATTCGTAATATTACCTTGTTAATATTGTAAATGCGAATGTAAGTTTGTTTGTTATACATTTACGCTTTATCTTTTCAACTAATCTTTATTAAATTTTACATACACTTCGTCTGTGGTATAGAAGAGGACATAGTGTACTTTTTATGCAGTAAAAAGTATTGTTCCTGAATGATAAGTCAAATATACATTAGTGCTGAAGAAACCGCGAGCAAAAGTTAGTAAAGAATTAAATCCGTTAACAGTTTTGTAGTTATAGTAGTTTTTTGTTAACTTACGTTTATTTGTGAAAATAATATTACTTTTTTAATTATTTATAATTTAATACACAGAACAACACATGACAGCCATTACTTTTCGTTTTTACATAAAAACGGGTATGGTTCGAAAAACAAAAAAAGGTATCGAAAAAATTTCGCTGTTAGTTTAAGCATGCAAAAAGCGTTACAGGCACAAGTCGGCGACGGCGGTGCGGCGGCACGAGGCGCAGCTGCCGTGCTTCCTCTTCCGAATATATCTTTAAAAAAACATACATAACCAACTGACTTTACCCAAGAAATCGATGTATCAATATTGTACGAAATATTAAAAGGACAAGTTCAGACTGACTGAGGATAGATACTTGACTTATGCGATTCAATTACATATAGTTATAATCTGTAAAGAATAACTGATTGACATATCAAAATACAGCCCAATCTACTAAAGTTAAGGTACGTGAAAATTTACACACGGCCTCCTTTTACGTTATATGTGAAAGGTAACGAAGAATTTTTAAAAATTCAACCCCAAACGTGGTGAAGAAGGGGGTGATATTTTGTACGAAAATCCGTATTTTCTCCTTCAGTCAGTTTTTCTTTTATATCTACAGATATAAAATAAAGACTCAAAAGTAATTACTATTAGTACCTATAGATGTAATTGAAGTGTTAGTTGTTTGTCCGGGCTATAATAAGTAACGGTTAAACCCATTCTAATGACACCTTTATTATATTACGTAGTCCGGTGAAGCTGTTAAGACCTTGCTAGGTCAATAGCGTAGTCAGTTTGAGATAAAAAAGACACTTTTGTTGGTAGATAGAGTACTTCGATAGAGCACGACTACGGCTAAATATCATTATGGTTTTTCATAAGGGATAAAGATTATAATAAAATTTAACAGAGGTAATTTACTATCGGTAAAAGGAGTTCAGTAGTTATTGCAAGCTTACAATTATAAAAGATTAAATATAAAATATCAATATATTTGCGGGCACTAACTAATTATTTCATAAGATATTAGTTATGGCGTGGTTTTCACTTAAAAAAATGGTAATTTCTCCATTAAATCAGATGATAAGGTATCTAAAGTATCAAAGGTCTTGTATTAAACGTAAAAATTTTAATAAGTTAGTTCTCTATTACTATTTATAAACAAATATGTTACGAGCGTCGTTTTTTTAATGGATGAAAATGATGTAACAATTACTTAAATTGCTTAACAAAATGCGGGCAGAGTCGTATCTACGGGCTAGTAGAGTCTTACAAGGACACCTTTTGGTACTTGTAAAGAGACATTTCATTTATATTATTTATTTAAAACTTTGGTAATCTCAGCAATACAAAATAACATTGCAATCTTTTGCAAACGCTTTTTGCATAAGAAGACAAAAGTAAAAGTATTTTTTATACATTCTAAGACGGTTATTGTCTAGCATTTTATTGTCCAAAAGTACCAGTCTTTAAAACGGTAGCGAATTCTTTGTAATTCTCGGAAGGACTCTGCACGGACGAAAGCGAATTTGTATGTACTTCTGTCATCTTTAATCATTTATAAATGCGAATGTGAGTCTGTTTATTTATTACGTTTTATTCATTATTCTATCGTACTACAACAAAGTAATACTTTATCATTAACTACGTTCTAGTCACAATCGTCCTAAAATATAATCTATTTCTATTTATACATATTATAAATTAAGTCGACTTACCTCTTTGTCTGAGCTTTCCCTTAGTTCTTCTAAACTACACAGTGAATTTTGATACGGTTTCCACGATTGTTTAGAGAAATTATTTCGAAATATTTATATATTTAACAGATGTATATTATGTTTAAATAAATCATAGAAAAGTCGACATATTTTAATGAAGTCGTAAGAACTAACTAAACGTGACGCTAACTAAATCTTAATAGATACATAAAACTAATGTACTACAAAATTGTACATCTAAATAATGCCTACAAATAAGTCTTGGACAGTATATCTCCTATCTCCTAAGGATACCCATACATCAATGGTTTTTATCTTTTACATGTTTTTCAAAAACATTTGCTTTTTTGCGACGATATTTTGATAAGTGTCGTAGTAATCGTAACCCAATTCATTAGTTTAGTTATATTGAGTATTTAAAGATAATAATTTCCCTCCAGAGCAAATCATTTCAAAAAATATCTTAGGAGACATTCTAAAATTAGGCGCATTAAAAAATGTATATATTTTGTGAAGATTTTTAGGTAGCTTTTATGTCTTAAATCTTTTAGACACTTATTTCGCCACATTAGTACATTGCAACCGTGCGAAGCCGGGGTTTATTCTAGTCTAGTATTAAAACACAATAGTAACAAATAAACACCATAAATGCCAATTTCGTGAGGGTCATGTGAGTTCAGGTACATAAAAAAACAACAACCTTTTTTATAATAAGTGAAAATGATTTTAAATCCACTACTTGTATGACCTTTTTTACCCCAAAGTGTGAAATCGAGGGTCCTTTTTTATTTCGACACCGATCTCGCTCTCACGTTTTTAAAAAGGTTTTTACTCCTGTATCGCGTTAATTCCCTTTCACTGGGGGTTGTTTACGCGTGTTCGTTTTTTTAGGTGACTTTTTTATCCACCGGTATTTGATTCGATTAGCGAAGTTTAGTAGTGAGGAGGGGTATTTGATGCCGGTTTTTTTTATCGACGTTTATCGCATATCTTTAGTTTAATTCTGAATAGATCGTGTTTTATTGAAATGTCACGATAGACTTATTGGTGATTGTAGTTTATTCTTGCTTGCTGTTCACGGCATGTTAATTTTTAAGTATACAGGTAAAATACTGCTCTGTTCTTTTATTGGTTTTAAGTTAAACCTATTTTTCCTTTTTAACCAAAAATTCGATAACTTTGGTCTTTTTCAGTAATTATTTTTATATATTAATTATCATTTCATTTTATTATTTTTTTAGGTCATACAGCAAATTATTTTTAAATAAGAAGCGCAGAAGAACTGAGTTTAATTGTGCTCAAAGGGAATCCTGCCATTTTGTTACTGTTCAGTCAAACCCTGTAATTAAACTTAAAATCTTGTGTATTCAGCGGATTTTATTTTCAAATTAAATGTTATTGTTTATTTCTCCTATGTCTATTTTATAATTTATGTTATTTCAGTAATTGTTGCCGTTACATAATTGAAGATATTATTACGGGTCAGCCGCCCCAAGACGCGGGCCCTTTGTTAGTGTACATTGGGGTCAAAATGTTCAGGGTCAGTCGATTTATGGCCTTTTGAGAAAAATTTCAACCGTGACATCATCGTTAAATTGTACATTACGATTTGTCTGTTTTATGTCCATCTACCATATATACCTTATCTCTATTCAGTCGGACAGAAACTATGGGGCGACCTTATGAATTTGGTAGGTATTTAAAAATGTTTCGTATTTATGTTTTATACGCATCTATAAGGTGTACTTCAATGGTATGTAAACTAAAATCCTAGAATGGGAACGATGGACGAATTCATCACGTTAGGTTCCGAATACTGAAATGAAAGTTTCCAGACAGCTCAATAAACTGCTGCAATTCATGAGATCTTCCTTGCAATATATGATATAAATATATAATTTTAGTGTGTTTTGTATAATTTAAATATCACTTTTTTTCAGATTTATTGGACGGGTGTTCTCATTACAAATATATAAAGAAGACTAATAAGTTCTTAGTCTTAAATAATTTTATAATATGAGGTTTATTACTATAAACGTGAACTATAAATTGTAATCATAATCGATATAGATACGCTAAATAGTTTCCAGGCATATTGAAAGCTCGTCCAATATACATTGGACATATTTAAATATCCTTTTGAACAAAAATACATACAGCAAATTATATTCATATTTTTAAGTGTGATTAAAAGAGAGAAAATCATCCTTCCCATGAAATAGATATGTAAAAAAATGGTTTTCAAGAAAACCGTTAACCTTTGCTCACCTAAGACGTGTGCGACCTTATGACCGTTATGCAATTTATAAACCGAATACAATCGAAACTATTGACCCGGAACCTAAACAGTCTTTCCCATCCCTAACAATTCGAATATCGAATAATCCGAAATTTCCAACATAAATCAAAGTTCGGATACAAGATGTTCGAATTTCGAAAATGTGTCAGAATCGAACGCAACGGTCCACCGGACAATAGCTGGACCTATACATTTGCTGAATTTATTTTACAAAAATGTAACAATGTACAATTGTTATCAAGGAAAAAGGGTAGATTTTAGTAATCTCCTTAATGGCGTGTGTGAAAAGATTATAAATTAAGTTTCTGCAACAAATAAAAATGACCCCCGGGTATTGTCTGGGTGTCAATATGGTGTGACCGGGCTATTGTGCGTGACCCCACGGACTTAGCGCCAATTTGCGATCGCTTCGATTCACAACCGTGATCGGCTCAGTACCTCACAGATTTCTACGTACGATTAAAAATATTTGATACAATGTATTAAAAAAAAATAAGTTCTATTTTAAAATATACTATTAAATTACAAAAAAAAAAATTATTTAATTAGACATTACGAAAATATTTGTCTTATTAATAAAAAAAAACCTATGTATTTTTTGTTCAGTAATAAAGGTAGGTACTTCAGTAAGCTAATCTAGTTACGTTTGTATATTTTTTCAAATATAATATTGTATTTAATTACGTAATATAATGTAGACAGACTAGAGCCGAAGAATGCTGACCTATATCATCTGACTTTAACGAAAAAGTATGAAGAAAACAATATTTTTACTTGTCAAATAGGTCAATGTAAACAATATTTTCCTATATTATCTGTGGATGATTTTGTCTATATATTATTTGTATCGTTGTTGCGCCTGCAATTCCCGTACCTACCTATTAATTTCTGTATTTTGGAGTTTTTGGCGGGATTTTGGTCTGTCATGTAGTGGATTTTATATTTTATTCATAATCTTGTGTTACTTGACTCTATATTGTGTAAAATTGGTGGTGTTTTATGTAATATAGTTTGTTTATTGTGCATAAGTGAAGTGAATGGGAAATAATACCACGGACCATGAATTCTGAGATGCCACAAAACTCCATGAAAAGTTCTAACAAGATGGCCACCATTTTGTTAGTTCATTGAAATTATATCAAGAAACTTGTAATATCGATACTCACTTGACAATGGCATTAATAGTCTACTAGAAGACTGGTTGCCAAAAATGGAATGGAAGAAGAACCTGTAATACTATTAACTACTCGACAATGGCAGTAATAATCTAAAAGATTGGTTGCCAAAAATAAAGTTAAAAAAAAAACTGTATTTCTGCACGTACATATAATATATTTTCTAAACTGGATTGTGTTATTAGAATATTATAATTCTAGTCAATAATTTTAAATCATAATCTTGAAAAACTTGCATAGTAGGCGCGTAAAAACGCATAGCTAGTGTAAATATAACTTCTTGAATAAAAGTTACTATGTTATTTTTACTAATTACATCTACTTTAATATATGTATACACTATACATTTAGTAATTATGTTTCAATATTCTTAATTATATTTACCATCTTGTTTTTTTTCCAGAGGTTAATTTTTTTTTCTCGACCTGATTACGCTATTTCAGTTCGAAAAGGGAAGAAAACAAAACTCTGCCACTTCATGTGTAAGCATGTATGCGTGCACGTGTGTGGAGGTGATATGTGAAATGTTATTGCAGTGATGTAAGATTTGGTGTCACTGTATCGCGCGGGCAGCGTACTCAAGGGTTCGGACCTAGGCTTAGTCTATGCTTGGGTCGCTGCCGAAGGGGGCCTAGTCTGGTGGTTTATTGTAGTTTTCCTAAATAAATACTGTTCCAAAATTTTAATTTTTCACTATTATTAATAGTGTTAGTGGTATATGATAAAGCGTTGAAGGTATTTCAGTCTAGTTTACTCCTTCTTATTATTGTTATTATATTATTCATCGGACTGTCGACTGTTGCATTAAACACATTTGTAAATAAATAAATAGATAGTGAAGGCAGCCGCGGCAAGGTGATATCGATTGTAAAGGTACCTAAATTTATAAGTACATATTTCCGTAAAACTTTAGATTGGTCATAAAGTGCAGCCGACCTCATAAATCGTCACGCTGCCATTGTCCGCTTGACCCCTCGGTAAAAATAATGGCCCGAGGGCAGATAAATTAAAAATGTTTCAAAAATACCCCTTGACGGTTCGCATTCGGTTTACTATTACATTTTATGTATGTAATTTTAAAAGGCGGGGTGTGTACTTTGTATATAGTGAATGTGTAACGCTTTGAATATTACCAACGCGTATTATATGTAAGATAAATTATTCACGGGTCAGATAAAATGAACTAGGCTTTATGGAAAAGGAAACCATGAAAATAATACCCATAGTCTGTTCCAAATTTTTTGACCGCTCTGATTATAAATGAGCAGTCCACAAATTTATGTATAAGTATTACATTACTTATCACATAGTATAAAACAAAGTCCCCTACCGCGTCTGCCTGTCTGTCTGTTCGCGATAAACTCAAAAACGACTGAACGGATTTTGATGCGGTTTTCACCAGTGGATAAAGTGATTGACGAGGAAGGTTTTGATATATAATTTGTCAAGGATTATTTTATAATCAGGGCGGAACAACGTCTGCCGGGCCCGCTAGTATATATATATATATAAACCATTCTTCTATCAGTGTGGATATTATTGAACTCCTCCTAAAAGGCTGGATTGATTTTGATGATTTTTCTGTGTGTGTTCAGATGGATTCAGGAATGGTTTAGATTCACGGTTGAATGTAGTAGGTGGCGCTGCGGTTAAATTTTAGGATTTTGTTTTTATCAAGTTCGGACAACGTCCGCCGTGCCAGCTAGTAATATGTATAACATCGAGACAGCTTAAGGATAAATAATGCCAGCTTTAGATTTCTATAACAATATTTTAAACTCGTTTTGTATTACTCTTTTGATGACATTACACGCAAGCCCTAATCTACAGCTATATTCAGCGCGGCCAGAAAGATTGGCGAGGAGTTTTTTTTTTCGTGTTGCAATATGCAAATATATAAGTTGTTCTCGCAGCCTTATCTGGGAGTAAATTTTATTTTACACTGAAGGTGTATAATATTTTGTAAATATATTTCGATTCCTTATCTATACCGACGTGTGAATGTGATACTTCATATAGCTCAGTTTATTTTATATTATACTTTCTTAAGTTAACGGATTTCCGAGTACTTACTAATAAAGGAATTAATAATATTTTACTGAACTGGACAGCTTACCCATTAAAAGTAAAAAGTTTCGGTAGTAAAGTAAGTATTAATGCTGTTTTGCTGTAACAGAAAAAAGAATCAATACCGATATTATAAATAGACAAACATATTCTAATTTAGTTTGTAAGTAATTTATATAAAGTAATAAAAGCTTCTTATTTTATTTTATGAATGCGTACATATGCAACATGTAATGGATGGAAAACTTAAACAATCAGGAAATGATTTCAGCGTATGCTTAATTTTGGCAATTTTTTTTTCCATTCACTCAGAAACTTTTAGTTTGTTTAAAGTTTGTCGTTTAGTGTAATATCGCACCGTATGCAGGTGCGAATATAGCGATCGATCAACTGTGGCATTTACTGCCACCGATACATCGCAAAAGATAAAACGATACAAAATGGACATCCCTAATCGCCTCGTCCCCGTTAAAAAGTCACAATACCACCTACAAAAGATTCTGTTCCTTGTAATGCTTTAACCAAACTTACGAGTTACAACCCGTTTTTTCTATTCAATTCTTTACGCGTAAAGAATTAGAGTTGAATATTGAGTGACTGTATTTATTTGCTTGTTTGCAACAAACAGCAATATTAAAATAAACACTTGGCGAATAAAAAAGTAGTTTGAAAATGAAAAAAAAGTCACATCAATCTTGTGACTTTAATGTTAAAAAAATGCTACGTGCTTTTAACATTTGAAATGTTCTTTATATTTATTTAGGGACTTTTTAGTGATACTATTGTTTGTAATGATTCATAATGCGACCTTACTCTCTGTCAGGTATTCATAGTGTATACCTTTAAATAGTAGTATACAATGATATTATAACTAAATATACGTTATCTACATGATATTTTGACAAAAAAAATGGCACATTGCTATTTAAAAAGACAGCATTTAGTTTTAAATTACATAGCTACAGCGCTTAGGCGATTGTAAACACTTCTATGTAATATTACCTTACCTGAAAATATTTAATTTTCTTTTTAATCGTATCGATCCTGTTCAAAAAGAACACGCCACCCTCATCCATGTAACAATCAAACAAATAACAAAAGTATAAATAAAAAAACAGAAATTTGCAATCACTTTCTTGTCCATTTTACCGACGTACATCAAATTATATATTAACTAGCGGGCCCGGCAGACATTGTCCAGCCCTGATTATAAAACAATCCTTGACAAATTATATACGAAAATGTTCCTCATGAATCATTTTATGCACTGGTGAAAACCGCAAGAAGATCCGTTCAGTAGTTTTTGAGTTTATCGCGAACAGACAGACAGACAGACGCGGTAGGGGACTCTGTTTTATACTATGTAATGATTTGGTTTTGAAGTTATACTTCTTTTGGCGCGTTAGGGAAAAATGATGAGAGTAACTTTTTATGATGCGCGCGCACACCGTCACGAAAAACCGACACCCTGAAGTTAGCTATAGTCAACATTTTGTTTCTTTGTATTTGTTGTTTGTATTTCTTTGTATTAAAACTTTTAATGTATTAAATACATTTTTTCTATTGTTAGTGTTGTTTTCTCTACAAACGTAGAATAAGGCGAAAGATAAAATTTTTGTATAGATTTTTATCTTGTTACGCCAAAGAAGTATAACTTCTAACGCGTGTACATAAGTACACACACACTTTTTTTCCGATGCTGGGAGTGACAATGTCTTATTACAAACACGTATATAATAACCTATATAATTCTCCTTAAATATCTGTAGTCTTCATTAAACTTATGATTAGATGTTTGAAATAATCTATATAAATATTTATATTATTTATTATAAACTAGCTGTGCCCGCTAATTCGTCCGCATGGAACCTGATGTACAAAACGGTGTACAGTGACAGACCGAACCGATTTTAATAGAACAAAGAGTAAATGTTACTCGAAGATAGGCTTTATGATTTTTTTGAAAACGTTTTATCATGAACGCATTACTTTAGCAGTGGTGCGTGTTCAAACAAACAGACAGACTGTCAAACAACTTATGAACAAACCGAAATGTATTTTATTACTTATTCCTAGACATCTGCAACAATTTTTTTCACAAAAATCTAAAATGTACAGACACGTTAGATTTACGTTCTTATTATATAGAGACTAGCTGTACCCGCGGCTCCGCACGCGTTTTTTTAAATCGTATTAAAATATTATAAAATTGTGAGACTATGTACAATTATAGAAATGCTCTTTAAAGACAATTGTAAATACGACGTGCACGCCACTAAAAGTAACATGTAACGTGTACATTAGATATATAAATACTAACAGCGTGCCAAATTAGGTTTGCCATCAGCGACATATTTATTTGGAACCTTAACCCACCATACAACTACCTCAGTGCTCACTTACACTGTATAAGGAACTAATGAAACAATAACTTAAAATATTATTATAAAGATTTACATTTACAATACATTTAATATACATTGCCATTATTATAATTAAGATTTTGTGACAATACAAAAAATAAACGCTTGTCTGTTCCGCAAGAAATTGTATTATAGAACTCTTTACGTAATACGTATATAATCTAAGATCTTATTAGGAAGACCTCTATATCATTAAAGTTATTAATAATTATAATGTCGAATTGTAAACAATAAGCTGATAATTATTTCTCTTATTAAAAATAAAGAATGATTTGAAATCTTGTTAAATTTCATGCAGACAAAGTCGCGGGTAACAGCTAGTCTAAAATAGAATAACCTCAATTACTTTTTATAAGGTTCGCTATCTACTATTGAAAGTCTCGTGAAAATAGATCTAACCGTTTTGGTGATAGCACGGAGGGCGAAGCCATGGTCAATATAATATTATAGTCTAAATCAAAATACATTAAATTACTTTTTATAAGGTCCGTTATCTGCCAGTGAAAGTCCCGTGAAAATCGGTCTAACCGTTTTGGAGAAAGCACTGTGGGGGAAGCCACGGTTAACAGCTAGTATAAACTAAAAATTCTTAAATTACTTTTAATAAGGTCAGATATCTATCAATGAAAGTTTCGTGAAGACCAGTCAAACCGTTTTGGAGATAACATTGCGGGCGAAGCCAGGGTTAACAGCTAGTATAAACTAAAATTGCTTAAATTCCTTTTTATAAGGTCAACTATCTGTCAGCGAAAGTTACGTGAATATCGGTCAAACCGTTTTGGAGATAATACTGCGGGCGAAACCACGGTTAACAGCTAGTCTAAATTATTTGTTATGATGTCCGCTATCTGTTGGTGAAAGTTCCGTGAAAATCAACATATTTATATATGATAGCGGGCCGGGCGGACGTTGTCCTGCCTTGATATTAAAAAAAAAACTAAAATTCAACTGCAACGACACCTACCGGGTCCAATTCTGAATCTAAACCATTCTCGGGTCCACTGGAACACGCACACAAAATTTCATCAAAATCGGCCCAGCCGTTTAGGAGGAGTTCAGTGACATACACACGCACAGAAGAAATATATATATAAAGATATAGATATGTATATAATAATTTAATATTGGTATTGTCAATTGCCGAATGTATGTAATTCAGAACAGTTAGTCCGGTGAAGCTGTAAAGACTTTACCAGGTCATGTTCAGTAATTTTTGAGTTTATCGCGAAAATACGAACAGAGAAGCATGGCAGAGAAATTTGTTTTGTAATTTGTAGTGTCATTCATAATCTTGTGTTATTTGACTATGTATTTTGTAATGTCGGTGGTGTTTTACGTAATATATGTAGTTATTGTAGACTAGTGAAATGGATTGAGACATAATACCGCCGAGCATGAATTCTGACTTGCCACAAAAATCACTGGAAAGTTCTAACAAGCGGGCCACCATCTTT
The DNA here is from genome assembly GCA_036509395.1 of Antheraea yamamai. Classification (NCBI taxonomy): domain Eukaryota; kingdom Metazoa; phylum Arthropoda; class Insecta; order Lepidoptera; family Saturniidae; genus Antheraea; species Antheraea yamamai. Next base: position 17,426,529 of record AP028438.1, read on the forward strand.
TACATTTTACAACCATTTTTTAGAGGTGGTAGAGCCACGCTGAAGCTATTACTAGTTTCAGCATGAATGGGTCGGCTCGCCCGGGGTAGTACCACCCTCTCGCAGAAAACCGACGTGAAGTAACAGTGCTTGCATTGTTGCGTTTCGTTCGGTCAGTGAGAGCGCCGGATAACACACCTCCTCTCCCCTTCCCCCTTCCCCACTCCAAACACAGGGTGGCAACGCACTTGCGACTCTTCTGGTGTTGCAAGTGTTTATGGATGGTGGTGATCACTTAACATCAGGTAACCCACACGTTCGTTTGTCTCCACTAAAAAAAAAAACTGAAATAATCGCAAGAAACTTGTAATACCATTACCTAATTGATAATGGCAGTAATAATCTAAAAGAAGATTGGTTGCAAAAAATATATATATTGACTGAACCTCGCATAGTTTTTTAAAGATAGAAGCGTCAGACGAAGTCACGAGAAACTGCTAGTCAACTATAAATTGAAACATTGTAATTTACATCTTTTGTACTGGATACCATGTTTCGTCAGTCGTAAAAATCGATTCTTGAAAATAGATATAATTACATTATCCCAATAAAATGTTTAACAAAATGTGTCATCATTTTTAAATTAAAAAATGATATAGGATAGGTATTCCAAGTTTCGCAAACGCATTATTTATGTCTTATTGTATTATAATGAAGGTTGACGTATGTAAACTGATATTTTTCAGTATTCTTTTTCCGCGTAAGAATAGGTTACTTAATAGTCGATTATGTGGATTTGCGACAATGACACAGTAGTTTTTAACAAGGACGTAGTAACAAATAAAGCTCGATTGTAATAATGAATAGAATATTTGAAATGTCACAGCGATATGTTTATTCATTTTATATGTAGAATGGAAAATAATAATTAATAATTCATATCACTGTCAAAGAACTAAAAAAAAATATTTGGTACTTATTCGTAAAATAATATAAAGGGAGTTTTTGGCGGGATCTTGGAATGCCATGTAGTAGTCTTTATATTTTATCCATAATCTTGTGTTATTTGGCTCTATATTGTGTAATGTTGGTGGTGCTTTACGTAATATAGTTTGGTTATTGTGCACAAGTGAAGTGGATCGGAAATAATACCACGGAGCATGGATTCTGACTTGCCACAAAAACTCCCAGGAAAGTTCTAACAAGACGGCCACCATCTTGTTAGTTCATTGAAATTATATCAAGAAACTTGCAATATTGTTACTCACTTGACAATGGCAGTAATAGTCTACTAGAAGACTGGTTGCCAAAAATAAAATAGAAGAAGAAATAATATAAATATAGATATTTTTTGTCTGTGACATAGTAGTGACAAAACTGATTTACTGTTATACAAATATTAAAATAGATGACCCATTTTCCATATTTAGTTCGAATTTAAAAAAAAACTGGCTTTGTACTTTCTAAATAATTAGGTTAGATGTTATATTCCATACTAAATTCGAACAATTTATTTGCTAAAGAAGACTTTTAAATAAAAAACAAAATACTACATTTTGTTTGTTTTAGGCACTTAATATACTTATAAGGCTTTTGACACCATATGATATTTATTCATTATGAAAGTTATAATTACATAGATTAGTAAATTAAATAAAAACCGACAATAATAATGATTCGTTATTTTTTGCGTTACATCATATAAGTGATTTAGGAGACTATTCAATATTTATTATTCACATAAATTACTGTCTAGTAAAACTATACGATTTTATTGCAGAGTTTAAAGGTGACATTTTGACAATTTAAATTGAATTTAATATGAGTGTGGGGCGCTACAAATTTAAAAACTAAAAATCGTTCATCGCATAAACAGTTTGTAGGGAGTAGAGCTACGCTGAAGCTATTACTGGTTTAAGCATGAATGGGTCGGCTCGCCCAGGGTAGTACCACCCGACCCACAGAAACACTCTCGTGAAGTTATAGTGCTCCAATTGTTGCGTTTCGTTCGCTCAGTGAGAGCGCCAGAGGACTACCCTCCCCTCTCCTCTCCTCTCCAACCTTCCCCCGTCCCCCAAACACAGGCCGGCAACACACTTGCGAATCCCCTGGTGTTGCAAGTGTCTATGAACGGTGGTAATCACTTAAAATCATGTGACCCACCTATTCGTTTGCCTCCTATGATATAATTTTATTTTTTTAAACAGGAAGAAGTCGTATCGTGCAAGCTCGGGTCCGTTTGTGGTTATTTTTACGAAGTTCGTCTATAATTCCCTACTAAGAAATGGTCATGTATAAATCACTATTCACTGTACAATGATCCTCCAAAGCGATAGTAGGCACATGTCCAGTTTTATTTAAGCATTGTGCCAATTATCCTCTTAGCAGCAGACCGTACATTCGCCACTTTGGTTGGTTTCGGCCTGGAAAGAGCATTACAATCGATACTAGCGTTCTTTTGGGAACATAGTTGTAAATCCACGTTTCGTTACCTGTCACTATATCTCTCACAAAATGCGACGTCCCTTCGTTAAATCTGATAACCATGGCATTGCAACAAGTGACGCAGTCCGTTTATTTAGCCTCAATTAAATTGTGATGCGTTCATCGGGAATTGAACTGTATTTTGAAATGACGTCATTAGTTGTTAAATATTTTTAATGTAAGTGGCCATTTCCAGAAATGCTTAGTGCGTTCTATGTATTAACAAAACTTTTTTAATGATATTTAAATATACTGACGAATCACAACAATTTAAACAAACCAATGTCACGATACAAAGGTATGTGGGAGACAAGCCGTGAGGGCTTCTGCGTACCTACACAGTGCTACGATCTAAACTATTTTTGAGCATTAAAAACATTGGTCTAGAATCCCTTATAGATTTAATGAATAAACTCGTAGTACTAAATAAAGCAACAAGGTGACTTATTGATGTTTTTAAACAAATAAACGAATTCGATAAATAGGATGCCTAACGGATACCATGATACGGAACTAAACTAAAACTCACGAGTATTGATCATCTCGCGGTTGAAATTCGACCATCGGCTATTAATTCCTCTATAGAAATGTGAACGAAAACATTTTTTTTTTTTTCGAACTGACTACGCTATTGACCAAGCAAGGTCTTAACAGCTTCACCGGACTACTAAGGCGAGCGCTTAAGGCACTCAGCCGATTTTATTTTGACAACTAGCTCAAGGATGCGCGGCACACCTCGGCTTTGGCTGTTGCCTGATACATGCAATTCGCGACCTATCTTTTTTTTTTTTTTTTAGCGTGGGGAAATCCCTTATGGATACACCACCCTCTCGGGGGAGAGAGTGGGTTATGTCCGACTCGCACGGACTAAAACCCCACGGTGTACGTCTTCCGCTATAGTTGGGGCGGCACGAGATCTCTATAGACTTCATCGTGCCGCCCCAGCGGTTGGCCCAGCAGTAAAAGCGCCACCGCCGGGCCCCGTCCTGTTGGGAGACAGCCGTGTACACACCGGCCGTCTCCTCCGTCCACCGGACCTGTGCAATGGGAAGATGGGCCCCCCGACCCATCTTCCCTGGTCCGGTTACAAAGGGAGGAGGCGGTCAAACTGACGCCTCCTCCTGCCCGTCCTCCGTTGGCGGAGACGGCCACTTTGAGGGTCCTGCTCACGGACCCTCTCCGCCGCCTCCTTCTGCGAGACGACCTCCTCGCAGAAGGAGGCCACAACATTCCACACATCCTCGCTACCGAGCATGGCCGCAACTACGCTCGGCAGCGAGAGATCCTGTCCCACCGCCGCAGCCAACGTGCGACGCTGCTCCTCCCACGCAGCACACTCAGATAGAGTATGCTGCGCGGTGTCCGGGTCAACGCCGCACTGATGGCATACGGCGGTCGGCTCCCTGCGTGCTATCCGGTGCAGGTACCAACCGAAGCACCCGTGCCCGGTCAGCACCTGCACCAGACGGAACGTCAGGGAGCCCCATCTCCTCTGGTACCATTCCGGCAGGACCGGGCGGACGGCGTCGATCGTGTATCGACCGTACCGCGCGTCCACCAGGTCCCGCCTCCACCTCTCCACCATTTCCTTCCTCGTCACTCTCCTCCTTTCCTCTATTTCTCTGGGAGCTAGAGGCTCCCCCAACAGTTTCTTAGCCGCCGTATATTGATATACGGCGGCAAGCACCTCCGCCTCTAGCTCCCAGGGAAGGGAGCCGGCCAGCACCATGGCCGCCGCCGAGGACACCGTGCGGTATCCTCGTATCACCCTCAACGCCACAGTACGCTGCGCAGCTCGCAGCGCACGGATGTTGGTGGCGCTGAGGGCGTCGACCCACAACGGTGCGCCGTAGGCGGCCATGGATCGGACGACCCCCATATAGAGGCGACGGCAGACGGCGCCCGGCCCCCCCGTGTTGGGGAGGAGTCGTCCGAGCGCCGCTGCCGCCTTGACTATGCGCGGTCCGAGCCCCTTAAAGTGGGGCTCGAACCGCCAGCGTCCGTCCAGGGTGAGGCCCAGATACTTCATCTGGGCCCCCACCCTGACACGGATGCCCTCTACATAGATGTGGGCCCCTGGAGGCGGCCCTCGCCGAGGCCCATGGAACATTAGGGCCTCGGTCTTATCGAGGGCCACCTCGAGGCCCAGTCTTCTGATGCGCCCGACCACGAGCGTGACGGCTTCCGTGGTCAGGCGCATCAATTCACTTGAGCTAACCTAAGCTAACTATTCATACATATATGAGTTGTTGAAACATATATGTGTACCAAGCATACATACCCCAACAACTCTTATATATATTTCGTATCGGATATCTGAACGAAAACATACTTTTTCCAATAATATTGATAACACTAAGGCCTGTTTCAGAGTGCAGGCGGGTGCGGGAGTTTACGCGGGTGTAGTAGCAGCCATAGTGATGCTATCCACGTCTACGTACATCTGAACTACGCACAACATCTGCCTGCACCTAAAGCTCGTCAATATCTAGTAAAAAAAATCGATTAACAAAGAGAGGCGCAAGACTTATTAACAGTTGACAGTTCTATGCCAGCTCAGTGAGCTTCTGGTGTAGATTTTTTTATTAACTATAAGCCTACAAATACGCCAGTAGGATCAATAGAGATACATGTATAGGTATACTTGACGAGAGATTTCAACCTGAGAGTGTTAGCTAGACTGGCAGTGTGAAGAATATACCCGTACTATCATTAGGCAATTCACTATAAAGTGTTCCTTCATGAAAAGTTTAGGCTCGTTGGACGCCCAGTGTGCTATCCATGCGAATAATCTCTTCAAATGTTTATCGCTATGTATTTTGGTCTAGTCAAATTTATAAACAGTACTATAACAGTAAAGTAAATATGTTCAGAGTAAAGATAAATGGGTAAATAACAAAAAGATTTGATCTGAATCAGCGATACGGGGCCTTGATTCGGTCCGTACGCGTTATGAATAAAAGATGGTATCTAGGGGTGGCAACCCTTTCCCTGTCGATTTTACAAATGTCTCCCCCTGATCACCCCGAGGGCTTTTTTGTGACATTTCACTCGGGATGGGGTTGATTATCGAGGGTTGGTATTATATTTTTTTCTATATACTCCGCATATTCGCACATGCGATTTATAAAATCTGACACTTTTCTATGTGCATTAGACGTCATATGTGGGCGTCTGTTCGTATTTTATTTTATTTGTTGTCTGCGGATTAAATGCGTAGTTAGCTTATATATTAAACTAAATGTAGTTTTCAGTATTGGATCTTATTGATCAGGTTCAGAGATTATTGATGTGTGTACAAACATATATAGGTACATTACGTACTTATATAGTAAATCGGCAGCGGCTCAAGTTTAGGACTCGATTCCCCGGAGTGCAGCCCTTGAACATGCTGCTAGCTCGTTAGAGTGACACTACCAAAATAAATACCAGACATATATTTCATATTCAATATCAAACAATTACACTGAAACACTGAGGTGTTCTACGTTAGTAGTCAGGAGTACCGACCAATTATGACAACACCAAAAACATACTGGAAAACTAGGCATTCCAACTTAGTAGTCAGGAGTACCGATCTATTATGACAACACCAAAAACATACTGGAAAACTAGGCATTCCAACTTAGTAGTCAGGAGTACCGATCTATTATGACAACACCAAAAACATACTGGGAAACTAGGCATTCCTACTTTAGTAGTCAGGAGTACCGATCTATTATGACAACACCAAAAACATACCTACTGGAAAACGAGATGTTTCAACTCAGTGGTTTGACAGTCAATGTTCTAATGTAATTGCTTTTGGATTGTTGTTCTTTCTACGTTAGTTATATATACCTGTAAGTTACAGTGCAATGTGATTATTTAACTTCAGATGTACTGGCTAGTTTATCACTCCATTACATTAAAAAAAATAGGTAATACATTAGAGTCATTCCATTTAAAATCGTCTAATCAGCAAAGCTGCACCGTTTTAGATTTGGGTGAAATTTTGAGGGATTCATCTCTAGGGTCCCTAAGAATGAAATTTACACATATTCGATTTTTATGAGCACCCGTTTCCGAGCATTTAAATAAAATCTTTCAAAAATCGCCTTTTTTTAGCTTATTTAAAATTTCCTCAAAGTTTTGTCTGTTTAAAATTTTTTTCATTATTAAAGCGGAATCCTTAGGGGGACAGACTATAGTTTGATAAAACTCAATGATAATTTTGTTTATAGCGACCTACCATTAGCGAGAGCAAACTAAAAATGAGTGTTTTTTACTCATTTTTCGTGAATTTCAAGCGACTCTAGCGACTAATCGGTTATGAGTTAAGAACTTCCGGTTGACAGGAATTAAGTACACATATCATAGACAAAATTTAGCCATTGATCGACTTGAGCAGCCCACTCTTTCTGGAAGAAAACTTTGCTTGAAGTTTTGAATTTTTAAAAAATCGCATTATTCAGCCTACAAAACGAAGGTGTCTACTGCGAGATAAAATTCTAAAATTTTCAGAATCTTTTGTTCTTACCTTTAACTTTGAACGACTGCATCGCTTGTTTTGTTATTTTAATGTGTAGTGCACTTACCGGTCGTTTTTTGACAGCAAAAATTACCTCAATATTTTTTATTTTTTCCTAAATTATATATTAGGGTACGATACTATTTGCAATAAAAATTTCATATTATTTGTGGTTTATTGGTTTTAAATTATATTTACATGCAAAAAATTATCAGACAAAACTAAATTTATAAGATTATAATATAAAAAATATTGAGGTAATTTTTGCTGTCAAAAAACGACCGGTAAGTGCACTACACATTAAAATAACAAAACAAGCGATGCAGTCGTTCAAAGTTAAAGGTAAGAACAAAAGATTCTGAAAATTTTAGAATTTTATCTCGCAGTAGACACCTTCGTTTTGTAGGCTGAATAATGCGATTTTTTAAAAATTCAAAACTTCAAGCAAAGTTTTCTTCCAGAAAGAGTGGGCTGCTCAGGTCGATCAATGGCTAAATTTTGTCTATGATATGTGTACTTAATTCCTGTCAACCGGAAGTTCTTAACTCATAACCGATTAGTCGCTAGAGTCGCTTGAAATTCACGAAAAATGAGTAAAAAACACTCATTTTTAGTTTGCTCTCGCTAATGGTAGGTCGCTATAAACAAAATTATCATTGAGTTTTATCAAACTATAGTCTGTCCCCCTAAGGATTCCGCTTTAATAATGAAAAAAATTTTAAACACACAAAACTTTGAGGAAATTTTAAATAAGCTAAAAAAAGGCGATTTTTGAAAGTTTTTATTTAAATGCTCGGAAACGGGTGCTCATAAAAATCGAATATGTGCAAATTTCATTCTTAGGGACCCTAGAGATGAATCCCTCAAATTTTCATCAAAATCTAAAATCATGCAGCAACCATTTTTTTTATTTTTAGACGATTTTAAATGGAATGACCCATTAATACGCAATGTATAGGGCGATTTTCATGAATCTAAATGTTAAATATCCCGTAATTCTATATTACCTTGGAATCTACGAATGGATTTAAAGCGTTCAAGTTACGATAAAACAAGTAAATGCTCGCAAAAAGTACGCAATTGTTGATATTTTCTAGCGCGATCTTTAATTTCTCCATGTCAGTATGAAATTAATTTATCGGCAAACATAGAACGCATTATTTTTTTTTTTATTGATTACATAGTTTTTTTTTAAATTACATATTATTATACCAGTAAAACCGGGTGCATTAAACAGTAATACTTTCATTTGTTATAGTGAAAGGGGATATCGAACAAAAGAGTTATTAGTTCGTAAACCCCTTTATTGAGAAATTTTATATTATGTGATTCTATGTGAGTTATATCTACTCATATAACAAATATTGTACATAATGTGAATTGATATGCTGTAATCTATTTTTTTCTTTACATTAAAGCTTTTTTTGTGTACAGTAAATTAATGTATAACTTAGAAGAAAATGTCTGAAGTAAGTATAACTTTCATGAATGCTATTTTAATTCGACATTTGTTTATTTATCTATTTGTTCTTCAAAGAGCACATATACGTAGAAACTTTAACAGGAACTTTAAATTCCCAAAACAATTGAATGTAAATTGAAACGAAAAAGGAATTGCCTTTTTCATTTACTGCTGACTGCAATCATATATTGGTAACTAACATAAACGATAACTTTCATATAAAACTCAAAGACATAAAAACCGTACAACCTTTTCATCCCCTCTACGCCATAAATCTGTGAATTGACAAATGATAGGGAAATCTCAGATAACGAGTCATTTTCCAAAGTAAACAAACGCGTATCACGGGGAAAAATATCGTAAGATTTATGAAGCTATACGATTCCAGATTCCCTTTTCATATAACCGAGCAAAGTTCTTCGCTCGCGCTCATAATTTTAGATTCCCTCGGAGTATATTTTTTCCCGCGGCCTCCGAGAGGGACGCACGATCGCGGGTGAGAGGGACACTGGTAAAATCCATACTTATAATATTTGCAGCCTCCACACACACGACGCACACATACAAAACGCGATTTACCACTCCGTGGAGAGTTTCGACCACTGTACATGGTGTTCCAAAATTACCAAGTAGAATTATTAATGAATATAAGAAAAACAAAACGATTCTAAAACACTGTTTTTTTTATCTAATAACGTCATAATTCAGTAATGTGGCGTTATTTCTACAATTAAGTTGAGTCTAACGATACCTCATATGTCACAATACAACAAGTAGGCAGCAAAGTGTACTTAAAGGGTCTACATCTATACTTATTTATAATAATAATAATATTATAAAGTTTATAATATAATAATAGGTCTTTACCTACGAAATTGCCGTTCTGCAGTACTGGCCATTTCAAATCAAAATAATTTTTGTTTGGCTAAGAATTCTAATTTCAAATTAATTTTATTTTAAAAACATGGAATTCTTTGTCAAAAATATTCCTGTGTTTATTGATTAGTGTTATATTTTCATCGCATTTTAATCTTTTTTGTCATCATGGTTACGTTAAAAATTCGAGTAATTATGGAATATGAGTACCGTCGTGGCAGCAACGCGGCACAAGCGGCACGCAACATCAACGACGTTTACGGAGCTAACACTACAAACCAACGCACCACCTGTTATTGGTTTGCTCGCTTCCGTTCTGGGAATTTCGACCTGAAAAATGAACCTCGTGGTCGTCCGAAGACTTTGGTCGACAATGACGAATTAAAGGCGATTGTGGAAGCTGATGATACACAATCTACGGCTGAATTAGCAGCAGCTTTCGACGTTAGCGTCAAAACAATATTGGTCCATTTGCGTCAAATTGGCAAGGTAAAAAAGCTTGACAAATAGGTGCCCCGCGAACTCAATGATCGCCAGCGCGAAGTACACGTCGAGACATGCCTTGCACTGCTCAACAGACACGCAAATGAAGGAATTTTGAACCGCATTGTTACCTGCGATGAAAAATGGATTCTGCTTGATAACCGCAAGTTGGTTGGATCCTGGTTCAGCACCTAAACAATGCCCTAAACGAAAACTTACCCCTAAAAAAGTGATAGTCACTGTTTGGTGGTCTAGCGCCGGTGTGATTCATCACAGCTTCTTACCAAATGGGGTGAGCATTACTGCAGATGTGTACTGTGAAGAACTGAACACAATGATGGAGAAGCTGGCACATCTCCAATCAGCATTGGTCAATCGCTCGTCTCCACTGCTCTTGCACGACAACGCGCGACCTCATACTGCACAGAAGACGGTCTCCAAGTTGCAAGAACTGGGGTTGGAAGTTCTCCGTCATCCGCCCTACTCACCAGACCTTGCGCCTACAGACTACTACTTTTTTCAGAATTTGGATAACTCCTTGGCGAGAAAAAAATTCAATACCCGAGAGGCAGTACAAAATGCCTTTGAAGAATTTGTTGCCTCCCGTCCAGCTGATTTCTTTAAGAAGGGCATCAATAAACTGCCACTGCGTTGGCAAAGATGCATTGATTGCATGGGTGATTACTTCGATTAATATAAATAAAAAATACATGAAAAAAATTCGTTTAAATTTTTTCATACAAAACGGCAATTTCATAGGTAAAGACCTAATAATAATATTATAAAGAGCTAAAGTTTGTGAGTTTGTGACGTTGTGACGTTGTAGGGGGTAATATCAGGAACTACTAAACCGATTTTGAAAATTCTTTTACCAATAGAAAGACACGTTATTTGTGAGTGTTATAGGCTATATATCATCACGCTAAGGCTAATAGCAGCGGAGCAACAATGAAAAATGTTTTAAAATCGGGGCATTCTTTCCTTTTGAGATCTTCCGCTGCGTCTTAGCCAAAAATAACTATTTCACGCATACGAAGTCGCGGGCAGAAGCTATTAACTAATTATATTATCTATACTAATATTATAAAGAGGTAAAGTCTGTGAGGTTGTAGGGGGTAATATCTGGGGAGTCGGAGAAAAAATGGTCGAACGAAAACGTTTCTTACGAACGCTGTCTTAACTATGAGAGATACATGATTGAGTTCTAGAGAAAAGTTGTAGCAGCTTGATAATGCCTATTACCGCCCAACGAAGTGGGCACGGGTCGGCTAGTACCTTATATATGCAGTTTGTTAAAAAATATATTTAAACACGTGATGTCCAGTGGTTTGACCAGTGGAATATTAGTCCGATGTCCATATACCAAAGAATTTTTCCAAATTCACGTAGATTCATTCACTAATTCAACTTGATAACCATCAGCCGAAGATGAAGGCAAAGATCTTGAGGAAACCTAAACCTGAGAAATGTTCTTGTAGTTCTATCACTCTATGTGGGAAAATGTAGAATAGTGGATTCTAGACATTTTGCAATCGACAATATGTCGTAGACTGTTGTGATGATTATGTTCACACCTTTGTTCAGGAAGAGGCGTATGACTCTGCAATATGTCTCTTACAGATTGATGATGATGCCTGATTATTATGTATATCCGGGGCAGATACAGTAATTAATAATGGTCTTAAATGACGCAGGGCATCGGCGGATTAAAAAAATTGTAATAAAAATAAAGCATAGTAACGTAAGCTATAACATGGGGTCCTTCAAGCGTAACGTGAAGAGACATTTACGCAGGCCGGCATAACAGAATAACAGCGACGACCGGCGGAGGAGGACGTATCTCTCTGTGGTCAACGTTATTTTGGATTGTACTGTACTTACCATCAGGTACAGTGCAGTCACTTTGCCGTGCTATAATAAACAAAAGTTAAGAATTAATATTCATTAACAAGAGTTTACTAGGTATGTTTCTACGGGTGGTAATGACGGAAGTTTTAATATGCCTTTTCCATTGTTAGCTACATTAATGCACTCTTCTCTGTTAAATCTGCTAATATAAGTCTCCTAATGAACACGTCATATTATCAATATTTACATAGTATAAAACAAAGTCCCCTAGCGCGTCTGTCCGTCTGTCTGTTCGCGATAAACTCAAAAACTACTGAACGAATCTCCATGCGGTTTTCACCAGTGGATAAAGTGATTCATGCGGAACGTTTTAATATATAATTTTTCAAAGATTTTTTTTTATGATCAGGGCGGGGCATCGTCTACCGGGCCCGCTAGTTCTCAATATAAATCATTAAAATTGAAGTGTCTGTTTGTACATATAATAAAGACATAATTTTTATATGTCTATTTGTTTAGCCTAATCTCCGAAACTATTGGACCAATTTTGATGGGACGTTCACCGGCCGATAGCTGATGATATAAAGAGTAACTTAGGATTCTTTTATTTTAGAAAAAAAAAAATATAACGTTTCTCGGAGTTATAGTTATTTATAAAAATACAGATGAAGAAGTCGCAGGCGAGTGCCAGTATTATATAGAAATGTTATACATAGTATTTGAAATTACCAGAAACAGCCTGTATGTATCCCGCACGCCCACATACCCGTGAGAGGGCGCTGGACGTCGCGGCGCTCAGGGAAAAAAATGTACGATGCCATAAAAAATCACCGTCCTTTCGCTCCCGCAATTTTTACCCGTTTTTTCCCCTCGGAGGGTCGCCGGTCACCATGGCAACGGGGAGATCGCTCCCGCCCAACGAATGGATCCGCTGAAAGCAGCATCGATATTTTTATACGTGCGTAACTTTTATGTTTTTGTCTCGAAATGGAAAAATTAAATTAATATCACTTATGTTTTTGTTTTTAGTAATCATCGGTATAAATAAAAATAAATTACTGAATATATGAAAGCACAAGGTTTGTATGAAAGATAGTTCTAGAAAAATATTCTGAACAGTGAACAATTTAAGTTACACAATCTTCATATAAAAAAGCAGTGGGTAAACAATATAAAAAAGCGCGTGAGTAATTGAGACGGAATACTAGAAGAAAATCTTCAAAAATACTGACAGAATTGACATTCAGTTCCCATTTTATTTAATTACTAGCCTCTGCCCGCGACTTAGTCCGCGTGGAATAGTTACTTTGGGTTAACGCTAACACGCAGCGGAAGCTCTCAAAAGGAAAAATTACCCCGTTTTTGGAACATTCTTCATTGGTGTTCCGCTCTTATGGGTCTTAGCGTGATGATATATTATTATTATTGTAGGGGGTAATCTCAGGAACTACTGGTCCGATTTGAAAAATTTTTTCAGTCTTATATAGCTCATTTATGTAGGAAGGTTATATATATATATATATGATTACGCTAAGACCAATAAGAGCGGAGCACTAATGAAGAATATTTCAAAATCGGGTTTTTCGCCTTGCGAGCTTCCGCGGCATGGTAGCGTTAGCTCAAAGTAACTATTACACGTGGACGAAGTCGCGGACAGAGGCTAGTATGTTATAAGCGATGATGGCTTACTTGATGACGTGTTCGGACCCCGGGGTGGACGTAGGTTCCGGTCCTAGCAACTGAATCGGAGCTTTCGGTAAATAAATTGTGATGAAACCAGAGCATGGTGGGAGGGCCTTTCCAAAGGGGAAGTAGGGCCTTTCCTAAGGGGAAGTAGGGCCTTTCCAAAGGGGAAGTAGGGCCTTTCCAAAGGGGAAGTAGGGCCTTTCCAAAGGGGAAGTAGGGCCTTTCCAAAGGGGAAGTAGGGCCTTTCCGAAGGGGAAGTAGGGCCTTTCCAAAGGGGAAGTAGGGTCTTTCCAAATCAGCCTGGCTAGCTACCAACCTCAAGTTGAAGATATGTCTCCAAGCACCTGTTGGTTGTTCGGGCAACTGCACTTGAGAGCCATGCGTCATTGAACATCATATGGGATTGTGATCACAATCTACAAAATATAAAACAGATGCTATAAATGGATGTTTGTTTGTTACTCTTTCACACAAAACCACTGAACGGATTTTAATGAAACTCAATGGTATTGTGGCTAATATATCAGAATAACGCTTACACAATAATTTATGAAAATAATATCTAAATTGATGAAAATGTAACGATAAGTGTCAAGTAATTTGGAAAAAATAGTGGCATTTAAAAGCTATCTCGGTGTGAGTTACAGGAACCGTTAGAGTTACATGCAAAATAATGTAGGTATATTGTCATAATTTATAACAATATTTATAATGTTATTGCATTATACATACATAAAAATGCAGACAAAATCGTGGGCTGTTGTTAGTAAGTCATATTTGTGGATTAATTAGTCAAATACCTATTACCTAACTCATTTTCTGTTATGTGTAATGAATAGTCGGTATGTATTAAATATTATGTCTTGTGATATATTACAAAATATGTGCCTATAGCGAAGTAGATTTTCTTGAACAAACACGAGTATTATCTTCTGTAACTTAATATTTGGAAATCAATTATCTATAAGAAGTATTTGTTGTACGATGCGGAAAATAACGAGATTACCGGAATCAAAGATTAGGTATACCTATATAAATTCACTTTCAATGTATTGTATTTTTCATATAATCTCATAAATATGAAATAAGACTATATATTAAGTAACATACCATCTAAAGCATCTGATTTTAATATGAAAGATGTTACAGTTTAAATGACAACTTTGAATAATTACATCTGTATTGATTATTTATAGAACTCAAAAGTGGAAAAAAGTGGTGATTTTTATACCTTTGACTTTCATTACTTATACTGAAATAGTAAAATCACAATGCAGAACACATTAAATGTTCATTTACCAATTCACTTTTGCGTTGTATCTATAAAGAGGCCCGCGTGTTCTCACCTCATATGAGATCTATATAAAACACGCCTACTTCGAATAAAAACTCCATGTACAGAATAAAAAACTCCCCTAACTTTTTTTCAATTACAAAAAAGCTCGCTGATTGGTTGGCTCGCCCCTAATAAAAAAGTTAAAGACGCGTGCTGAGCGCGCGCGTGTTCCACCATTCAAATTCAAATATGGTACGCGCGCACGATCGTATGTTACATACTGCGGCACGGCTGCAACTTATTATTGTCACACGTCATTTCTAAAATAACCTCACGTTTCACAATGAAAACGTACAATCGCGTACCATTTTATACTGGACGCGTCGCGTAAAAATAACGGGACGGGGAAAAAATATAAAATAAAAAGGGAAGTATTTTAAAAATAGAAAGATTCCCTTCCGAGGGGAGTGACTCGCTTGATATATTGTCGGAGTTACTTGGGATTTTAATAATACACAGCGTGTGTTGGTTCACTGAGGCCGTAAGATTTGTCAATATGGCATTTTGTGGGCGCTATTTTAGGTCGGTCGCGTGTCGCCCTACTGTTGGATATCGTATTTCCTAGATATTGTTTACCTGACCGCGTTGAGAACGCCTGCTTCCTGCGTTAGCCGAAAATCAATAAAAACCACATCAACAAATCTAGAGCATCATATTCAAAAAGCAAAACTTCTTATATAAGTAATGAAAATCCAGTTTTTTAGGCCAAATCCCGTCAAAATTACTGAATGTATCAGTATATGATGGTCACAATGGTCGTAACATTCGACATGGATTTTTTTGTAGACTGTTTTAGACTTATGTCTTAGATTCGATTGACTCTTTGTTATTTTTTAATGCCCAACAAGTCGGGGAAGGAACCGACTAGTACTGTGTAGAGTATTTGGGAGTTTGTCGTAAAGTGAACTTTACGTATTTTTAGTTTAGAAATGTTTTTAATTTTATTGTACCTTTGTCATTATTTTTTAATTAAAACGTTTATTTAATCCGCTGGGTATTAGGTATCCAGTAGTAATGTAAAGAGTTTTTGAGAGTTTGTCATAAAGAGATTATGTTTTTTATACATAGAAAATGAAAACTACAGTCAGTTGTTTCTTCTATAAATAGAGTGGTCAAAACTTCGCAATTATGTCCGATTAGATCGTTACTATAATACAGTTCTGGTCATTCTTTTTGACTGCTCTGAATATAGCCGTAAGTTCTAGTTTGCGCGTAATATAGTCAAGAGTTTTATATAAAACAAAGTTAAAATATTATTATAGGAACCTAAAATTCGCATTTATCTTAATATATATATTTCTTGTGTGCGTGTGTATGTGACTGAACTCCTCCTAAACGACTGGACCGATTTTGATGAAATTTTTTGTGTGTGTTCGTGGAGATTCGAGAATGGTTTAGATTCACAATTGGACCCGGTAGGTGGCGCTGCGGTTGGCTTTTAGGGATTTCATTTTTTATTACCACGGCAGGACAAAGTCCGCCAGGTCCGCTAGTCTTAATATATATATTTCTTGTGTGCGTGTGTATGTGACTGAACTCCTCCTAAACGACTGGACCGATTTTGATGAAATTTTTTGTGCGTGTTCGAGTGGATCCGAGAATGGTTTAGATTCACAATTGGAACCGGTAGGTGGCGCTGCGGTTGACATTTAGGATTTTTTTTATTATCAAGGCAGGACAACGTCCGCCGAGCCCGCTAGTATATCCATAAGTTTTCTCCATGTTATAACACGTATTTATACCTAAATTTATATTCTACGCAACCTTAGGCTAACCAAAATATTCAGAGCGGTCAAAAAGGCTGTCAGGAATCAAGAAGAATCAGGTGTGACAGTCACCATAGTGAGATGCTTAAGCGTTTCACTTTCGAGGACTAGCAGATGTCTATCCAGTAGTTAAGGTATGGCTGGGTTTTGTACACGATTGCATATGTGATTCGTAGGTGGTAGAGTCACGCTGAAGCTATTACTGGTTTCAGCATGAATAGCAGCGGTCGGCTCGCCCGGGATAGTACCACCCTCTCGCAGAAAACCGACGTGAAGTAACAGTGCTTGCATTGCTGCGTTTCGTTCGGTCAGTGAGAGCGCCGGAGGCCCACCTCTCTTCCCTTCCTCCTCTCTTTCTTCCCCTTCCCTTCCTCTCCCAATCCCCCTCCAACACAGGCTGGCAGCGCACTTGCAACTCCCCTGGTGTTGCAAATGTCTATGGACGGTGGTGATCACTTAATATCAGGTGACCCACCTGTCCGTTTGCCTCCTATGATATATAAAAAAAAATTGGTATCATCATACATTTGGTAAAAACTTGTCAAAGTGACTCACTTGTAGCTTACCTCATTTTGGAATCAGTTTGTGTATCAGCTTGCAGATCCGTTTGACAACGATGATTCGGAATGGACTATGTCTGTATTTATTTGTGAGATTTTTTAAATGTTAATACCTTTAATATCAAACTCATAGGAAACGATAGAGTGAAATAGGAGAACATCGTATCACCAATTGCTTTGCTCTATCAACTTCTATTGATGCAATCTGCTAGATTTAATTCTAAGCTTTGTTTAATCGATTTTCTTCGTTATTATTATGGCGTTATCTCAGTTTCCTGGAGAGACAACGTGGTATATTAGGTATACCAAATTAACCTTAGACTAACTATGAGGTGTAAGTAATTCTTATATACTACATATGTAGTAAGTATTGTGCTATTGTTGTAGTAAAATTTGCGATTGTAAAATTAACTTAAATTAAATTATTTCAAAGGCCAAACTGTAGTTAATGATCTATTTAATAATGCTATTATCATTAAAATAACTTTAAGAAATACGATTGATTAGGGCAATCATCACCATTATTATTAAAATAACTGTAATACGATATTGAATATGATTAAAATAACATATTGATAACGAATTTTCTTTGATAAATTCCTAACGACTACTACTCTTATCGCCAAATATGCAACGTGGAATCTATCCCCAAAATTAATGTTACAAATGTATTTATTTTTTATAATATATGTTATGAAATAATTTTGACACTTTATATTTGATCTCATGGTGGGTCAACAAACATGGTTATAATTATAAAGAATTTGGTTGAATATATTTGTTTTATTATGAAAATATGTGTGGCAACTATTATACGTATACCCTATTAAAAACAATAAAAGGGTATATAATCGTCTTGTTGTTCAAATTCTCAACTGATCTAATTCGGTTCCAAATTCAAAATACTTACACAGATAAACATTCACAGAAATAACACATTCCTTTCCACGTAACATAGTTAAATTTACACATAACAAAATATGTTATTATAGGGACAAGACAAAAATAAGGACCAATTTAATTATCATTATTCAAAGCAGAGCCGGGCTTGAAACCGACAATTTATTATTATGGACCCGTATCCAATTTAAAACAACGCACGGACGAATGGAGTCATCCCGGAGGGGAGCATTGTTTTGGTACAGAACGGAGGGGATTCCTTGTGCGGCAGAAAAAACAATTTAAAAATAAAATGTAATAATTATAAAAGCGAGGGAGCGGCGCGTGTCGCGACTGCCTTATTTATTCCCATTCAGCTGTCGTTTGAATTTTGAACATAACGTAGTGGCATGTGGTAGAATCGAAATAGTAAAAAAACTGGAACATAAGTACTCAAGATATTGACACCTGTTCAATAATGTTTTAAATAGTATATATTACAAAACAAAGTTCTGTGGCACGTCTGTCTGTCTGTTTGCGACAAACTCAAAAACAGCTGAACGGATTTCCATGCGGTTTTCACCAGTAGATAAAGTGATTAATGAGGAAGGTTTAGGGGTATAATTTGTTAGATTTTTTTTATTATCAGGGCGCAACAACGGCTGCCCGGTCCGCTAGTCTTTTATATTTATGAACTCGCTGATACTCTAGACTTCGTTCACTTGGTAATGGTTTCGTTGAACTTCATTTTTTTTGTAGTCCGGTGAAGCTGCAAAGACCTTCACAGATCAATAGCAGTCAGTTTGAAGAAAAAAAAACATTTTTTTCAGGGTTAATTATGGATTGTGCTTATTTTTAAAATGAAACAATTTGTGACGGGTAGAGTGTTAAAACACTGGTTGCCGTTCGTTCACCGAAGTTAGCAACGTCGGTCGCGATCAGTACTTGGACGGGTGACCCCCTGGGAACTCCGCGTGACGTTGGCTTTTTGTTGTATTTTTTTAGTTGTTTCCCTGTTATACAATAGTTTCACTTCCATCGTGTTTCTTAACGACATTCAAATTTCCATTTTTTTAATTGTAATTGCTTATAATTGCTATCTCAACGATTTCATTTACTTCTTTTTAATTCTATTATAACTGCTTAGCTTCTATGAAAAAGTGTATGTTATTTGTAGCTTAAATATCTTAAAATGCAAAAATACCTTTAAATGTCTGTCTCTATTTGCCAGTAAAATTTTGTTAAATCGGACAAATTATATAAAATAATTTTTATTTATTAGAATATTGGGAATATCAAGCGGCGATGTGGTCGAAGGTGGTGTAATACTAAGCCTAAAAAAACTAGTACATAAGTTGTTTTTGCGTTTCAAATTTTATTACAGCTCCGAGTATCAATAGATGTGAAAACCAAACGAATGTTAATAATTTCAATATCTCTACAAATTATGAATTTTAAATATTGTTATTAACACTAAAATTTATTTAAATATTCAAAAGAGAACACAGTTGTTTTATTCGTTTCAGTTTTCACTCAGCAGTTTTTATCCGCGACTTTTTTAAAAAATATTTATGGCTTTTGCCATTTCATCTCATTATAAATAACTATATGGTATACGATAAACGCATTAAGCCTAGAGAAGAACTAGCTCTTAAATGCGTCTGTCGATACACATCTAAAGGGCTTTGGTGACAGATTTTTAACTTAAAGGCGGCGGGCTGATGAGTTGGGTTTAGAAAAGTCTGTGCATAATGATATGGTTTTAATCACGATATTATCTTAAATCGAAACGTCCTCTACGATTCGAACCTATCTCGAACGATGCAATTTTCGAAGCTCCTAACACAATAACCACTGAGCAATCATCGTTTTAATTGTCATCCCTCCATGAATATAAATATGTTATGCGGGTTTTAAAATAAATTTATTTAACGACAGAATGATATTGTTATTTTGTAACCGATTCACATAACCACACGCGAGATAATCGGTTTGATATTAACAGATTCAATTGTTGATTTGTTAAGACACATAATATCATCAAAAATAAAACTACTGTATTTCAATTTCTTGTATAATATTATATTTCATAACTAACTGTTCGTCTCAATATCTTTGGTCGCATCGTGTACCCCGCCAGCACCAATTCTTCATTCTTGTACGTAGGTAATCTATAACCTTCTTCAATAAATAGAATTAAAAAAAAATCAAAAACACATGCCGGTACATATGTTTGTCGTAGGAATAACTATATCTATGAATAGCTAGCTTAGTTTATCTTAGATTCGCGAAATCGCGTCCAATGCAACAGTCCAAGCCGTGGTTCCGCCACTCTGGCACCCTTGAGCTTGTTGGTAAGCGGCAAAGTGCTTTAAGCGCTTGCCTTAGTAGTCCGGTGAAGCTGTGAAGGCCCGTCAGTCCAATAGCGTAGCCAGTTCGAAAACATAATAGTTTTCTATATTTATACATATAATAAGAATGTAAATCTAACGTGTCCGTAATTTTTAGATTTCTGTGAAAAACATTGTTGCAGGTGTCTTGCAATAAGTAATGAAATACATTTCAATCATTCTTATAAATGTCTGTCTGTTTGTATGTACACGCATCACTGCTAAAGTACTGCGTTCACGATAAAACCTCACAAGAAAATCATAAATCATATCCTCGAGTAACATTTAGTCTTGGTTTCATTAAAATCGTTTCACTCTATCAAAATTTATTGTACTTTTAATGACTACGCGACCTAAGTACGAGATAAAAGTAGATAAGTAAATGGACTTAATAAATTCAGATAATTTTATTAGTCACTCTTTTTTTACATAAGTTTTCACGCGGACGGAGTCACGCACACAGTTACTAAATAAATAAACCCTTTGATTTCAACAAAACTATGAACACGAAGCTGCAACTTCGTTGTTACGGCACGGCGTTGGAGATCATGGCGGACGTCGCCCCATATATTAAACAAACTAAAACAGGTAGGATCAAATCTACGGGTGAAACCTCTTTAATTTATCGTTTGCCGTTCGTCTATTAATCTTCATCTGTCAAAGTAAGGTGGTAATTTGCGGAGACCGTTGTGAGTAGACGAAGTGGCAAAAATATACATTTCGATACGAATCTCGCCACCTACGAGCTCTGAGAATTGTGTTAACTAATTTTACTTGACAACAATACATTGTTTTGATACACTCGTTACAGTATTATCTAAAGGACCACCGGAGATTTGCTTTTATATATATCCATAAATGTATAATTCCGTCTGTACATCTATTTTTAAATTAAAAACAGCTTGACCGATTTAGATCAAATTTTGCATTTATGGTACAAGAATTGTTAAGTTAATTAATTGTTTTGTTTTTAAAGCTTAATCCCTTTCGATAAAATTTTGTACACGGGAAGTATGCCATCATGCTATTAATAGTAAAAAAATACCAGTAAGATTTTTAGAAATCATAAAATATCCACATATCTCAATCGACTATAAATAGTGCGTAAGAATCTAGTTGTTAGTTTTTGTTATTCCTATTTTTTCGTCGTTTCATGTTCTGTTTTTTTTTTATATGTATCTATTTATTATTTAAAGGTTCATTTTACAACGTAATTAATCATTTTATATTTAATTTTTTTTACATTTTATTAATTATATTATAAACTATATACAGTCCTCGTCGATCTTTTTGGCCGCTCTGAATATGGAGATAAGTTCGAGTTTACACATAATATAATAAAGAGTTTAATACAAAACAAACTTAAAGTATTCTTATAGGATTCTAAAATTAGCATTTATTTATCCTTAAGTTGTCTCGATGCTATATATCTATACGTGTCTATACACGTACCAACTATATAGTTCTGCGCAGCTATATTCAGGCCGGTCAAAAAGTTTGAAGCGGACTTTAAGTTATATACTAAACTGATCTTATTGATAAATTATTATTTATACAAACGTAAATAAGTGTTTCTGTATGTAATTTATTGTATTAATGCTATCATTCTTTAAAGAAATAAACACTTTTACTAATCTGGTCCGCGTAATAGGAAAAGTAATCATTTTTCGGTTTCACAGCGTTATTGATCAATGATATTCAGCGGTTGTGGTTGCGAATAAAATAAAATGAATGTTAAACAAACGTTTTCATTATTTATTTTAAATATGTACGTGCCTTGACCTAGACATCTAAACTTTGTATTATTTCCTTCTTTAATTCCAATTTAACAATGTGTTGGATACCTTTTTTGTTTTTGTGTTGGATACCTAAACTGTCTGTCTATACCTATATATGTATATATCACACAATGAAATACTCAGTTACCATTCTACGGGTCAAGACGGTTTTTATGTTTTTCATTTTCTTATATCTCAACGTCACGTGGGGTTGCACACGTCAACTCGTGAATCATTCAAATGATTACGAATGAAATTTGTATAATTTGTATGTGTTTTATGTAAATATACGAATAAAGAATATTTACAAAATCTTGTTTTGTTATCTTTTGTATATATCTCAATTTTTCGCATAAATACATTTATCTATACTTAATATTATATAGCGTGAGGGTTTGTTTGGTTGAACGCGCTAATCTCAGCAACTACTGGACCGATTTGAAAAATTCTTTCAGTGTTTGATAGCTCCTTTATCGAGAAAGGCTGTAGGACCGTTAAGAATCGTTAAGACCAATAGGAGCGGAGCATCAATGAAGAATGTTTCAAAATCGTTCTTTTTCCTTTTAAGAGTTTCCGCTGCGTGTTAGTTAGCCCAAAGTAATTATTCAAAGCGGACGAAGTCGCGGGCAGACGCTAGTTTATTGTAAACAAGATGGCGTGAGAGAGAGGGTTGACCGCGATTAGATACGAATCACCTCCCATTCCAATAATGCGTCGGTGATAATTGATAGTGTTATATTATTTTAATTTTACATATAGATTTGTTTGATGATTTATAAATAGACATAAGTAAGAAAGTTACAGTAATTAAATAGTCTATTGAAGACCTTGACATTTTTTTTATATCATAGGAAGCAAACGAATAGGCGGGTTACCTGATGTTAAGTGATCACCACCGTCCATAGACACTAGCAATACCAGGGGAGTTGCAAGTGCGTTGTCAGCCTGTGTGGGGGTCCCCACTGGAGGAAGGGGGAGGGAAGGGAGACAGGGTAAGGGAGGGGGAAGGGAATGAGAGGGATGCCTCCAGCGCTCTAACTGACCGAACGAAACGCAACAATGTAAGCACTATTACTTCACGCGAGTGTTTCTGTGGGTCGGGTGGTAGTACCTCGGGCGAGCCGACCCATTCATGCTGAAACCAGTAGGTAATAGCTTCGGCGTGGCTCTACCACCTACAACTATATATCTTGGAAGGTCATGAAAGGACTTCATAGCCGATCTCTAGACATTTCACTTTGCTATCATACAATTATTTAATAAAATAAATAATAATAAACCGCGTGGAGAGTCGTAGTCAAAACTAGTAATATATTAATCTATTGGCTTATTGGTATGTATTATAAGATTATAAATTTACTATTAATATAACTAATATTCCGTGATTAGGTATTGTTGATTGATTGACTTGTTTATTTGTTCGATCGATCTTATAGTGAGTCTGAGTTGTCTGCGGAGGGAAATATACGTGCAAACAATTTTACGTACAAGTTAATTAGATAACACCATAATAGGTAGTGTAATAGAATAGCATATATTACATATAATGAAGTCATATAATAGCAAAATAATGTAAAATTTCTATTTTATTCTATTTACGAAAATTTGTAATTTCAATATGGCTCTCAAATCTTATCTATTTTTGTTTTATATTATTAATTTAGGTGTGAGTTTTTCTAACAATTATGAAATAAATACACAAATCTCTACGTTTGAAGTAAAAAAAAGTTAACAAAACAAACATTTTGCGTTATTTTCTTCATAAATATTTTGTCAAAACATTTTGCGTTATTTTCTTCATAAATATATTTTAATCAAAAAGTTCAGTTATTAATCTAAAAAGTTTTTAATACACGTTTTTCTTCTTTATTTGAAATGTTAACTGAATGAAGAATGCCGTTTTTCATAATATATAATTCAACTATTAAATGAAATAGCATTACTTTTGTGGGTATCTCTGCCATATGGTAGTGAAGTATGGATGTAGTTACTAAGTTGTGGACGTCATTCTGTCATCAACTTGAAGCGAAGTTCACCCTCGTCAGGGCAAAACGGTGAAAGTTCAAATTTACACTGCGCTTTTTTGTAACATACGCGGTTTTGACATCCCAAACAAAAATTCCGAACTATCATCGGTCAGCGTGCAAAAACACGAATGTAGCATTTCTAATTTTGAAGTGTGTTTTTTATTTGATATTATTATTATTACTGTTAGGCACTTGTCCAGGATAATAAAATCGAATTTAGCAAGTCTTTTACGAGGATATAGAAAATTTTCCAAAGCATTAGATATCTAGCTTTCTCAAAGATGTTACGTTTTTTTTTTAAATAACAGTGGTAACATAAAGTCAGTAATGACAATTATAATAATTAGTTTATATTTTCAATAAATAAAAACAAATAAAAATTTTCAATAACGAAAGCGTACTCGCGGGTATCAGTGAATAATGAAAAGAGGATTTTTTTTTGTGTTTGCTAAATTATTTCACTATTAAGATAAAATGATAAGATCGATATATGAATTGGTGTTAATATTCCATGTTAAAATTTTAAAGTGGCAGAGGCTGTGCAAGGATCGTTGTGTACTTATAAGTACCTATATGTATCAAAACAGTATTTCTCATTGAGATATGTGATCGGCAATGATTAAGTAATTGGGTAATATGTCGTCTATACTGATATCATAAAGAGGTAAAGTTTGTGAGTTTTATAAAAAAGTTGTAGGGGGTAATCTCAGGAACTGCTAATCCGATTTTGAAAATTCTTTTACCAATAGAAAGCCACGTTATTTGTGAGTGTCATAGGCTATATAGTAACTCGAAAAATGAAAAGACTTTTTTGTGGTAGTTGGATTCGCAAAGTAAGTCTGAGAAAAAACGTTCGAACGAAAACGTTTCTTACGAACGTTGCCTTAACGATGAGAGATATATGATTAAGTTCTAGAGAAAAGTTGTAGAGCTTGATAATGCCTATTACCGCCCAACCAAATGGGCAGGGGTCAGCTAGTAAATAATATATTTATATCTAATTATAATGGATTTTTTTGAAAGGGGTAGTACGGACATCTTATTAACCACTGTAGCTATAAGAGCACGTTATACGCAGAATGTAAATTTATGTTATAGTCATATTTCATAAATTACATTATTCTATGCCGTCCAAAAGCAACAAGATAATCTGAGTAATATTTTTTTTTATTTCTTATAATATATATCTACATATTATGGATCTATACTAATATTATAAAGAGGAAAAGTTTGTGAGTTTGTGACGTTTTAGGGGGTAATCTCAGGAACTACTGGTCCGATTTGTAATTTCAGTGTTATATAGCTCATTTATCGAGGAAGGTTATAGGGTATATATCATCACGCTAAGGCCAATAGGAGCGGAGCACCAATGAAGAAAGTTTCAAAATCGAAGTTTTTTCCTTTTGACAGCTTACGCTGCGTGTTAGCGTTAGTCCAAAGTAGCTATTCCACGCGAACGAAATCGCGGGCAGAGGCTAGTCAAAAATATATGGGTACTGAGTTCAGACGTTTTGAATGATTGTATGTTTATTTATTCCGATTCCGAAATTTAAACTATTTTGTTGAAGTATTTTTCTAAGAAGTATAATTGTAAATTTTCTTTTGAAACAACTATTTTCTTAATTTAAGTAGATATAGAAATAACTTATGGAAGGACATGGTAAATATTTAATTCAGAAACACTATTGAAATAATAACTTTGAATGTTTAAAAAAAAAAATTAAATTTAATTTGAGCATTTGATCCGTATTTCATTACTGTGAATAATAGAGCTCCTAGAAAGCGGTGAGCTGACCGCATCTAATAAAAACCTATCATTACTCTTGAAAACACAATAAACGGGTCTATTGTTAACAAAATGTGAGAAAAAAATAAGAAGTTGCATAAATGTGCATCGGAATTCTTAAAAAACTCTAAAGAACAATCTCTTATACCGCTCTCTCCGGGTATAATTGCTGTGCGCATCTGCAACTGGACACCGACGGACAATACTCCACCACAATAACTACTAACTACATAAATCTCTTTCCAGTGAATTTACAATTATTTTAGGACACTTTTTGTCTAGTAGATTATTGATAGTCCACCCTCGCATCGAGACTTTATTGTGTGTAAAAAGATTCGAATTTTTTCTGGTCATTTTTGGGGGCCATTGTAAAAAGATGTGTCCCAAATGTCCCCTGTTTTGCTTAATGGCACAGCTGAAACGCAGTTTTTTTTTGTGTAACCGAATTATGAGTGTCGTTTCGAGTAGAAAGTGTAGATTACATGATCAGTATACGAGATCTGTAGAATGAATGCTATTTTTTTATTCATATCATCTATATTTTAGAAGACTTTCTTAAAAAACTGGGAGTCAGAAATTTTATTATAATTAGTTGTGTGGAAACACGCACACATATATTCATAAGGTCTTAGATATAAGAAAGTTATATTGTAATAAACAGTTAGTTGGCTCGCAGCTCTCGTGCCTAACACCTTATGAATATGTGTTCGTGTTACCACAGTTGTGAACTCTAGTAAGATCGAACCTTATTGGTGTTTTAATTGTAAATTTCATAATATAGTAGAAGTTGTATGTTTAATTTTAACCTTGATTTAGAATTAGTTTCACGGTAAGAAGTTCGATGTTTGGTTGGTACACAAAAAGACAAATTAATACATACTAATAAGTTAAAATACAAATAATCTGAAATACACGTGGAAAATATGGCAATGAATAATTATAGAACATAAAGTTTATATAAGTATTTGTTGATATTTTGTGAATATATTGAAATTTTTAAGGAATTCATTTTTAAGTTATTGGGATAACTTGAAAGGAAAATTATGGGTTATTATTTAGTTTCATTAATAAAAACTTGTTAATTATTTTAATTGCTAAACATATATTAACAAATTATATTTAACTAGCGGGCCCGGTAGACGTTGTCCCGTCCTGATTATAAAAAAATCCTTGACAAATTATGAACCAAAACGTTCCTCATGAACCACTTTATCCACTGGTGAAAACCGCTTGAAAATCCGTTCAGTAGTTTTTGAGTTTATCGCGAACAGACAGACAGACAGACGCGGTAGGGGGCTTTGTTTTATAACTATGTAATGATTGCATATACTATCTTCTTTTCAATCTTTACATAAATGGTAAAAGTTATTTTTCTTGAAATTACTACAATTTTAATTTGTTTAAATTATAAATAAATGTTATTTTTACCGAAAATATGTAGTTCCGAGTTCACTAATAACATGACAATTTAGTGGTCAAGGAGTTAAATTTTGGGTGAAATTAGGGATGAAGTTCTGAACAGTCCATGTAGATATTTACAGTAGGAGTAACGGCTATATACAGGGCTATGAATCAGAAGTAATATTTGGGATTTTTATACAAGAATATTTTAAGGAGCCTCTTTTGATGCGTATTAGTGCTCACCTCCAACACCTATACTTCTTTCCTAGCCTTGCTAAATTTGGTAAGACCCTACTGAGGCCGATTTAAATAATTTATCTAAAAATACACCTATGGTAATTCCATAAAAGGTAAGGTGTTATAGTAGACTTTGCGTTTGAACTTGGATTTTGAGAACTTAGATCTAACAGTATTTTAATAAGCTCCCTGTGCATCTCCAATCCCTGCACTCCTCTCTCTGCATGGCTAAGTATACTATACTAAGGTCACTTTGAATATTCTCTCAAAAAAGGAGCTTAGGGAGGCTTTTGAAAAGGCAAGGTCTTTTAGTAGAATTTTCGTTTGGATTTTATACTTAATGTTTCGTATCACTGTAAAAAAGAAGATAAAAAATCCTATTAATTATGGATTCGTTATAACAAAAACGTGAATTAGACATAATAAGTCAAAATATTCACACCCAATGAAATCCAGTATCGATTTTATCTTAACATTGATCAGTGTTTAAGTTAATAAGGCGGGCTTTAAAAGCACTCTGGAATAGTTATTTAAATAGTAAACTATCTCCGTCACATGCAATGAAGACGAACGACCCGGCTAATGAATGACTATGGTTGGGCAAAGATTAAATATCTCCAAGAGGAGTAATTTTATTCATCTGCCCAAAGTAAAAACCTAATTATTTTCACTTATATATATTTCCATTCCAACATTACCTAGTATCGTACTAATGTCGTTAATCGACGTTCAGAATATAACTGTAGCTTTAGATTATATTTTTCTTTCTATTGCGGTCGGGTTATCTGGGATCTATTTAATTTACTCAGCGTGCTTATAGTTTTTCTGATGGGCACGAAATTTAAAATAATTGAAAACAAAGTATAATCGGGTGGGCCAACTACAAAGACCCGGCGGGCAGCACGTTTAGTATGGCTGATCTATACTAATATTATGAAGCTGATGAGTGTTTGCTTGAACGCGCTAATCTCAGGAAGAAATGGTTTTATTTGAAAAATTTCTTTAGTGTTCGATAGCTCATTTATCGAGGAAGGCTATATTTGCCAATAGGAGCAGAGCACCATAGAAGAATGTTTAAAAATCGGGTTTTTGTTCCTTTTGAGAGCTTCCGCTGTGTGTGGTGCGTAAATGATAACTATTATATAATAAAACTAGGGACCATAGCAAAACAGAAGAATAGCAATGCTACAAATTTGTCATTTCTATATACCCAGTTATTTTTCATTTCATATGAATAAAACAGTGATACATGAACCAACACAAACTAACTAAAGTCGGACTAGCTCTATAATAGCTATGGTGCCTGTGATATTAAGGACCCTAAAGTAGAAAAAGTTTAAGTTATATAATTTTATTTATTCTGTAATATTTACTTAAAGCCTTTTTAATCGGCACTGTAACATTGACGTAAAATAATCATATGACAAAAAAAAATATTACTCTTTTCAAGGCACGGTAAGTATGTACTCCAGAAAAAATTAAATCTGTCATAATAAAAGTAGGTTGGCATTGGTAATAAAAAAAGGAAAATGATTTGGGCTTCCATAAAAACGAAAATCACATAATACGTTACGAAATTTTTTGTGACAGGTTATTGCAATAATCTGGCGTCCTTCTAATAAACTGCATAGGTTGGGTTAATTTGTAAAAGTAGTTTGTTGTGTCTGTTTCATATACTTAATCTATGTTAGTTTTGAGGCGGGTGCTTGGTCGGCACTTGTTTCTTCGCCACCGTATGTAGCCAACTTTTTTGTGTTTTTTTTTTTTCAGAAAAAATGTCAAAAGCTAGCGTAACACGAGCCGAACGGTATGCGGATGTCAAACTGGATGATTTCTCTGCTTTTTGTCACAAGCAGTTTCTTTTCTCAAAATTAATGGTTACCGTCTTTACACGGAAATATTTTTTATATTCCTATAATTTAGGTATTAATTTTTTTTTAATTCAAATAACGATTGTTTTATTTTTAATTGTAACTTCTACTTTTTTTAGTAACCAATTACAGAAATTTCTTTTACGTTGAAATATTTTAAGGGATATTGCAATCAATCCAAATAATTTTGTTTACACTTGTTAGTACTCGAGACTTATTTCTTGTGAAAATGGTTGTTTTTTAATACCAACTAGGTACGTGTTTTAACTTCTGAAATAATTGTGACAAGTTTTTATTGTAATATTAGATATCACTATTAGTGTTAGATACTTAATCATTTTAACCCGTTTACCGATTCTAAATTACCTCTATTAAATTTTATTGTTATTACTTAGTTCTTACGGAAAATCATTACAATATGTGTCTGGGTATTTTCTCCATCTACCAGTAAAAATTATCTCAAATTTAGTTTAGCCGTTGCGGAGAGCAATCAGCAGAGACAAACAATAGACATTTCAATTTTGTTATATGTATTCATATTCTATATAAATAGCGATAGGTGAAAGTTTGAGAAATTAATTTTAAATGCAATTAATAAGGTTCATTTTATGCGGCTAATTTTCATAAGATACTCGTACTAATTTATTGAGCTTATTAAAAAAATAGTAAATAAAAACTTGGGTACGCGGCGACATTCCCGTTTAGCGTCTTTTTTAATTTTTTCCAAACATCTTCAGGTTTACTGCGAGTGCGTTCTAGCAGGAAATGATGTTCAGGAATGAGGATATATTCTCGTTAATTTGCACCATAAATCATCGAAAATGTAACTTTTGGCGGCGCGGCGGCTGCGCGATGTTCGCCGATAGGACCTTTTTGTCGTATTTGAGATATGCCAGCGGATCATATTTCAGTTTGCGGTCGTGTTGATTTTCTATGTATAGCAATGTTTCTTTGGTAATATTTCAGAATAGTTCTCGTAAAATCACAACATATCACATTTTTATGTTGACTATTAACTTTTTTAAATAAATAATAATTTAAGATTACTTTCTGGTAATTTGGTAGCTGTCCAAATATCTATTTAACATTTCTTTAACCAAAACAAAAGTACAATAAATGTATAATAGAATTATTACGTGGCTAAACAAAAAAATTATTTTAATCGTTGATCTTTTTGGAATACATATACTTAAGACATTCGGATTTTTCTACGAAACACTTGTTACGTTAAAACTTTCAAAGAATAAGTGGAAAAGAATGAAAATTTAACAGGCATTTACTGCACGTCATAATCTTGACAAAATGACAATAGTTTACCGTTTTCTTTAAACATACATTGTGCTACAGATATGTTATTCGTACAAAAGACGATAGTGTGGCAATAGAGAATTGATTTTACAATAACCTATCTACCTACACTATCTGTCGCCTGTGACTTTGTTCTTATGAAAATATATTTCTTCTTTCATGGGAAATACATGATTTATATAGATTAGGCGTCTTTTATATTTTATTGCAACTTCTTTAATCTTAATTGGTGACAACAGATAATGTTATATCTGTAAAATTTTATATTCACTGCCTAATCCGTATACAAATGGATATTGATATATAACTTAGATACAGGGCTGTACCTTGAGTCGAATTTGAGGTGAGGGAGCATTGGTTACAGGTAAGGTGGAAGTAAAAAAATTACCATAATTGATCTGCCGTCGAATGTCACAAACTGTGGTATTTTTTTTTGTGTCATAGCAGGCAAACGAACAGGTGGGTCACCTGATATTAAGTGATCACCACTGTCCATAGACACTAACAACATCAGGGGAGTCGAAAGTGCGTTGCCAACCTGCGTTTGGGGAAAAGGGAGAGAGGAGAGGGGAGGAGAGGTGGGCCTCCGGCGCTCTCACTGACCGAACGAAACGCAACAATGCAAGCACTGTCGCTTCACGTCAGTTTTCTATGAGAGGGTGGTACTACCCCGGGCGAGCTGACCCATTCATGCTGAAACTTCAGCATGGCTTTACCACCTACAAGCTATGTTCGGAAAAGTGTAGATACCTATCGCTTCAATTTTTTTAAATCTCAAACTATGAAGAAACAATTTAATAATAACAATTTAAGGTAGGGCTTCTGATTTCAAGGTGGAGCATTGCCCCGCAATGCCCCCCCCCGCCTAGCTACGGCCGTGCTTAGATATACTCTGAAAGTCACTTACGCATACGTAAAGACCGTTCCGTCGTCTATACGCACGAGGACGTCTTTCGTGAGTTCCGCGATCCGCTTGTCCTGCGTGACGATGCGCCCCGCTGCCGCCGCGCCCCGGCCGGCGACGGCCTCGAGATCCACCAAAAAAGGCCCTTTTC
This sequence comes from Antheraea yamamai, assembly GCA_036509395.1. Classification (NCBI taxonomy): domain Eukaryota; kingdom Metazoa; phylum Arthropoda; class Insecta; order Lepidoptera; family Saturniidae; genus Antheraea; species Antheraea yamamai. The sequence goes on from AP028438.1 coordinate 17,458,251, forward strand.
AGGGCCAAACAGAATGCCTTTCGACAACCACAGCTTTGCCTACGGACCAGACGACCGCAAACACGAAGACTACCGCAACTCACACCGGACACCGCACTTCCGTGCCCGCTCCTAGTTCTCAGCCCTCAGGGGCGCGACAGAGGTCGCCCGGGGGGGGGTCCCCATCGGCAGTCGTTCACGAGAGTGATATTGTCACTCTCGCCGAGCTCATTTCAGCTCGGACGTTGTCGGTGGGGATGACCCGCTGGATGGCGCTGTACTTGCGCCTCAAGGAGGCAGAGGACGAGGGGAAGAAGCCTTCTACCGAAGACGCCGCGGCGCTTGAACGTGCCGCAAAAGGGACTTTGAAGCCACCGAAAATCCCGGACAGCCAAGTCGGGCCGATAGGTAGGGCGCTGCGCCGCAAGCGCAGCGACACCGTACCCGGCCCCACCGAGACACCCGAACAAACACAGATCCTGCCACAAACATCACCAGACGCCCAATCTCCAGACCCGAAAAGGTCGAAGATTCAACAAGAAGTCTCAATATCGCGCGGTAAATCAGCGGCGCAGGCGGTCGCACCCACGCCAGCGCCCGCTACGTCGCGAGGGGCTGCCCGCGAGCAGCCCCCCCCCGTACCGAGTACGGAACCCGCGAGAGCTAAACCGCGCGAGCTCAAGACCACTGATCGCACAGTGGCGCCACCCGCGAGTGTGCCGTCATACGCCGCGATCACAGCGCCGCCGCTGAAAAAATCCGGCCAATCAGCGAGCTCCGTCGAGATAAGACCACCTCAAGGTTTAGCCGAAGAAACATTAAGACCACAACAAGGTTTAGCCGCCAAGCAACACCTCCCGCCGATCGTTGTGGAAAGCCTCCCCGAATGGGTCGAGCATCTACAACGGTTGGAAGGGATGCTCGGTCGCAACCCCAATGTACGAGCCTTCGGAAACGGACTCCGGTTTATCCCGAGTGACGTTGAAGAATACAATTTAGTTTGCGACTACCTCAAGATTCAAGAAGGGGTGAGTTGGTTCACATACTCACCCCAACCGAGACAAGCCCTCAAGGTCGCTATCCGCGGCCTCCCGAGAGAGACGGACCCATTGAAAATAATTGAGGACCTAAAAACAAAAGGCTTTGAGGCCGAATATGCCCGACAGATAAACGGGCGGAGTGGCAGAAACGGGTGCATATACTACGCCGCTCTAAAAAGAACACCCAGGCTCACGCCCGCCATATATACAGTGGAGACACTGTTGAGACTGCCAGTCAAAATAGAAGCCTGGAGAGGAGAACGCCGGCTGGCACAATGTTTCAGGTGCCAGCAATTTCGGCACTCGTCACAGCAGTGCCACAGGGAAATTGCTTGCGTACGGTGCGGGGGGCCGCACTACGCAAGGCAATGCGATCGCCCTATTGAAGAACCGGCGACCTGCGCGAACTGCGGAGGCGCCCACACTGCCAACAACAGAAGGAATTGCCAAGTTTTTAAACGTGAGCTAAGAAATCGCCGGGCCGGCACCGTGGCCCGGACCGGCACCGAGCGACGAAAAAGAGAGCCTAAACCGGCCCCAAGGATGGTGGAGGAGACGGCGCCGGCGAGCCTTATGGCCCCCGCCAATGACCCCCCACCCCCCCAGGGAACCAGAAAGACCAGAGAAAGGAGAAAACCTAGCAAAGAAAAGAGTGAGGTCACCATAGAAACCCTTCTGAAAGAATTAAGTACCATATCAGAGGCTATTTACAGCGAACAGGATGCCAAGCTACAGAGAGCCTCCCTGGAAGAAGCCAAGGCTATCGAGGCGGAAACCAGGGATCGAATAAAACACGCAAGACTGAACTATGAGAAGAAAGCCGCACTGCACACTTCATGCGGGACATACTAGAATGAGGTCGAGAAAGCACTAGAAAACGAGACGGACAGAAACGGGGCAGCGTCATCATAAGATGACACTCACCCCAACAACAGACACCCCTGCTTACGCAGGGGGAGAGCGAAGCCACCGCCAGAGGGACAATCCCTGATGCGGTCCCCCCGCGCACCCCCTGACGGGGGCGCGCGAGACGACACCCGAGTCGAGCATACGTAAATTCTCTAGAAAAAACTTTATTTATTTTATTTACAGTTGTGGATAATTCAACAGTCTGATGAATATATGTAATAAGAAGGAGGAAACAAGATCTAAAATCTTTATCACACTGATACAACTTACACTATTAATAACATTAATACAATTACATGTACCTATGTATATATTAACAAAAAAATATTACAGGAATATATGTGAGTCGTGATGAAGTTGTCGGAAATAATATTTTATCTCGTGCTGTCAATTCTTAGATCTTTTATAACAACTAATTTCATGAGAAAAGTTATGTTTTTGCTAGTAATTCGGATGATATTACGATTGTTTTGGGAATACGCCAAGTGGCTGCCGATATTTCGACTTATTTGACCCGTGGGATGTTCCCCCGGAACTTGGGTAGATCTCATATTAAAATATGACGTGATTTATCGCATTAGGATGATGTAAAAAAATATTTTGCTGAGGAACTAAATGTCATGTGATCTACTAAATATATAGTTATATTTCTACAGCACGTTTTAAATTTCTTTTAAATGTTAGGATTATTGTAATGTTTGTTTGTTCTATCTTTTATATTTTGTATATTTACGTCTTATATGGTTAAAAAAAAGTAAGCTTTGATCTCTCCATATAGATGTATTTTACGCCAGTCTTTGGAAATTAGAAGTAAATTTTCAGTTTAAACAGTTATGTTATAACACGCTCATGTTGTATATACAATTATTAATAGATATATATCTGGGACAACAGGAATTAAGACATCTACAGTAGGCTTCCTTTGATTTTTTTTTACTTTGATGCATATATTTAAAAATATTACATGAAGTATGAGTGTAAATAATGATTGTTTTATTTATTGTATTTCATTTTTAGCATCTATGGATCTATATGTGAACTTTAGCTATAAGCTCACAAATTTCTACGCGCAATATATTTAAAATGAGATAGACACATAATTTTATTCGTCGCGTGTTTATATGTGCAATGTAATATTTCGTTTAATATGCGAATATTAGTATGTCAAAAACATGTGTTGACAAAGGAGCAAATTTAAAGTTTCAACATTGTTTTATATTTCAAAATATTATAGTACCTCCTAAAATATGTTGATTACTCGAAAATTCATCATTTAACAAGATAGAAAGGCATCTTCTATGTCAAAAAAGGGCTATTACAGTAAACCTGTCGATATTTTTAAGTAAATATTTTATCACACTTATTATTCGTAGTAATAAAGAGAGAGAGAGAGAGTAAATATATAATTGCTATGTTTCCTCTCTCTGGGTTCTTGGCTTGGAACATAATTTAAAATATAAATCCTTAACTCTGCAGCATTCGTGATTTCTTCTATACTCATACTATCTCATATGTTGATATTTAAAAAAAAAATATCAACATTCCTCGAAAAGAATCCACCAACCATTATTCAAAAGCATTACAAACGTCACACGGTTAGTCCTAATTAGGTATGGCAGTGGTCCTCGAGGAAATGCCTCGCGGTTCATAGTTCCCGTCCCGTGAGACCTCGCTCATTAACCGCGGGCACACCTGCTCCAGCACGTGGACACTTGAAACTTTTTATGAGACAGGATTTCACACTTTCCTGAGGCTGTTGTTCGCACTTCAGTCACCCCTCTTAACTTACCGTACCGTAAAATGTATCTAATACGTAATAACTATAAAGTCGTAAATCGCAAAATTTTGAGTTTAACCGTCCAAATACTTATTTCGATCGGAGATTTTGTTGAGAACTTGATTAAATGTTTCGACTTATGTGGTATATACTTTGTATATATGTGGTATGTGTATATATGTGGAATTACTTTAAAGTAAATAATGTAATGAATTTAATCAGAGATGAATTAGATACGAAACGACTCTGGAATATATTCCTCCGTACATATTATAAGAGGTAACGTGTATGTTTGTTAAGTGTACTTATTAATCGAATACCACTGAACCTATTTACTTATTTCTTTTTTAATGCATAAGTATATGCTCTGGTTATACCTAAATCTATTGTTATATTACGTAATATAGAGAACAAGTTGAAGTTAAAAGTAAATTTGTTGATGTAAAATAACTATTAGTATATTTTGTAGCTAAGTCTTAACTACTCGGCTAAATGTAAAACATTATAGTAGATAATCCTTTAGAATAGAAATTGCAGAAAAAACCATAAGTGTGAGTTTTTTATTTAATTCACAGAGACTGTTTCCTATATAACAGAGTTAACTAAACATTCTAAACGCGAGATGCAAAATATCTTGAAATCTATCTTGAAGTTAAGTACGTAATTTGCTGCTAATAATTAATATGTTAATTACGTTTAAGCATTCAATTAGATCTTATTGTTGAAATAATGAATATTGTGTACAAAAAGAATGCCTTTTGGTTATAAAATAAAATATGTAATGCTTAAAAACTTCATTTTAAGAAACCTTAACAATTTTCTTTTAAGTTTTTTTTGTAGTTCGGCAAAATTACTGCACTATGCCTGATGGTAAGCGCAGTACAATCTAAAACACAATGGCGACCATCGAGTGACACACTATCCATCATCGGTCGCCGCCGTCACGCCGGCCTGCGAAAAGCTGGATATGCACAGGCTGATCCCAAAACGCGACCCGCAGAAGCGAATCACTATGACGGGGTTTTCGCCTTATACATGGTGGTTGCGGCCCAGTCAGGCTGTAAAACCCTACCACTCCGCTTTCGCCATTGCCTCGTTCGTTATTCAGCAGGGTGCAACACCACGTGCAGGTGAGGTTGGCTTGGGTGTCTCAAGTCTTATGATGTCATTCGACAGTTACACCCCATACACTTCATGCAGGCGAAGACGTTGGCATAACTAGTTCAATAATATTTAAGGTTTCAATGCATACACGTACACACATATGTAGGTGGGATAGTAATAAATTTTCATATGTTTACTACTGGGTTTTAAATGAGAAGTTGTTCTTATTTGTTTTGTCTTAACGAAACACAATAAATACTCAATCTTTTTTATTTTGAAGGATCATCGACTGCTTCAATAATATTAAGAAAATATGATGAATGATAATGACAAGCAGAATCTAAGTGACATTGTAACTTTTTTTATTTCAATAAAACCACCTTGCGGATGTCTATTCCGTATAATTCATCGCAATCTTCACGGTATTCGCCAAAACTCATCTATAAAATCCTTTCATTCGTACGATGATCGACATTTTTTGCCACTTTCCCATTGTCACTGCTCGTAACACTTGCGCAGGAGACTATTTCACAAAATCTTTCACTCGTGCATATTTGTTTACCTGGTAAATAAAGGTGCTCTATGTTCTGTATTATAGGGTAAACGATACAAATTTTGACTATCGACATTTCTTTTAAATAAGCAATACTTTAATATTGATGACAATGAGTCTACTATGAGCATATTATCTAGCTAGTCTGAAGATGATTTGCTCCGTTACCGTGTGGAAGGAAGGAGAGTTTTGAATATTTGCTCGACGTATACTCCTTATTTCCATCACGACTTCAACCTAACCTGACCTAGCATGTCGCTACTGAGTTAGTATAGGAATGCTAAGATTTAATACCATCGAAATGAGAAACAAATTTTCGACACTTAAACATATGCTACCTAGATCATTTGTAGAATAACTGATTTCTGCACTTTATCGGTAGCACATAACCGATCAACATCTGAATCGATTACTTTTTATCGTATGAACGAAATCTAAATACTGTTATAAAGTTTGTGAGTTTGTATATAGGCGGTAATTCTCTTTCTCTGTTCTCTCTTTCGATTCAGGCTGATGGTTATATGCTATATATGTTCTATCATTAGGTATTCATTTCTATGCTATAATAATTAACGCGTATAAAGTGGCGGGTTGTTGCTAATTCTAAATAAAGATTAAAATTTATAACATTGTTAGTCAAAAACAAAATAATTCTGAGATATTTTGTAAATATTTTTTCAAATATTTATTTGCCTTTACATGTGTGTGATTAAATGAATATGTTTTGTGGTCATAATAGAGACTGTTACCCTACTCCAAATGAAAGGTGTGCTCTGTGGACGGGTTGAATTCCATTTCACATAATAATGTTCCTACGTATTTAATTTATTTGTTAGAAGAGAGTGTTTATTTGCGAAGTAGACATCTGCGTCTTTACATATGTTTTTACACTCGATAATTATTATTAAGGACATGAAAGGACTTGCACAAATCGGCGTTTTTGTGAGTTATGTATGATAAATGGCTTCAAACCCATTCAGGCGTATAGACTTGTAAATGATAGAAAAAGATAATATATATAGGGCTCACTAAATGTTGGGTGTCTAGGTCCGTACCACCGGCCTAAATTATTTGGGCTTTAGCAGAGACAAGATTAATCTTTTTTTTTTATTTATGGCAGTAAAACGAGAAACTTGTAACTTTTTTATATTTCGTTTTTGTTTTCTCTCCTGGCGTGAAAGAACTAGAAGGCTAAGTACTATACAATAGTTAATAAAAACATAAAATTTTCCACATACCAAATCAACTTGCCAAATTATATTATTTTCATAAAAAAATATTTTAATTTAATTAAGAATTCGATGTAATTTAAAGCTTATAGTCCTAGTCATCATTAACGATCGGCCAATGACTCTTGAATAATCTATAACGGAACAGTAATAAAACTACTTATTGAACCATGATCTTATAAATATTTTGGATCTACGCAATATGTTCGAAATAGTTTCAATCCTAGAGTTAATGTGTCAAAGCGATTCGGACTTACTGCGGAATACACATTACACTCCACTTATGACCTCCAAAATATTATTTATAAAATCTAAAGGGAAAGTGAAGGGAGGTATGAGCCTTTGCTACTTTTGTAATTCTTTAAAAATTAAAACTCTCGAAAAAGTTAATACTATCGTAAATTTTAACTCTCGCCGATTGAATATAAGGATAGTATTCGCCATTATTTAAAACAAATAAGTAGCTGCGGATCATAAAATTGATTGTTTTTGGTAATTGTTTCTAACAAATAAATAACTGTACATATTTGTTTACTGTAAAGTAAAATACTTTTTGCTGCTTACACAGTTACCGCGTTGGCCTTGGGTTAATTTTTTTTTTTACTGCAACTATGTAGAACGGACTCCTGAAACATTATAGCTATAATTATGTTTAATATTGTAAGATTTAAAAGAGTTTAGTATGTTGACAAATTCTGATAAAACTTATCTTAGGTACATGTCGATCATATCTATATCTATACTAATATTATAAAGAGGTAAAGTTTGTGAGTTTGTGACGTTGTGACGTTGTAGGGGGTAATCTCAGCAACTACTGGTCTGATTTGAAAAATTCTTTGAGTGTTATATAGCTCATTTATCGAGGAAGGTTATAGTCTATATATCATCACGCTAAGACCAATAGGAGCGGAGCACCAATGAAGAGTGTTTCAAAATCGGGGTTTTTTTCCTCTTGAGAGCTTCCGCTGCGTATTAGCGTTAGCCCAAAGTAACTATTCCACGCGAACGAAGTCGCGGGCAGAGGTTAATTTTTAGGCGGGTTTTGGTGTCAAAAGGCTATTATAGAGTGGAGCAATATGTGAACGATGGTGATGTCTGGAATTGACTCATCTCTGTGCATCCATTAAAAACGTTTGTGACATTTACTATTATATAGAATATATTGTTATTTTAAATATTATATATATATTTCTTAAAAAGATAAACCAGATTGAGTTTCTTGCCGGTTCTTCTCGATAACCGGGTTGTTTTCCGAACCGGTGGTAGTTTTGACGTTCACAAGTGCCTTCTTAGGGCCTAAATTGAATAAAGTGTTTTTGATTTGAAATATAAACACACAAAAATGAAAGTTCATGTATAATATACAGCTAGTAGGACATAATACCTTTTAATTATAATTAGGTACGTATTACCAATATTTAATTAATGTCCCGCTAAGTGATCTTGTCACATTTTTTATCCATACTACTTTGATATTATAAATATATATAATGTAAATAAGTTTGTGAGGTTCTAGGGGGTAATTTCAGGAACTACTAGTCCGATTTGAAAAATTATTTCAGTGTTAGATAGCTCATCTATCGACGAATATATCATCACGGTAAGACCAATAGGAGCACAGCACCAAAGACAAATGTTTTAAAATCGGGGGTTTTTCTCCGTTTGTGAGCTTCCACTGTATGTTAGCGTTAGCCCAAAGTAACTATTCCACGCGAAAGAAGTTGCGGACAGAAGCTAGTTCAATAATAGAATGGTTGGATATAACATTTAATATATATATATGCGATAAAGAGATTTCATAAAAAATCTTAAAAAAATTATATTACTTGTATAACAATAAAAATAAATGACTTAAGTAGAAATATGTTACATTATATCTCATATTTCGTAGATGCTAAGAATTTGTTTAAGCTGCAGATGTTGATGATATGATATTTACTAGAATTTAAAAAAAAACAATTAGAAAATTACCAGATTTTTAAGGTTAGGTATACTGAAATTTCGTATACCGGTTATTTCTTCTATTCCCACTATATTACATAAGTTCTTCTTCTTTTTCCTGTTTTGAAAACCAATCCTTTGAAAAAATATCACTGTAATAAGTGGGTACATATTACAAAGTGGCTTGTGCTAACTTTAGAGTTCCGACAAAATGGTGGCCCGCTTGTTACAACTTGTCAGGGCTATTTATGACATCTCCAACTTATATAACATACTTCACTTGTACGTAATAATTAAATTATATTATAAATATCACGTAGAGTGCAAATAACATGAGATTATGTGTCAAAAATTAAAACCAGTACGTCATACATGACAGTCTGTTCCCGACAAAAACTCTCTAGGTTATTTTCGATGACATTTATTACAGATATTTATTCTGTAATCTGTATATACTATACCAAGCAAATGATAAACTGATTTTATTCATTTACCTTTTTCATTTTTAAATCATTTTTGAACTAATCAGTCCGTAAGAGTATAACGTAAATTCAATATATATCTACAGAGAGTGGTGTAGATTTTTTTCTTGTCCTAAATATTTTAACTCTATTCCCATTCTTTGCGATCAGGTAAAATTTTTTCGCAAAAAAAAAAATTGCAGATCCAATAAACGGTTCCACGGTGAAAGTTTTGTACAAAAATCTATCGACGAACAAACAAAATGAGACTTTTTATATTGATATTTGCAGAAAAAAATCGTATTTCGGAGAAAGGTCCGCACTTTCGGTCACAAAAGGGTTTTGAATTTCACAAACAGATGCGTTTTTTTTCTTAGTCTACATGCAGTTTCTTTTTTAGTCTGTGGTAGCTGTCATAATTTCTTGTGACAGTTTGATATATTCTATATACGCACATGGAATTGATTATAAATAATCTTTGATTCTAATGACAAAGATATATCGTTGGCCCAAATACTTCGATTTATACCATTCCACGTGACTAGTCATTGTTAAAACCTTGTAGCATGTATTTATAAGGACAAGAAATACATAAAGCAAAACAGTGTATTTTCACTCGTCAAATTGGCACTAATAGATTTGAAATAGACTGGGTTGCCAGGAATGAAAAAGAAGGATATAAACTTCTTGGTGAGAAATAGCTCAGTCTATTGTGTCATTAAATATTATAGTGGACGTTACTTTGCACTTCCGCTTGGAATTGTTTGTCCGCTACTACGTCTGACTAAAACAAAAAACATTGAACGGTCGTGACTCGCATCGGCAGAGTCAACTTCGAGAAACCCGTGACGGAGAAAAACACGTGTAATCGATTGTGGCTATTACAAGTTAATCTGCAACATATTTTGATTAATGATATTTTTTATATTTTACAGTTACAGCAGTAGTTTTGTTCTTTGTTATTACTTATTACTATATATTATTAGTTATTACTTATTACTTGTTTCAGATTTAACTACTTCAGATACACCTCGCGGAAATAAAATTATTTTTTTTTTGTTGCAGGGAGACGTACGTGGCAGCGGCCAATCAATTCCAGGCGGAAGAGCAAAGTAATGTCCACTATATTTAATATTTGTAATAATTTCATTGCGCAAAGTAACCCCACCCCTTCTTCAATAAAATATTTTATCATTTGTTGTAGGTTGTGTCCAAAGTACTTATGTAGAGCTTAGCGATTGTAGCATATTTGACGCAATAAACCAGGTTTCTAATCTACAAATGTTTTACTGTGTATTAGATGATTCTATAGATGATCAGAGTCTTATTAAAAGATATATAAAATATTAAATTCATCATAATACACTAAAAATACGTCGTTGACATGAAAATTATTGTATTTATGACGTTAACATTTTGATAGACAGTCACCTTTGCTGGCCCTTTGTGTACGACCCCAGCACGCGCGACCTATCATGAAATTGGTATGTTATTTAATATTCATACAGCAATCTGTACGTCTGTTTGCATCGCTACGTAACGAGACATGTCAAAAGTAGAAAACTTTATCGTTTATTGTCATGCTTGGTTTACTTATTTTGGTGAATTCATGGAGAAATAATAACCAAATAATTGTCAATATATTTTGAGTATTTTATATATTTTGTAGACTTGACTACAGCCTCGCCTGATATTAAAAAAACGATGTTTTATAAGAATTTTGTTAAGGCAAAGGTATGCGTTTGAGTACGGTTCTAAAACTAATGGATTAAATGAAAAATAAGAAACATTATTTTCTTAATTTTTTATTATAGTTACCTACGTTGAAACTATAACTTTAAAAATACTCAAATTGAGTTTATAAAAAGTTACAAAATTTCAGACAATACATAACCTCATAAGACTACAAAAAATATTACTTACAAAAATAAAAGTAAAAGACATGATTCTTTCTAAGAATCAAAATCTTATGATAAAATAATAAACTGAATTACACTGAACTTATTTAACACAGCGAATAATAAAAAAAAATCTAAAATAAAATGAATCCAAGATTTCTTCACTCATTAATCTAGTTACATTAATTATCTGTGCTTATTAATCTAAATGTCAAATGATGTTATCATCTAAAAAGCTTGGTATAGGAAGCTTAGTAGACAAGAACTAGTTTGCTACAGACCACATTTAACACTGTATATCAGGGGTTCACAAAGTGCACGCCACTATACCCTGGGACGCTATGGATAGTGTTAGTAATATCACCCCAAGGCGCTCCAGGTTTCTTTTCTTCAGTAATTAATTAATTCTCAAGTAATTTTAGTTTCCGCTGAATAGAAAATAGGAGTTGGTAAAAAAATCAAAAAGGACTGGCAATAAAAAAATGTTTATATTTCTATGCCTGATTAGTGTCCAGGAGGGCGGCAACTGCAAAAGTTTGGGAACCCTTGATAGGTAATGTAATTACAATAATTTTAGACTGTAACAAACATCCCGTGTATGCAACCAAACTATAAAACAGGAAATCAAATTAATAAACTAAAAGTGTAAAGATACCTATCACAAAAACCCTCAAAATGATAAGCTAAATAAATGCAAAAATGTTCGTTATTCGATTGACAGATATGGAAGAAACGTTACAGGCAATGGGATAGTTATAATTTTTCTGAAAGTAATGTTTGCCGTATGTCGTCTGTGGTGACAATGATGTCGCGTAATGAATATCGTGATACTCGTAGTATGTGTATACAATGCTTATTGCGACTGCAAAAACGCTATATGTTAAAATCCTATTTTTCAAGGGATTTACTAATAGAGCAATGAAATAAAATGAAGAAAATAAAAAATTTCAAAGTTTTGATATGTTTTTTCTATTCTAAATTAAATATTTTCACATTGAAATCGTGGAAAGCTTCTCGGCCAATGTATTGATCCTTGTTATGACTTTATAATATGAATAAGTATTTACTTAGGATGATGTGACAGCGGCATTGGTGAATGATTATCGATTTCTTAGTCGTCGCCGTTGTTTTACTTTGCTTACCACGAAATACACTATTGTAGTAAGTAAGTAGTTTTGCTCTGTTACTATAAAAACGTTAATAGGTAGTTTATAATTCTCTTCAAAAATAAAAATTCAACAAAAATCAATTTTATTAATTAAATATCATTGTCACTATCAATGATATATATAAATAACTATAATCGTACATTCAATTCGTAAATCTGACCGAAAAGATATCTGTTATCAAAAAGAAGATATACATCAAAGAATAATGCGATAAGTTGTTTGCCAATCAGAAGTATAACATTTCTCTTTAATACGATTCCTACTTATTTTAATTATATGTTAATGAGATATTATACTTCACAAAGATTAGTAATTCTTAGTAAGTCATTGTAACAAAATTAAGCTTCAAGAAATGATTAGGTATAGTCACTTTATTTCTTTTGACATATTTTTATAAACAGTCGTTATAATAAAACAAAATAGTAAATACTTGTATTATAAATGTCGGAAGTAAACTTGAAACATATTCTGGTTATTAAGTATTATAATTTCTTCTATAAATAAACAATAGCATCATAAGAGGCTTGGTGAAAAAATTCCGAGACAAAACTATCGCCTTATATATCGTATAGATAACAGAAAATAATTAAGAATTATTTTCCAAGAATAAAGATTACATGATTCTTAAAACTATAAATGCATTCAGCTTAGAATATAAATCTATCTAGTACATTAAATCTTATAAAATAAAGATTATTTTGTTCTAAACTTGATGATTTGATTTAAACTAACTAAATTCTTCGTTGACAATCGACTGCATAAAGTAACTTATATCTAGAAATTATCGTCAGTCTTTTAAATGTATAGGTCGAAATCAAAACCGGTCCCACCGTTCAAATAGTCGTAAAGGTATACTTCCATTTCCTCGAGCGCTTGCAGACTGGGGTCTCTAGGAGGCAAGTCGCGGATAGAACGAGTTGATCGGGACAGTGTACTGCAACATATGTTTTTTTATACATTATACATTATACCTTATTGCGGGGTGGTAGGGTGTCTGTACCCGACTGGATCGCGACCACCGTTCACCAGGTGGAACACCCGCCATAGTGGCACGTTTTGGCGTGTCGCGTTCCGGGATCAGCCGGTGTATATCCAGCAACCGGGGGGAGGGGGGGGGGCTGTCCCTGACTGGGTCGCTTTCAGGCCGGCATGACAGCGGCGACCAGCGATGGATAGTATGTCTTTCGGTGGTCGCCATTGTTTTTGGATTGTACTATGCTTACCATCAGGCACAGTACAGTCACTTTGCCGAGCTACAATAAAAAAAAAAAAAAAAAAAAAAAAAAAATACCTATATTGGCGTTTGACCATCATCTAATGCACATTGATGTATTCTAAAATGGTAAACCTACGCTAAACCTAGAGCGGTATTGCGGCACCTGTCAAGTGCTGCTGCCGGAACATAGGTAGCTACTCAGACGGACTTAGAAATGACCCTACCACTATGCTATTGTTTCATCGCAATCTTTTCCTCCACCGGAAGTTCTAACTCAGTTGTACGGATTCGAAGCTACGGTAATCGACGTATTGGATTGAATAAAACACGTGCACCATAAAAGAAACTGATGTTGAAATAGAAAATCAAAATAAAAACGTGGTGCCATCTATGATATATCTATAGCAGTCGGTTCTACAGTTGTCTGTCAACAAACTATTTTAAAGCGCCGTCTGTTCGAGAGTGACTAAACTTAGGTACAATTAATAACAATAGTCAATATTGACACTCATTTCATTTGTAATTAAAAAATAATCAAAATACAAATTATCCTATCTCTCAAATTGGACCAAATTATACATAAACTAGCGGGCCCGGCAGACGCTGTCTCGTCCTGACTATAAAAAAAACTTTGAAAAATTATATACTAATACCTTCCTCATGAATCACTGCATCCACTGGTAAAAACCGCATGAAAATCCGTTCAGTAGTTTTTGAGTTTATCGCGAACAGACAGACAGACGCGGTAGGGGACTTTGTTTTATACTATGTAATGATGACAGCTTTTGTGAAGATCGGTTGAGTAGTTTCGGAGTTCACCGTGGACAAACATCATAACACTAGATTTTTATATATTTAAGATATTAGGTACATATTTATTTTTTAAACACGACGGGTGTACTAACAACGGAAGTGAGACCAAATCTGCCATTTACAATACGACCATGTAATTGACAACTGAACGTCAAATTGACAATTTTGTCACTATTTTTGGAACACCTTACTATCTATGTGCCACTTACTTGCTCAATACTTGGTCGATATGTAGAAATAATTATCACGATAGCTTCATTTAATATAACGTTTTAAGAAACTATGGATTTTATAAGCGGTAGCGTACAGTGGTGTGTTGTCGCGGAGGAATGGGGCAAGCGATGTGGTGCTTGTTTTCTCCTTCGTACTTAAAATATATTGTTAAGAAGTTATGAGTTAGTCGATATTATTAACTTACGCGAAATCAGGAGCGTCGGTGTCGAAAACGTATTCCTTTGAGAAGTGCTCGTTGATGTCCTTCATAATGCAGGCTTCCAATTTCTTGTGCTATAATTGTTTTTTTTTTTAATATAAACTAATTCTACCATGATTTTAATTTAAATAAATAAATAATTTCAATAGAAAAATCTTATTGAAGTAAGGACGTTAAAAAAAGTAAATACGGAAAAATATTTTCATATTCTCACTGAAATAAATATACAGTAGAGGAGTTTTTGGAGGGATCTTTGTCATATACCTAGTGGATTTTATATTCTATTCAGAATCTTGTGTTATTTTACTCTATATTTTGTAATATTGGTGCTATTTTACGTGATATCGTTCGATTATTGTGGACAAGTGAATTGTATGGGAAATAATACCCCAGAGCATGAATTCTGAGATGCCACAAAAACTCCATGGAAAGTTTTAACAAGGGAGCCACCATCTTCTTATAACATTGAAATCATCTCAAGAAACGTGTAATATTATGAGTATTACCTACTTGACAATGGCAGTAATAATCTAAAAGATTGGATACCAAAAAAAAAACTAAAAAAAAAAACAGTAACGTTTGTTTTGACAAGTCGGGGATAAGAGTGAGACGCCCGGCTAGCTTTGACTTGCTTCGGTATTTTATAGCGTTCTGACTCGCACAACGCAAGGACTGGGATAGACAAAGGTAACGCTATACGAAACCGAACGTAGCCGACTATCTCGGTCTTGTCAAAGACGTGCCAAATCAAAAGTTTGGTACCGGTTGTAAGATACTTTACCTTGTAGCAGCGGAAGAAGAAGATTGATTTGACCTGTTCTTGCGGCAAAGGGGATGTATCGCTCTTCTCATCTGGGACACATTGCTGCAAAAGTAGTATGATATTACATAATAAAGTTCTCAAGTGTAGCTGCCAGAACAATAGGTGTGTTCTGCACCTATAGAGATGCTCGGCGATAGGGATTACATCAGCAATATTTATTTATTTAACCAGAAAATTGCTTATTTTTGATGAGAAGTGTGAGGGAACGAGCAGAAATTACAAAAATTCTGCTAACATACGACTTAAACGGCATCTTAATGATGAGTACTCACCGAGAACTTCTGACAGAACTGCAACCCTTCTTGTATGTCGTTTTTGAGTTCGCTCGGCACCGGCAAGTTGCTTATCCGTTGACGGATGTGCTCATAATTCGGTTCCATGTTCTCATCGATGTAACCCAGCTCCTGCATGACGCAGGTTCCGTTGTAGGGGGTTTGTCCACGCGCTCTGTTCATTCCCAATCGCGCTCTGAGACCCAATTGACGCTGAGCAATATAAAGAATATCATCATCATTATTAGTCTATAAGATACACAATGCAGGGTCATAGCCTTCTTCACAAAGGAAAGTATGGGCTTAATCACCGCACCACAGACAATTCCGCTTTTCTATGTTTTTCAACATACAGTAGTACTACAAAACTAATATTTGAAGAACTTGAAAAATAACGTAAAATATTAGGAGCAGCTAAAATCGGGTGAAAGTTAAGTACTCATGTAGGTACTTAAAAGTTACTCTCTAGACATTTAGAAAATTTTAGATATTAATATACTTACTTTTTTTTGGTTTCGAGAAGTAATATAAAGAGGGAAGGAAGAGAAATTATTCTTATTCTTACTCACCGACATGCGACTAGAGCCGATGAACGGTTGCTGGTAGTACTGCTGGTACGGAGGATAGAAAGGGTTGTACGGCATCCCGGGGGGCATGAACCCCGCTCCGTACGGGAACTGGTACAACGGAACCGCTGGACTGAACGGTCGGAACTGTGGTGTCGGTTGCATCACGTAGGGATTTATTGCTGGCTGGGGGAACTGCGCCTGCGAATTGTTCCCAAATAACTCTTTTATCTATTTAATACTCGTAGTAGGTGGTAAAGCCACGCTGAAGCTATTACTGGTTTCAGCATGAATCTGTCGGCTCGCCCGGGGTACTACCACCCGACCCATAGAAATACCGTCGTGAAGTAAAAGTGCTTGCATTGTTGCGTTTCGTTCGGTCAGTGAGAGCGCCGGGGGCCCACCTCCCCTTTTCTCCCTCCCCCAAACACAGGCTGGCAACACACCAGCGACGTCCCTGGTGTTGCTAGTGCCTATGGACGTTGCTGATCATCTGTTCGAGTCTGATGAAACATACAATTAGTTTAATAATAATCAACATTGACAGTAATTTAATTTGTAATTAAGAAATATTGAGGTCATTAATCGAAATATAAATTATTCTATCTTTCAAGTTACACCAAACTATACATAAATGGCAACTTTCATGAAGATTACTTGAGTAGTTTCGGTGTTCATCGTGGACGGACATCATGACACTACACGTTTTTATATATTTAGATCCATAATCCTGTGTTATCTTGCCTTTATATTTTGCAATATTGGTTGTGTTTACGTATAGTTCGGTTATTGTGCTCAAATGAAATGGATAGGGTATAATATCACTGACCACGGATTCCCTGGAAAGTTCTAACAAGCGGGCCACCATCTTGATAGTTCATTGAAATTATCGCAAGAAACTTGTAATATCATACTCGACAATTGCATTAATAATCTATTAGAAGAATGGTTGCCAAAAATAAAATAAATAGATGAAATTCGTCTGCATCATTCTTTACTTAACAATAGATTTTATCTACAGAGAAAAAATAACATCTCATTGCTTCCTTCACTCACCTATGACAAGACACATTGCTGGAAGCGCAGTTCTTATAATAATTGTAGCTTCTAAAATTTTATTGTTAAATGGAGCTATCGTGATTAGATGAGGAACCAAGTGTTTAAGACGTTGAAAAAAATAATTATAGAAATCTACCCAGTAGTCCGTTGAGTGATACGCGCACAACAATACACCTGTATTATTTATATAGAAGATAAGAACATCGATATAAAAAAAAATCTATATGCTAGCTAATTAGATAAAAACAAGCTATGTAATAAAGAGTATTATCATTCGAACCTATGTCCATCGACAAATAAGCAATCCTCCCTTCTAACACCTAATATTAAACATATAAACAAAAAAAATATTTATTACACAAAGTACAGTCTTGTCTTATAATGTAGTACTTAGATAATTGATTGTAACTTGTGACATAAATATCTAATATCTACAATTACTTTTGGTTATTATATAGTTTTTAACAATTTATAGATTATAATCATACTGCTATAATATGTGACGAATAATTTCAACTAGTTAAACATCGCCTCTTTAGCTCAGTGGTAGAGCACTGGTCTCGTAAACCAGGGGTCGTGAGTTCAATCCTCACAGGAGGCATCGATGACGCTTTTTGTTTCTTTTTATTATTATTTTTATAATAAAAATTCGTTACCATTTGTGGTCTGAATGTTAAAACACCTCCCATTGGTTTTTGATGTTGTTGTTGTTCTTGATTTGGCAAATCATTTTCTTGATTCGGTAGTGCGCCATCTACCGGCTTAATGAAGGACTGTGTGTTAGGGTCCATATTGAAACCCGACGGTATCTTGCTAAGGAATATAGATGGCATAGCGTGGTTGGGATGCTCTCTGATAGGTGGCGCTGTTGAACATTTAGCGTAAGCATCTTTCAATTCTTGAGTTATTTGTTTTAACAGCGTTGTGCCTAAGCAACTTTCATAAATCTGTAATGTAAAGATAGCACAACATCAGTAGGTCCTTGATGGTATAATATTAACAAAGTAAATATTTTATTGCGTATAAAATTATTTTCTTTGTTGATTGTTATCTATTGTCTACTTAGTGGTCACCCAGTGGACAGAATTCAATCACAATTAATAAATTTCCTTAGTTGCAGTATTATTACGGTCTCGTTTTGCCAAAGCATGTGAAATATAACTAATAGATATTTATAAAAGTATAATTTAGTATGAAAAAAAGAGGAGAAACAGTATTGTTTTTTTTTCTCGAACTGACTACGCTATTTACCTAGCAAGGTCTTAACAGCTTCACTGGACTACGGAAACAGTATTGAATTGATTTATTTTAGTCTATTTATATATAAAGATTAAAAATGGATGTAATCAAAATGTGCTATTCAATATTTTCAATACTATCTCTCAAGCAGTCGTGGCCGAGCGGTTAAGGCGTCTGACTAGAAATCAGATTCCCTCTGGGAGCGTAGGTTCGAATCCTACCGACTGCGAAGTTCTATTTTTTTGAAAAAATTTGGATTGGATTCAGATATAAAAAAAGAGAAACTGTGAGAAAATCCATACTCAATCTCAATTTAAAACAATAATATTTGAATATAATTTTATTTTACCAATCCACGTGTTGTAGCAAAAAAAAAACACGGTAGACCAACCTTTAACAAAGCATAGTCCTTCATAAACTTGTTATCGCCGCTGTCCAGCGCTTGTGCAGCCGCGCACACCAACAAAGCCAATAGCAGGTTCTTCTGCATCTTGAATCTATGTAGAAAATATTTTTATGTGACATACTATATTTATACTTTTGCCTTACACAAGATTCTGTTGATATTATTTCTTACACTGTTATACTATACCTATGTCTGCAGCTCCGTTCACATTTAGTACGGTATAATTTATCTCGTCTGGTCATTTTATTTTTACTTTATGTTCATGATCTTTGGAAATATTGATAATTTTTATAGGGCATACGAAAAAACCTATTTAAATCTTTTGATAACAGAATTTAATTAAAGTCTAATAAAAATTCCAATCTTTTATATATATACATTTTACATTTATGTAAATTTTTGGTATAGGTATGTAACTGAAAAATTGTATGGACTTACCGAGTAGAACATTTTAAATTAAATTAGTAGGTACGTTTAGGATCAGACTGAAGAATTGTGAAATATTTTTACCATATATATCAGAAATTCTATTTTGTTATATTCTTAGCTGTGTTCGTGTATGTTGGAGATTAATCTTTAATTAAAACAGATCCCGTGTACAACGTCTTAAATAGTATAATTGGAGACAAACAGTTTGTTTTTTTCGATAAGTTAGTAGAACCACGTAATGCTGGCCCCCCTAAATGTTGTCGATATTAAAATCCACGCCAGCACAAATTGACGACATTTGTCTAATAGTATTGGAGACTGTTCAGACAAACTACCAGACATGCGGACAGGCACCGTTTTTTTAAATATATATTGTATACTGTAACAGTTCCTATATAATTCTTAATCAATTTCTGGGAAACATTTTCGAAGTACAGATATGATATTTCTATAATTTTATTTTGGTATAGAGGAAGATGATCACTAAATATTTTTTAGGAAACTAAGTTGTAATAAAAAAGTATGGAATAATGTATAGCGTTTAATTTAGTAGAAAAATTGTTTATTCAAATTTGTATTGAAGATGCCTTCATCAGTGAAGACTAAAATTGTACCTAATTGGTAAGATGCCATTTATCTTGTGGTTTGCATAATATAGATATTCGCATGTTTTATTAGCTTAAATAGACCAACATTTTTGAACGCAAGTTTTTTTTTTTTAACAGAACATTAAATACATATACGCAGAGTCTTTTTGGAGGCACGCAGTGCCCCGAAAATATAAAAAAAATCGCCATAAAAACCGGAAAATAATTAAAGAGTTTGAGAAAAAAGAAAAAAAACAATCTTGGTAATCCTTACAAAGCATTTTGGGTTTTTTTAATAGGTCAAAGTTATCCAAATACAAACCCTCTTTTCTATCTTATCTATCTTTCCTGAACAGTTAAAGTAAGTTGGTAAATTAAGAAAAGATATCTGATTCATATTTGTTCCTTTTGAATATAGTAATCGAATAGCATCAAAATCTTTAAAAATGACGACTTTACGATTTTTAATTAATATTTCTTTTTTTTACCATACTTTTGAAAAAAAAACATTAATATGCGCTCTATTACTTTGGGCCATTGATATACAAAAACCTAAGATGCACACTTAACGTCTCACAGCCGGCACAAAAATTAGTGCATAATTTTGGATTATGCAGTCATTTCAAATAGTCTCGCTTCGCTTGCGTGCTTGTAAAAACAATTTTAAATCATTCAGGTAAAGTTGAATTTGCAAAATCACAAGTTAATCGCATAAGTATAACCACGTATGTATGTATATTGGGGAGTTTTTGCGGCCGGTTTTGATCGATACTTTTATTCAACACTCTGTGTCTTGGGTTTTTATATGACAATGCGTTGGGCACTTGTGTGATTAGTGTGGCCCCAAAAAACAAGTGACAAAAAAGCATGCTTATACGTATCTCGCTCTCTTGCCGTTTCGAAATATATATTCGCTTTTCAGCTAGTAGTGTCTGAATAATTTTCTACCTTATGACGCCTCTTGGAAAATATACCACTTTTAGATAATAACTAAATTTGTGAAGTAATAACTCATTCAAAGCGCAATCTCGATATATGCGAGTAATTGCAGGCTCGTCTTACACTATTTAGGAATTACGACCACAAAGAGCTTGGTTATATAGATAAAAACAAAGCTGAGGAATTAGCGAACGAAAAGGGATAATTGCATGGTTTTTAATTTTACAGCTAAAGCGAAAAACTAAAATAGAAGCACTTACGACATTTTGAATGAAATTGCTAATTTTAACTATTTGTAGGTCGTTATTATTGACTATATTATTGAAATCGACGAAGAGGCATGAAGAGAATAAATATTTTTACTAATATTATAAACGCGAAAGTGAGTTTGCTTGTTCATTCGTTCGTTTGATTGTTTCTTTCTCTGTTTGCTTGTTACGTTTTCATGGTTTAAGTACTGAACCGAATACCATGACATTTTAGAGACAAGTTTAGAGAAGTACAAAATAGGACATAAAGTACATTTCATTTAGAAAAAGGACTGTTTCTGAGGGACCGGGGAAATGTATATTTACGCGAGCTAAGCTGCAGGTAAGAGCTAATGATTCCATGACAAAGTTCTTTAAGAAAAATATATAATTATGCCATTTTGTTTGCCAGCTCCATAATTATAACCTAATACTTGACAAGTGTAGCAATATTTTTTGAAACAATAATGATATATTAGTTTTTATAATGTTCGTAATCTTAACAAAGGGGTACAGTTTGTTATGTCTTGTATTGTTTCTGGTGTGCGAATTAGTAACACAGTATTTTTTAAGTATTTTTTCTTTCGAGTTATCATTATAGGAGACATACTTCTTAGCATACTATGAATTCACCGTGCGGGTGCCGGGTCCATCGCGCGGCAGCGAGAGAAACTACGAGTAGCTCCCGAGACTTGTGACACGGGTGTAGGTTTAAGGGGCCCCTTTCCAATATACATTAACACTCACCTTAACTACTCGTGTTTCTCTCCCTGCCTATCCAAATCTGGTATAAACCTGCTAATACAGCTTTAGAGGCTCGTTCTAGTATAGAACTCGCTGCAGTTATGGAAAGACCAAGGTTTTTCAGCAGACTATAGAGAGATTTTGCTGGTATATCTCTTGCTCCCACTTACTCTCGCTCGCACCAAAAATTCTTATACGCGGACAAAAATATGTCGTAAGTTTGTAAGTTACTTTTCGTTTATAACATTAAAAGGGCTAATTTCAAAAATCCTTGCTTTTAGTGAATAGTTAGTTAACACTGTAATTAACTTACCTACTGTACGCCTAAATGTTTACAGATTCATTTATTTTATTTATTTGCTAATTTATTTATTTATTTGCTAATAGCAAAGTGAAAAAAAGACGTGATCGTTTTTGTCAACACACATAACTTTTTATCTAATTCTGAACGCATAACCGTTGAGACTTATCGTTTTAGCACAAATAAATAATATACCTTTGAATAAATTAACAGCAAAACCACATTCGTTACCAAAAATGCATTGGCATTTTTCAGTAACAGAACTAATGATGTAGTCTCGAATATTTTCAGTATTTTGGATTTGGCAATATAAATACTAAAGTTATCTTGAACATACCGAGTTAGTAATGTATGTACCAAAGTTTTCTGAACATACGATGAGAAGCGACGATGGAAAGGCATTAAGCCTTTTTCACTGTTGCATTTGACAGTATTTACAATTCACTCGTAAGATATTCAACTGAAATAAATTGGCTTTTTTGCTTATTGGCTCATTAGTTATGTAGTCTTTAAAACATTTGTTTGTATTAAAGGGGGTTATTCATGACGGGACCCCACACCTCCCAATTCAACAGGACAAATGCAGAACTGGCTGACTGTGGATCGCGGATAATAAATCCATCAGCGACGCAGTTCGTTAACATTCGCAGAAACTTGCTAAAACGACCGTTATCTTCGAATGATTGATGTAAGCGAGATTCTGAAGGTTAATTGCAAGATTATTCGCACACACACATCTTCCTCACTAGGAAGTGTAAGCCAACCGCAACAACTACCATAAACATAGATAGCGTAACCGTTTAATTGCACTATATCGTTTTGTTTCTATAGTTAATTAACAACGCACACGGCAAAGAGTAGGTATATACATATTATAAACTAACTAATACCCGTGACTTCGTCTGCCTTGTTTTATATATCATGATAGTTTTTTTAGATAATAATAGCAATAAAAAATGTGATTGATATCTACACTGCAGTTTTTCAGATAATGACAGACCTCTATAACTTTATGTACATAAATCTATACTTCTATACTAATATTATAAAAGAGGTAAAGTTTGTGAGTTAGTGAGATTGTAGGGAGTAATATCTGGAACTACTGGTCCGATTTGAAAAATTCTTTCAGTGTTAGAGAGTTCATTTATCGTCATTTATAATATCATCACGCTAATATCAATAGGAGCAGAGCACCAATGAAGAATGTTTCAAAATTGGCTATTTTTCCTTTTGATAGCTTCCGCTGCGCGTAGTTAGCCCATAGTAACTATTCCACGCGGACGAAGTCGTGGGCCGAAGCTAGTATATTATAAAATACTCTAGTTTTTGGTTGAGACTGAAATGCATTTACTTACTTACACTTATCTTGTACTTAACTCACGCCGTCATTCATATTGCAATAACTTTTAGTAGAGTAAACTGATTTTAATAAAACAAACACTAAATATTACTCAATGATTTCTAAACGATTTTCTTGGTGACGTTTTGTCATAAGCATAATACTTTAATGGTGATACGTGCACAAACAAACAGACAGATATACATCTATAAAAATGATTAATATGTATTCTATTACTTATTCTTGCAATATTTTTTTACGAAAATCTTGAAGTACAGACACTTTCAATTTACATTTTGTTTCTATGTAGGTATGGATGGTAAGTGGTAGAGCCACGCTGAAGCTATTACTGATTTCAGCATGAATGAGTCGGCTCGCCCGGGGTAGTAACACCCTCTCATAGTAAACCGACGTGAAGTAACAGTGCTTGCATTGTTGCGTTTCGTTCGGTCAGTGAGAGCGCCGGAGGCCCACCGCTCCCCCTCCCTCCCTCCCTTTCCCACACAGTCTGGCAACGCACTTTCGACTCCCCTAGTGTTGTTAGTGTCTACGGACGGTGGTGATCACTTAACATCAGGTGACTCACATGTTCGTTTGCCTACTATGGCATAAAAAAAATACATTAGTAAACGCATATATCTCTTAGTACGACGAATAGAAACATAAATAAAAGCTTTGATTTTTTTTTCTTATACATTTCTTTTCTTATTTTTGTAAGTACTCCTTATTGAAAATTATGATTGCTATTATCAAGTATCAATGCTTCAAAAAAATGGTGGTGCCTTGTTAGTACTTCCAGGGTTTTTGTTACAACGAGGAATTCATTTCCCAAGTTTTAGATTATGTCTAATCCACTTAACTTGTACATAATTACCAAACTTATGGAAAATGCAAACAAAATTATGTATATAATACTAGCGGTCCCGGCGGACGTTGTCCTACCTTGATAGTAAAAAAAAATAATTTAAAATTCAACCGCAGCGCCCCCTACCGGTTCCAATTGTGAATGTAAACCATTCTCGGATCCACTGGAACACGCACACATAATAAAAAAAAACTTTGACAAATTATATATCTAAACCTTTCTCGGGAATCATTTTATATACAGGGGAAAACCCCATGCAAATTCGTTCAATACTTTTTCTGTTTATTGTGAACAGACAGACAGAGAGACGTGCCAGAGGACTTTGTTTTATAATATGTTGATATATAATTTAAAGTGTAGATGAATACAAATTCATTAATAAATTATAAAAACTACCAAACGCCAAACGAAGCTTAAAGAAACAAACAAACTTATATTCACATTTTCTTATGTATACATAAATAATAGTGGTCTACCATTGTGCGTACAACACACAAAAACTACTGGATAGGTTTCGAACAAATATTTTTAGTTTGTGACTCGGTCCTTATTTAAAAAAAAGTCAAGGCAGTCGTAAGGACTGCCGACAGAAGTGAAAACAATGGAATAACTATGTTCCTTTTTTAATCTTTAAGTCAATTATAATCTGTAATATTTAAATTTCCTAATCTATAAATTAAAATTATTATTAACATTAGTCTGATTTTAACATCTATTGTCACTCTAAGCAATAATTATATGCAATTTTATACTGTTCAAAATATCTATATTATATGTACGCTATTATAATAGGCGTCGCTAGTTTGGCGCTAGTCGAGGTAATCGGTGACCAGAAACCACACGTTTTTCCTCTACCCAATAAATTATTTTTTTTAACGCGGATTAAGAAGTTTACACTTCAAAAATCACAATCTATTCATTTAATATTAAGTTATTAAAGTTTTAAATAACTACGAAGTTTTATAAGCGATACGCGTTCAGAGATGTGTTTTCATGCCATTGAAAAATGGGGTAAGTGGTGTGATGATAAAAATTTTCCTCTGTACATAAAATATATTATTAATATAATAAACGATACAGACGAAGTCGCGGGTTTCAGCTAGTTTATAATATTTAATATTCGTATATTTGAAATTTTAATAATAATGATGTTGCTAGACCTCGACTGAGGTCATTGACCTCACGCGGCCTTGCTCCCAGGTATGCGCGTACGCAGTCTCAGCGCTGCGCATCTGCCACTTGCGTAATGAGCACCTACCAGTAATAGGGTGCTTAAATTACATCAAGTTAATTTTCGTCTTTCTTTTTTGTCTAACCTAAAACAATATGTAATTTCAACCAATTTACTGAACTCAATATTTTACTTTTATTTTGGTTGATTATTAATATTACAGTTGTGTTGTATACATATGTATAGGCATGCTATTTTAAGCGATTTGAAAGCGTGTTCGTACCTCGATCGACGTTAGTTTAAAAATCCTTACGACTAAATCATGTCGCGCCCTGAGATCAGAAGAGATTATTAAACATTCAAATTGAGTGATAAGTGCAGTGGTCAGCAAACTCGTCACCGAAAAGCGTCAAATATAAACAAATACAAACATGAAGATTTTTTTAAAAAGCCTTTATGAAAATAATTGGGAAGTACATTCCCGAGTTTGCTCTTGTTAAATATGTCTTTTTTTGCGAACAACTGGCCGTGCTATTTGATGGGTTCTAAAAATGTGCCTCTTCTTCTAGGCTTACGTTTCAAACACAACTTGTCTCATACAAGACAAATTAATAAATAATATTCCGTGACTGCATCAAACATTTTTGGAAGAGCTGCAGTGAAGGAGTGAAAGAGCCGTAAGAGGCTCGCGAACTGCGTTTTGCCAACCACTGTGGTACCACTGAACACGCAAACCACTGAGCTAACATCGCTTTATAGTTAATTCAAATTTATGGTAGGTGGTAGAGCCACGCTGAAGCTATTATTGGTTTCAGCATGAATGGGTCGGCTCGCCTGGGTTACTGCCACCCGACCCACAGAAACACCCACGTGAAGTAACAGTGCTTGCATTGTTGCGTTTCGTTCGGTCAGTGAGAGCGCCGTAGGCACACCTCCCCTCACCCTTTCCCTTCCCTCCCCCTCCTACCCTCTCCCCAAACATAGGCTGGCAGCGCACTTGCGACTCCCCTGGTGTTTCTAGTGTCTATGGACGGCGGTGATCACTTAAAATCAGGTGACTCACCTGTTCGTTTGCCTCCAATCATATAAAAAAAATTGCACAAAGAAATAGAATAATGACTGGAGTTTCAGATTCCTCATAGGTTATTAAGGTAACCGAATTTAGGTTTGGAGAAAAAATCCCCAAGTTGATTACAGCATAATTACTTTCATTATACCATACATAACAATACGTATAGTAAGCTGATGAAAATGATATAATCTAACCTTGAACTCGTTGTTAAAGTCATTTAACAGTTTATGATTGGTACAAGTCGATAAAAACTGCAGAGAGCTCCAAAAACATGAATTAAACGCGACGTTGATAAATGGATCGGTTAAGTTATATTGCAAAAAATGATGAGTTGCGATTCTTTATTACTTTGGAAGCTTGTTAAAATTGATAAGTATTGAAATGTATAACACCATTTTAGATGATCTTTTAGGTACTGAGAGGATTGGAGTATTATTACCTATAGCCGTATTTTGTTTGTAAAACTATTAGTTGCTTTACTCCGGCTTCATACAAGCGTATTAAACAAAGAAAATGAGACGATATCTTCCCTTTACAGCAGCACTATAATGTTATGGAATAAAATATGAACTAAACAACTGAGGGTTATTCTGTCAATATTTTTAAAGATTTTTCGACTGTGTTCTGTGTATCGTTAATTCATTTATGCCCGGTTTCCGGGGTACTTTAACTGTAGTTTATCTGTTCAATAGCGTTATCGGTTCGATAACGTGTCAAATTGCGTTTCTGAACACACAATCATACGATAAATGTCAGTAAAACTCAACTATTGCAATATATATAGTTTAACCAAGTATCTCAGAAACCAGGCATTACTATTTTATATAGACATTTTTCAACTGAAATATAATATGTATTGTAAAGGGCGACACGAGAATTATTGAATCGATAGACATGATTCTCTTTTAAAATTGTAGCTGCATTATTTGTCTAGATTTTTTAGTATATGTTGTGTTACACTAGGTATATAAAATGTAAACTAAATATGATTTACAGTAAATTATGTTGCTATATTTTTACTTAAATTATTAACCACTAGCCGACCCGTGCCCACTTCGTTGGGCGGTAATATGCATTATCAAGCTACAACTTTTCTCTAGAACTCAATCATATATATCTCATAATTAAGGCAGCGTTCGTAAGAAACATTTTCGTTCGATCATTTTTCTCCGACTCCCCAGATATTACCCCCTACAATCTCACAAACTTTACCTCTTTATAATATTAGTATAGATTATAGATAATATAATTAGTTAATAGCTTCTGCCCGCGACTTCGCACGCGTGGAATAGTTATTTTGGGCTAAGACGCAGCGGAAACTCTCAAAAGGAAAAAATACCCCAAATTTAAAACATTTTTCATTGTTGCTACGCTCCTATTGGTCTTAGCATGCTGATATGTAGCCTATGACACTCATAAATAACGTGGCTTTATATTGGTAAAAGAATTTTCAAAATCGGTTTAGTAGTTCCTGAGATTACCCCCTACAACGTTACAAACTCACAAACTTTACCTCTATATAATATTAGTATAGATAGCCCCCGCCTGCGACTTCGTCCGCGTAGTAATAGTTACTACTCTGGGCTAACGCTGACACACAGCAGAAGCTCTCAAAAAAAAAAATCTCGATTTTGAAACATTTTTCATCTGTGCTCCGCTCCTATTGGCCTTAGCGTGATGATATAGCTATAACTATTCTCGATGAATGAGCTATATAACACTGAAAGAATTATTCAAATCGGACCAGTAGTACCTGAGATTACCCCTTACAACGCCACAACGTCACAAACTCACAAACTCACAACGTCACAAACTTTACCTCTTTATAATATTAGTATAGATTAATCGATACAATACTGTAAAGTGTAAACAACTGTTTACGATATAAATGATTAAAATTTAATATATGAACGTTGTAATGTGTAAAGACCCTTACAATAATTGCTTGTTATACGAAAACTATAATGTGACAATTAGTAATGAATCTATACATTACATATGTATAAGTAAAATTGAAGTATATGTTGTCTGTTTGGATTAATCTACAAAATGGCGGAATCGGTATTGTTAGGACTTTTAAAAGCGATTTTCGAAATATTATCCCGATATATATCATCACGCTCTGTGGAACTAGCTGGATCTAAACAGTAACGACAAAAATAAAACATAATAATAAATAGCAGTTCAAAATTAAAATAACTTAAATACCTTGATCTTATGGAAGGATAAAGCCATTTTCATTATGTCCTTAGATGCACGCACCAATTAGTACCTAACAACACTGAAGTGTAAATTTAATATATTAGAATACATATTTCAAATGAAAGTACTATTTTAATTTGTTTACGAGAGGCCAGAAGCAATAATTTAGCTTATTATACAATTCAATTACGTACGATTTACGAACAACATAAAAGGTACAATATACTTTTATTTGTATCCCGTATGTGGCTCATGCTGTAAAAAGTCATGATGTTATTTATAGTACTTTTAAATGTGATAGCCAATGGGCGAAGTCTTGTAAATAATTTAGTGCAAAATTTTAAGCCTAAACTTGGATTTATCTAGAACATTTTATCATTTAATTTATTAATACGTGTTATTGCGACTACCTATGGGCTTTTTACTTACTGATTATTTTCATTTTCGATTTTAGTTCCACTCATAATATATGATATCTAAATTTAGTATTACATTATCATAGGCTATCCAGTGTACAGATTTACATAAAAATCGGTCAAAACACTATGGAGTTCACACATACAAACTGACTGACATATTTTAGTCATTTCGTGATTCGTGTTATTTATAATAGACTAGCTGCCCGCCCTGACTTCACACGAAAATTAGACTAAATATTCCATTTACGATTCCATAAATAGGATCATGAAATTAAATGGAATGTCAACTTAACAACTGAACATCAATCTGTCTCAATACAATAAAATCCAGTATTTAAAAAAATCTCTCTTTTATACTAGTAACTCCTACTATTTTTATATGATTTTTTTTTTAAAGCAAATTTTTCACGTTTCCGTACCATTTTTCAAACATATTCTTTCATACAGACCTTGTCCTGACAACATACATTCGACGATTAACTTTTATTTATATAGACTAGATGTCGGGGCCACGCGTTGCTGTGGCTCAGTTATTACATGTTGATTTAAAATTATGATAAAGTATTTGCGTGGCGCCATCTTTGAGATATCTATAATATAATAGTCGATCGCGCAGTTTTCTGTCAACAAACTAATTTAAAGCGCCATCTGTTCGAGACTGACGACACTTACAATTAGTAACAATAATCAACATTGACAATAATTTAATATGTAATTAAAAATATTGAGGTCATTAATTGAAATATAAATTATCCTATCTCTCAAGTTGGACCAAATTATACATAAATGAAGATCGGGTGAGTAGTTTCGGAGTTCATTGTGGCCACTGGATTTACATATATTTATAGAAGATATCACAAAATTGTAAAATATATACAGGCGAAATTATACAGTTATCATCATTACATATTATAAAACAAGGTCCTCCTCCGCGTCTGTCTGTCTGTCTGTTCAAGACAAACTATAAAACTATTGAACCGATTTTCATGCAGTTTTCATTAATAAATAGAGTGATTCACGGGGAAGGTTTAGGTATATAATTTGTAAAGATTTTTTTTGTAAAATGGTTGAAATATAACCATTATTGTTGGAAGTATCGGAAAAAGTCAAACCCAGACAGCTTTCGTCGAAAACGCTGCCTAATCCCGTTGCGATTAAACAAACCAATTGAGATAATAAATAACGCAGATGAATTCGCGGGGATCACCTAGTATACTTAGCTATTATTGATTTTTATTGTTTGCCATAATATTATGGCAATGAACATATGAAAAAACAAGTTCCACGCTCTCGTGGTTATTGCGGGAAGAAATAAATAGAAAACAATAATGATACGTAATAACATATAAGGCTCTTCACACAATAAGCATATTTCAATTTCACGGTTCAAGGGTAATTTAGTGAAGGAAAACCGCTTCTTTATCGTAACGAGCGATCCTACACTCGACTTGCTTGTAATATGAAATTAAAGATAGTAACGCACAGTATTCCTATGTGAATTGAGTGGTAACTGTTTTATTATCTTTGCCGTGGGAATGTTAGATAGAGGGTATTTGCGGTTTTATGATATAGTAACTAGTTGTGAATCATTTGTTTAAGGAGTTGAGTTTATACTCAACGTTATATCCTAGTAATATCAGAAATTAGTAACTTTGTGAGGTTAGATGGATGCTTGTTACACTTTCACGAAAAAACGTATGATCGAATTTTAAAACTTGACAATAAAATAGTTTTTACAGCTGTATAGTTCAGAATAAAACACATAGAGGATTTTTTTTCATGTGGCAGATTTTTCGTAAATTCTACCTATGAGGTGCTTAAAAAACGGGCGAAAGTTTGTATGAAAATCGGTCATTTTTTCTTTTATTCTTTTATAAGCGTAGGTATAAAATAATAAATCAAAAATAATAACTGCATAGAACACGCGAAATACGAAGTCGCTTATAAATATACAAACTCAGACGAAAATTTTAAGATATGTAATATTCGGACAATATGGTTTAGATATATTTATACCATACTAGCGGGCCCGACCGACGTTGTCCCGCCCTGATTATGATTATTATTGAAATATCCCTGATATTTTATACACCAACGTTCCTCATGAATCACTTTATCCACTGGTCAAAACCGCATGAAGATCCGTTTAGTAGTTTTTGAGTTTATCGCGAACAGACACACAGACAGACGCGGTAGGGGACTTTATTTTATACTATGTAATGATAATATACCAAAAATGTTAATATTTATAAAGCTCGGTTCATATAAGTGTGTTGAGATGTGTCGCGGCGCGAGTTGTTTTATCGCTGAGTGTTCGTCGTGTCGTGTTTCTACGTGATGAGTTTTCTGATCAATAATGTGGTTATTGTGGCTTGAATATGCGTAAAATATTTTCCTCGGGATCATCCGATGCATCAGTGTCAACTGATTTTAATCTATACTAATATTATAAAGAGGTAAAGTTTGTGACGTTGTAGGGGGTAATCTCAGGAAGTACTATACCGATTTTAAACATTCTTTTACCAATAGAAAGCCACGTTATTTGTAAATGTCATAGGCTATATATCACGGTAAGATCAATAGAACCGGAGCAACAATGAAGAATGTTTTAAAATCGGGTTTTTTTTCATTTTGAGTGCTTCCGCTGCGTGTTAGCCCAAAATGACTATTCCACGCGTACGAAGTCGTGGGTAGAAGCTATTAATTAATTATATTATTATTATTATTATATTATAAAGAGGTAAAGTTTGTGAGGTTGTAGGGGGTAATATCTGGGGAGTCGGAGAAAAAATGGTCGAACGAAAACGTTTCTTACGAACGCTGCCTTAACGATGTGAGATATATGATTGAGTTCTAGAAAAAAGTTGTAGCTTGATAATGCCTATTACCGCCCAACGAAGTGGGCACGGGTCAGCTAGTAGAAAGATACAATTCAGATTGCCAAAATAATTTATATAGCCGTATATCTTCTCCTTACTACTGCAATCCATATTTTAATAAGTATTCCATTCAGGTAATTTGTCTTTTGTTTTTTTAATTGAAAGTATTAATCTTTTCTTTTTGGATTGGTGTTCA
Source organism: Antheraea yamamai (assembly GCA_036509395.1). Lineage (NCBI taxonomy): Eukaryota > Metazoa > Arthropoda > Insecta > Lepidoptera > Saturniidae > Antheraea > Antheraea yamamai. The sequence continues at coordinate 17,490,529 of AP028438.1, forward strand.
ATTTATTAGTTATTACAAGTTTTTAAACACTATAAGAAAATAAAAACGTGCTATAAAGGCTTATATAAAGTTTATGAAAACTAAAAAACAAGTTTAACGCAACGGTTATGTTAATCAGATAAATAAACAGGAAATGTAACTGGTTTTTATTAAACATTGCTATTGTAACATGTTATACTTCGATGAGTTTATAGAAAATAAAGAAAAACATATATACGTTATTTTTATACGTATAAACAGGTGGTTGTAAAGCAATATAAACGTTTAGTGAACCAGCAAACATGTTTAAAAGGTTAGTACTTTTTATTACATTAATTGGCTGGAGCTTGCAATATTGCTTTCGTGCAGTTTTTTTTAAATTTAACTGAATTAATTATGCGATGTCTTTAATTTTGTAGTGTAAAATGTATGTGTGTGTATGTATAATGTGTGTTTTAATTGTATAATGTCTTTGTGAGTATGTATATGGCCCTACGTTGTATATGTATTAATTTTATTTTTAATTTTTTACTTTGTATTTTTAGTTAATTTTATTTTTATTCAACATCTCAAAACATTGTATGCAAAATTTTGTGCTTCTAGTTGCATCGGGTCACGTGGTATCTTATCATAGTTATGCATCGGTTGAGCTAGCTTTGTAATTAATTTTTTTCGCTTCTTTTATAATTGCACTACCTATAATAACCTTTCTTCTTGATAACAATACCGTTGGTTAGCTCCAAGGAAATACCTTGTGGCGTTAACTCGCCAGTGTACAAACTAAAGAGTGCGATAAAGTATTCATTCATCCATAATTGTGCTATTACTGTAATCCCCTGTAATCCTTTAACCGATTTGATGTTCCCACTATTAAATTTTATTATTACCGCTTAGCGTAGATAATATTCTGGAAAGTTCTAAGTCTTGTCAGGATTGGTTCAGTTGTTTTGTAGGTTCGTTTGAAGAAAAAACAGACAATCTATTTTTATTCATATGCATAGATTATTGAAGTTGTACTTCTTTTGGCGCGTTAGGGAAAAATGATGAGAGTAAATTTTTACGATGCGCGCGCACACCGTCATGAAAACCGACACCCTGAAGTTAGCTACATTCAATAGTTTTGTTTCTTTGTATTTGTTGTTTATATTTCTTTGTATTAAAATGTTCAATGTATTAAATACCTTTTTTCTATTGTTAGTGTCATTCTTTCTACAAACGTAGAATAAGGCGAAAGATAAAATTTTTGAAAAGATTTTTCTTGTTACGCCAAAGAAGTATAACTTCTAACGCGTGTACATAAGTACACACCCTTTTTTATAAAATAGATTTTGCTATTAGTGCTAGTCGTGGCATAAAAGACTATAGTCTAGCGTCTATTCGCCATTAATAGTTTGTAATCAATGCAATACTAAAATTAATATGTATTAGAAAACAGTATAAACTAGCGGGTCCGGCGGACGTTATTCCGCCTTGATAATAAAAAATAAACTTTTACATATTATATGCCAAAATCTTCCTCATGAATCACTTTAGCTAACGGTGAAAACTACGTAAAATCCGTTCAGTAGTTTTTGAGTTTATTATGAACAGACAGACGTGGCAGAACACTTTGTTTTATAATATGTAGTGATAAACGTCTCTTTACCGTTTGTTAAAGATTAATGTTTATTAAAAAGTGTGATCCCAAAAAGGCAGAAGATAGCAAAAACTGCCAGATATATTTAAACTAGTGGTCATTCGGTGGACGAAATTCGATTATAATTCACAAATTTTTTATGTTCCAATATTATTCAGGTTTTTTTGTACAAAAAATCTATAAATGTTCTAGATTAGCAGACGTCAGGATCGTGAAAAATAAAAAGTAGAGATTTATAAAGCTCGAACTTGCCGATGGTATGAAAAAAAAAACTCTTTCTAATGTTGGCTGTTTTGCCTTCCTTTATTTATGTCATTACTTATTATAAAACGAAGTCCTTTGCCACGTCTGTCTGTCTGTTCGCGATAAACTCAAAAATCACTGAACGGATTTTCATGCGGTTTTTACCAGTAGATGAAGTGATTCATGGGGAAGGTTTGGGTATATAATTTGTCTCTTTCTGTTATCAGGGCGTGACAACGCCTGCTGGGCCCACTTGTAAAATATAAAGATTGGAATACAACGAACGATATGACGAAGATCTGTACTCGCGGAGGCTAATAAGATGGGCTTACTTAAAATGAGGTGAAACATGATACGACCGACAGAACGAGATAGAAAGGCATCCAATCTGTCCTCGGCTCCAACAGTTTCGGGACATAGGATTTTAAAAGAGAAAAAGAGAGAAAGAAGTGGCTCAACATTGGCTACGGTATCATGAATTAAGGTCTTTTAGGTACTAATCAAAATGTAAACTAAAAGCCAGATAGCCACTAGAGAAAGGCTTAAAGCAAAATATAATGGTCTCATTAGGATATTTTGCTTCAAGGAAAGCTCAGGGCTTATTGTAAATATTTGAACCTATGTCATTTGACGTGAGTTTAAAACACCACAATGTCACAGTATAAATATAAGAGATAGTATGGAAACTACCTACAAACGCTCGTACCGGCACACTCACCTAACATGCGCATGCTAATCCCTAAGCGGTTTTCGCGGTGCTGTCCATAGATTACCTTTTAAAACCTCTCGTCGATGCGCATGTTTGTTGAGTATGCCATTTTCGAGCGTTTGTAGGTAGTTTCCGTACTATATCTTATATTTATACTGTGACATTGTTTTGTCTATTTATTTGATACTTTAACAAAAAAATGACACATTCACAAAAATATTGTTACAATTTTATTATGTAACTAGCGGGCCCGCCAGACGTTGTCGCGCCCTCATTATGATATATTATATACTAAAACGTTCCTCATCAATCACTCTATCCACCGGTGAAATCTGCATGAAAATCCGTTTGGTAGTTTTTAAGTTTATCGCGAACAGACAGACAGACAGACGCGGTAGGGGACTTTGTTTTATACTATGTAATGATTAAACTTTATAAATGTTTTACTAATAACATTACACTCATAACTCTTCAGAAAGCCCGTTTCAAGATACAAGAAATATGTTAATAAAAATAATGCAATTTCAAATACAATATCTTCATAATATAATAATTATACATACTTCTAAGAAAAAGAACAAAAGAAAATATAAATGTAGTATATCGTAAGTAAACTGCGAAAGTAAAACATAAAATTTCAAAACAATAATTGGCATGGTACGATCATGGTAATAGAATAATTATAGAACTCATTGGCGATGTAAAAAAAATTGCAATAAGTCGATATTCATTTGTAATTACCGTATATGAAATACAGAAGTAAAAATTAAATATTAAAACGTAATAAAAATTTAAATTGTTGGAGGCGGTACGAGTTAAACAACTCAATCTGTAATGTAACTGGTTTAGTATGTAGTGTTCGGTTTTTAGTTCAAGTTCCCTTCACATCAAATGCTTTCTTATCGGTTTGAAATCTTAACTTAAAACTATGTAGATGATGCCCTCGATTTTCATCGGGTCCACTTAGACCTAATATTGGTGAGATCTCGTTAGGCCGTGGAGAATTCTATGACTTAAAAAAAGATTTTGTCGCTCAATGAGAACGTAATTTTCAATTAGTAAAAAAATTTTGCGATTCAGATCTATTCTTCCATAGATGTTTTTATATTTTTGGCAACCAATCTTCTAAATTATTAAAATATAAAAGATATGACAGTCTGAGATCCCGACAAAAACTACAGTTCCGTGATTTTTCTATATTCCAATAAATTATTGTATATATAAATAGAATTGAAGTGTCTATTTGAAACATAAACAGATAAGAAAGAAAAATGTCAGAGTATTATATACCTATACTAGCGGGCCCGGCAGACGTTGTCCCACCCTGATTACAAAAAAAATCCTTGACAAATTATATACTAAAACGTTCCTCATCAATCACTCTATCCACCGGTGAAAACCGTATGAAAATCCGTTCGGTAGTTTTTGAGTTTATCGCGAACAGACAGACAGACAGACGCGGTAGGCGACTTTGTTTTATACTATGTAATGAAGCTACATATCATTACGGTTTTCCAGCAGTAATAATACAACTCGACAGTGGCAAATTTAAATCGGTATAAGAGTTGAGTAATAATGACAAAGTTATCTATAGGTATTAATATTATAAAGAGATAAAGTTTGTGAGTTTGTGACGTTGTAGAGGGTAATCTCAGGAACTACTAGTCCCATTAGATAAATTCTTTCAGTGTTATATAACTCAATTATCGAGAAAGGTTATAGGCTATATATAATCACGCTAAGATCCATAGGAGCGGAACACCAATGAAAAATGTTTCAAAATCGGGGTGTATTTTTCCCCTTGAGAGCTTTTGCTGCGTGGCCCAAAGTAACTATTCCACGCGCATGATGTCGCGGACATAGGCTAGTAATTAAATAAAGTAGTGTTTAACCCACTATGAACGCCGTAGATGAAGATGATCCCCGAATATTGTTTTCATAAAACAACAAAACTAGTTTCACGAACGTATAAAACAACAAAAATACCTTAATAAATTATTAACATATATTCACGTTAACCTGTATTCTTCATAAACGGTAAAAAATAAAAATATTACTAAAGGCAATAGAATGTTATAAGTAAACCAAAAAATAAACATGGCCGCTTGTGTGAGGTTCGCTCCATAATCAACTTTTTTCTGAAACACTTATAATGGCAATGACATTTAGTACATTATGCCACAAAATAAGAGTCTGTATATGAACGTGAACTTAAAAAAATATAATGTAACAGACGTCTGTGCATGGTTTGTTATTGACAGTTATAATAATTATAAATGGTGAAAGGAAAGGAAATTATTATGTTTTTATGGAAATAGACGATACCGTGTATTGGCATAACTGTACATGTGTATAATGCATTCTCCATACCAGTTAGACTAATCAATTAAACTCGAGACGGAAATCAATAATAACAAACTGTTATTCTAAATATATCTACTGGAGTGATTCGAGTTTTATCGATGTATCTGTACTTGAAGATTTTATTACTTTGAGCGCTGAAATTGAGTTAAAGTTATCAACTAAATCATAGCAATAGGTATTTGATCCAACACAACATTTTAAATCAGTGAAAGATGTTATCAGATTATATAAAACGAAATATTATTTTGATATACTTGACGAATCAAAAATATTAACATTATTACATAGACTTTTTAGATGAGATGTATAATACTACAAGGAAACGATAGATTCTGTGCAAAAAGTTAAAGGTATACATATGTATATACTTTACAAATAAATATACTCTATGAAGTGGATGACATGGATTTAATTAATTAAATGAAAACATAATTACTTATAGATGGTTTATTTAAGTTAAACGTTCAGTGTTATATAACATATAAGAACTCCGACTGCAATTCATTAATTATTATAGTTACATACTCATGTAAATAAAAAAAGAAAATTTAAAAGTAATATAACTTATTTGTACATAATGCCGTTAATGCACAAGAATAAAGAACTGTGCTTAATACGCTCGAGTCAACGGTCTATAAAAGATGAATATAAAAGCTTGTACAATCACTGTCACAGGTTACGACAGTTACTAATACAGATGTAATATAAACCATTATTAATCTATGGCGAAAGACTGTACTGTTTATACATGTGAGAAAAGATGGCTACCGCCAAACAAATTACAACAACCGTTACGAAACATTGTTATGATTCTCATGTAATTGTTAGGTACTTGTTTATTTAAGTCGATTGTTGTCTTCGAGCATAATCATTTGGTTTTTTATATAACGGAAACAGATCTCATTTATGTCTCAAAGAAACAGGCAGATAAAAAACCGGTACATTCACAGATCATGTTCAAAGTATCAATTTTATTTATTTCGAATGCAAATTTCAGTATTAATTTGATTTCGCATTATTAAGAGGTTAGTAGGGGATATAATATAATCAGTTTTATCACCGTTCGACACTATTAAAATATCACAGCGTTGTCCGAAATGTTGTTTGATTTATGATCTCGCATTCTATTCTCAATAAAATCTGTAGAAAGTCTATAAGATGATGCCTGATAACTGTTTTTACAGTAAACTTTAAAGATTTTAAGCATATACGTGTTTTTATGGACTCGCTTTCCTCTTTGTATATTGGGATCAAAATTTGCATTAAATTTTAAATCAAGTTTCCGATTATATAAGGACTTAACAATTTCAAACAGCTCAAAATTGAATGATAATTGTAATTAATCGCACTTTGTGTTTGTTTGTTTCCTTGTCTGACAGATATAAAAAATTGTAACCGAATTATAACGTCTTTTCATTGTAGAATGATTTAGTGACGGTATTGGATTTTTTTTTTCGAACTGACTACGCTATTGACTACTACGGAAGGTATTGGAACGAGGATTGTAAGTACAGAGAAATCCACAAACAATGGTGATCACCGAGAAATATGCAATCTATTAGCGATCGCTCTATCATGCCGGCCTGCACACCGAAGCAGTATATGCCAAAGTCAAAAGTAAAGTTACAAGCTGTATATAGTACTGTAATAAATATACGGTAAACTGTTATAAACTAAATCAGAGTCACTCTGACCGGTATTTCAGCATATATCTACATGGTGTTAATGAAGCAATCGGATAAATACACTGTACTACTCTGTCATAATCTCATCAAAATTTCATAAATCCGAAAGTAAACAGCAATATTTTATTTGAATATATCGCGTTTTTAAATATCGCTACATTTTATGAAAGAAAGTCCGTCACGTCTGTCTGTTTGTTCGCGATACACTCAAAAACCATTGAACGGATTTTCCTACAAATTTGATTAATAGATAGAGTAATTCACGAGGAAGGTTTAGGTGTATAATTTGTCAAGGCTTTTTTTATCATCGCGGCGGGACAACGTCCGTCGTAGTATGCAAATAAAAATCTATTTCTGAATGCATATTAACGCACCATTTTAGAATAGCTGCACCTATTAAATAATTCTTTTTTGTTATGTTTATAATTGTCAAGACAAGGTTTGTATGAAAGATAATGTTTTAAAAAAATGTAGGGAAAAGTAAAAAAAAATGGTTTGAAAATCTCCATATAAAGAGTGAGCGAGTGAATGAGATAGAAGACAGTAGCGAAATATTGACAACTTGACAGATCAACGTTAACCTGTCATTTTATTTCATTACTAGCTATGCCCACGACTTTGTCCGTATAGAATTTAATGCAAGATACAGTCATTTGTTTACTGGGTCTTAGATATTATTTATAGATTATATATACTATCCAATTTTTGTAAGAGATTCAATTGCATTTATCCACCTACTGTTTTCTCGTACTTAACTCGAGTCGTCATTCAAATTACAATAACTATTCATAGAATGGACTGATTTTAATGAAACAAAAACTAAATGTTACGCAGTGTTTTAGCAGTGATGCGTGTTCAAGCAGACAGACAGAAAGAAATCTCTAAAAATTATTGAAATGTATTTTATCACTTATTCCAATACACCTGCAACAATTTTTTTTTCACAAAAATCTAAAAAGTACAGACACGTTTGATTTACATTCTTCTTATATGTATAGATATGGTTGTACTGTCATGAAAATATTTAGTTTCATTTTCTTCGTTAATACATCTGTGTAAAGCCGGGTTGTGCAGCTAGTTAGGTAGAAAACGTCTAAATAATTCAAATATAGAAGACAAAGAATGAAGGCATATTTAATAGATAATAAATAAGGTGTACCTGTCATTGAGAAAACTCAAGCAAAAGTTTATGTCAATTGCAGTGCAATAAATTTGTTAGTGACTTAAGTAGACTATTCATACATCAATTATCTGTCGAATACATGCGCCCTACGTTTATCATCCTTGTAATTTAAAATGATCCTATACTTTTTAATCTGTATTGAAAACGTGCTAGGAATTATTAAAAAAAAAAATTGTTTAAAAACTTTTAAGACAGGTTGTTGGAGTTTTTGGCGGGATCTTAGTCTGTCATGTAGTGGATTTTATTTTTTATTCATAATCTTGTGTTACTTGACTCTATATTGTGTAAAATTGGTGGTGTTTTATGTGATATAGTTAGTTTATTGTGCATAAGTGAAGTGAATTATTTTCATAATGCCACGGACTATGAATTCTGAGTTGCCACAAAAATTCCATGGAAGGTTCTAACAAGATGACCACCATCTTGTTAATTCATTGAAATTATATCAAGAAACTTGTAATATTGATACTCACTTGACAATGGCAGTAATAGTCTACTAGAAGACTGGTTGCCAAAATGGAATAAAAGAAGAACTTGAAATACTATTAATTACTCGACAATGGCATTCATTGAAATTATATTAAGAAACTTGTAATATCGATACTCACTTGACAATGGCAGTAATAGTCTACTAGAAGACTGGTTGCCGAAAATGGAATAGAAGAAGAACTTGTAATACTATTAACTACTCGACAATGGCAGTAATAATCTAAAAGATTGGTTGCAAAAATAAAGTTAAAAAAAAAAGACAGATTGTTATATTTAAAAGGTGACAGAGAGCAATGTTGTTATATATAAGAACTAGTCGATACCAGCAACTTTGTCCGCACTGCCCTACGATGCGTACCACACCGCTTGTTCCATTTCTCTATAGCAAGAAGAAAATAGATGTTATTAAACGCGTAGTGCTTATAAAATAGTAGTTTAATAAATTTGTATTAGATTAATTAATTATGATAACTATTTTTGATTACAACCAAGTGTCTAAAAAAAGATTAAGATGAAGAAAAAGAGACCTTCATTTATTTATTATTAGACGGCCCGGCGGTCGTTATCCCGCCCTGATAATAAAAAACCTTGTCAAATTATATACCTAAACCATCCTCATGAATCACTTTATCTACTGGTGACAACCACATGAAAATCCGTTCAGGAGGTTTTGAGTTTATCGCGAACAGACAGACAGACGCGATATGGGACTTTGTTTTATAATTTGTAGTGAAGATATAAGTAGTATAATAGACCCTGATTTTTGTATAACATTGAGATGCATTTTCTTACCAACTCTTTTCTCGCACTCAAGTCGCGCACTCATTTAATTTGAATAAACCGATTTAATAAAGACTAAATATTACTATAGTATATGTTTTATGGTTTTCTTGTTGATGTATAAACTTTGCACTTTAGCAGTGATCCGTGTACAAACAAACATACAAACAGACAGACAGATTTAAGTGTATTTATTCCTATACACTTATCACAATCTGGATTGATACAGCAGCGTTAAAATTACATTCTTATTATACTCTATTACATTCTTATTATACTCTATTACATTCTTATTATATTCTATTACATTCTTATTATACTCTATTACATTCTTATTATACTCTATACATTCTTATTATACTCTATCACATTCTTATTATACTCTATTACATTCTTATTATAATCTATACACAGATTAACTAATCGATATTTGTTGGTAATGTGTAACGGCCGGGTTCTAGGATACTAGGTTAAACTACCAATAGTTATTGACACAGCAAAGTTATCCAAAACATAAACTGTCAAGTTTTCGGCGGGATTTTGGTCTGTCATGTAGTGGATTTTATATTTTATTCATAATCTTGTGTTATTTGACTCTATATTTTGTAAAATTGGTTGTGTTTTACGTAATACGGTTCGGTTATTGTGCATAAGTGAAGTGAATGGAAAATAATACCACGGACCATGAATTCTGAGATGCCAAAGAAACTCCCTGGAAAGTTCTAACAAGAGAGCCACCATCTTGTTGGTCCATTGAAATTACTTACTACACTTATTGTGTAAAATATGTTGTAATCACCATTGAAACAAAACATTGACACTTGCAAGTGCTTATGCGGAGCCAAAACAAGAAAAAGAAGATAAACTGTCTAACGGCCCGTTAAGTTTTACTGACGTTTATCGTATGATTGCGTGTTCAGAAACGAAATTTAACAAGTTATTGAACCGATAACGCTATTGAACAGATAAACTACAATTAAAATTCCTCCGAAACTGGGCATGAGTCGTTTAAAATCAATATCTGTAAAGGAGGCAGTAACATGTAGGTTATATAAACACCAGTAAGAATTTGATGACAGATTTTTAACTTAAGTGTAGCTAGTCAGGAGGGCTTAGAAAAAACTACTACCAGCATGCTATGATTTCATAATGAGGTTTCCCTACTATAGTGTTCTCAATTTAGACGTGTCACAGATTAAAAATATACGGTTTTATTACAAAAAAGTTAAATACGTATTGAACCCTGGCCTTAAAAAGGACTCATATTAAACGCACCGCGGTCGCTGAATGTTCGCCATCTTTTTCTTTTGTCTCGCTTTGGTTACGTTAGGTTAGACTTGCGAAACAGGATAACGCGAACTTGCCTCGGGCGAGGGCGGTGCATTTATTAGGAAACTTTTTTTAACCAAGTATTTAATCCGTATTTAACTTTTTTTGTAATAACACGGATAATGTTTTCTAAATATATGTCTTCTGTCCACTTAATTCTATTTTAAGTACCTCAACCCGAACGCACTTACAATAACAAATAATACTTATAATAGCATCGTCCGTTTCAGGTTAAACGAGATGTCTCGGGAGTACAAAGGACAGCTCATCAGTATTTCAAATATGGCGTTTACATAGTAAAGTTGAATAGAACACGTACACCAAAAAGTAAGCGAAAGGTGAAAAAAAAGTTCATTACCACGGACAAATACAAAAAACGTGATTCAAAGAACGACAGAAAAAAAATGTTTTTTTTTTTAAGAATTGCCGAATCGTTAATGTCAGCTTAAATAAATTTGTAAATACAATTTATCGCCTATTGAATGTATAAGCTGTACCTTTTGACCATATCATTACAAATTGCATTTTTCTATAACCGTGTCCACAGATAAAAAACAATGTTGATAATATGATTTTATTTCCTGCCAGCACCTCTTATGAATGGTTTGTGTTTCGTATTAAATAAATACTTACAATGATAATATCAATTAAAAATAATATTTTTTTAAGTAGACGTACATAGACGCAGCGTCCACCTGCTTGTTAAAGTAGGGCTTGATGCAGTCAACAAAGCTTTTAAATTCAATTATCATATTTTATTTCGTCGAAAGAATATACAGTAGTCGCCAAGCTTTGTGAATGCTCTGAATATAGGTGCGCAGGACACAAATTTATATATACATACGTATTATATTATACTAGCTTCTGCTCGCGACTTCGTCCGGGTGGAATAGTTACTTTGGGGTAACGCTAACACGCATCGGAAGCTCTCAAAAGAATAAAAAACTATATTGAAACATTCTTCATTGGTGCTCCGCTCCTATTGGTCTTAGTGTGATGATATAAGCCTATAGCCTTCCTCGATAAATGACCTATCTAACACGGAAATAATTTTTCAAATCAGACCAGTAGTTCCTGAGATTAGCGCGTTCAACCAAACAAACAAACCCTCCAGCTTTGTAATATTAGTATAGATGTGTAAAATCGAGACACCTTGTTTTGTATTAACTCTTGACTATATTATGCGTAAGCCCGAACTTATGGCTTCAGGACGGCCAAAAAGACTGACGAGGGCTGTATATAAACAAGTATCGATTTTTTTTTCATCTATGCATATAATAAGAATGTAAATCTAACGTGTCTGCACTTTTTCGATTTTTGTGAAAGAAATTGTTGCAGGAGTCTTGGAATAAGTAATAGAATACATTTCAATAATTTTTAGAAATGTCTGTCTGTTTGTATGAACACGCATCACTGCTAAAGTACTAGGTTCACAATAAAACCTTATATAAACATTTTAAATTATAAAGCATATTCTCGGAAGTAACTTAGTCTTTGTTTCATTAAAATCGGTCGACTCTATCAAAAGTTATTGTAATTTTAATGAAGCCGCGAATTAAGTATGAGAGAAAAGTAGATAAGCAAAGGCACTAAATACGTTCAGATGACTACATATATTATTCACTATTTTATACGAAGTCGAGGGCACAGCTAATAAGTAATATAACGGTTTATAATTTCAGATATTTATGAACTCGAATGAAATTAACTTTTACAATGTTGTAATTGCTTTAATATGCAGATATTACTGTCACAACAAAGTAAATAGGTTGTTTCCAATTGTATAAAGTTGTTGTAATAATTCTACAAGTATTTGTAACTCACCCAAATATTTTTATAGCTTTTTTCTTTTAAGGTAGGTATTTATTTTGGAATATATTTGTTATATTTTTATAATATTTTTGTTCCAGTAAATATTTTGCAGGTTTTTTTTTGCTAATTAAGATTATATGGTTTTTTTAAAGGACGTCTTTACTCAATTATTCTTGTTGTATTTATATTTTTAGTAAGAAATGGATTTCATTTGTATTTATTAAATTATTCTTACTGTTTATAATACCAAATTTTAACAAAATATTCATTTTTAAATACAGTATTCTTTACCTATATAAATAGTTTTGAATATAATTTTGAAATTACTAACAATTTTATTTTTAAATTGTTTTAAAAATATAACGATATGTGCTTTAGTGTTAGTTAACTTATTGTAAATATTATCATTTAGTGCAATTATGGTAAAATGTGACTCACCACCGATCACAGAACACCCGCCACAAAAATAGCACGGGACGCGCAGGCGGCAGGCGCGGTCGCAACTATGCGATGCGCACGCGAGGAGCAATGACTTGGACGCTCGCACTTGACCTTGCGGGAAGCAAGTAGACGCGAATCAACAGCCCGTACTCGTTTTATACTCGCTATGTTTCCGTTACACACTGACAATAAGTTTGGTCAACTTGACTCGCTTCCTATAAATGATATTTAATACAGTATAATTGGTGCCCGCGACTTTTTTTTTTAGTAAATCCTTTATAGAAGGGGTGCTCAAAGTTGAACTGTTGGCGATCCGCCTCAATATTGTTAGACTAGGGTCGATCGAGTCTGAAAGGCTGCGAGTATGTGTGATGCAGGATTGTAGTGTAGGTAACTCCTGCTAAAAACGATAAAAGAAAGTGATGAGCGGGTTATTCTGGCCTAATTGTGGATGAAATAAATTGTTGTTGTTTATTCAGTACATTTTGTTTTAGTTACCTACCTACTTAAATAAAATCTATGAATAGTTTTATATCGGCATTTCTCGAGATTTCTCGAGATCGACTGAAAAGCACTCGCTATTGGCACGTCGATCTCGATAGATCGTTTCAGCGCCCCTGATTTATAGGTTCTAGTGTTTAATCACAATCTGATCCGATGTTAAACGACGATGCAGTTTAAATTGGTAAATACACTAAACCTAGAAAAGGATTGGCTCTCAAGTGCAGCTGTTGCTCCATTTTTTCATCCTGCCGTCATCGCTCACGGCGGCAATAAGTGTTATTTGTTATGGACAGTCTGTGTCAGTCGCACATGAGACAAAATATCTAAAGTTGAGTCGTACGTTATCTCGGGATATCAATACTGTAATTTTCAAAGTGGTCGAATATTTTAAGAAAGGAAAAGCAGGCAAAGAAAACGTTGAATATAAAAGTGAATAATAATAAATCTGCAGAATGACTCTTATCTAAGCTCCGATAGCGAAATGGAAAGTGAATTTGAAACAGAATCTGTGTCAGAATAATCAGTGTAATTTATTTACCTAATACATAGTTTTTAATTTTCATTCACTTTGTCTTTTTCATGTAACAAATGGCTACAATGATTTTATATTTCCAAGAATTAAAGATTCATTGCATTTATATTGGTTCTTTATTTGTACTTATCTAAAAATCATATTGGACAAAAACAGGGATTAGATATAATTATATTCGGAAATATACGGCTTCAAAAATTGTGCTTTTTTTATTGTAGTACAGCAAAGTGACTGCATTGTACCTGATGGTAAGCACAGTACAATCCAAAAACAACGGCAACCACCGGGAGATACGCCCTCCTCCGTCGGTCGTCCTTGTCATGCCGACATGCGTAAATACGTTACGCTTGAAGGACCCCATGTTATAGGAAGGAGGGAACACACTGGCCGGGAGATTGTTCCACGGCTTCACGGTACGGCAAAAATAAGATGTTGCGAATTTTTTACTTCCTGCCCAGATAGGAGTTCCCGTAAAAGTTTAAAACTGTGGCTCCGAAGACCAGCGCGCGTGATTCGGCTGTGAAAAGGAGAGGAAGGGATTAATTTGAATAACTCTTCAGAACACTCGCCATGATACAGACAATCTTTGATATCGTAAAATCTGTTTGATACTACGAATCTCATGTGAGTTCATGCTCTTTCCTTCCAACTCCCCACCTCCACGCGTTACCTAAGGCGCGGTACATTGGTCGCAGTCAGACTATAGCTTAGATGGTATTCTAAAAGGTTCTCTATCTGTCAGTAAAAGTCTCGTTAAAAGTGGTACAGCCATCACCTAGATAAACAAGGGACACTTCAATTGTTTTTATGTGGTCCGATTTTAACCTGTTGAATTTAGCGTTTGCTTGCAAACTATTATCGATTTAATGTAATTGAGTTTCAGTGTGGCATAGTTTTTTCCTGGTGAATAAAAAGTATGGCGACTTAACATCTATTAATAAGAACTCTCTCTCTCTTCACTTTGAGAAAAGTGCAAAACAGCAAGATTCTATTGATGAGGCAACGTTTTCGTCAATTTAGTAGAAAGTTGGTCTAAAATATAAGCAGTGCTGAATTTTAAGCAAAGTGACTATACTTCACTGAGGTTTTAGCATTACTAGTAAGTTAACCCATTACACTCGTATAGTATAATAGTCGTATGGTATTCATCTATTCAAACCACTAAGTAAAATGCAACTTTAATAACTAACATATTTTCTTTGAATATACATATATTTATTAATCAATGAAGTCCCAAAACCGTTCTTTACCTATTTAACTTATTATTCCTAAATTCGTGTAAAAAACTAGAATAATTACCACATGATAGAAATTTTAATTCCACGAACAAAAGCTATACAATCACAAGGACCGTATGTATATATCACTAGTTAACTATCTACTTTATAATGACCCCCTTAAACGTACTGTTATTAGGGGAATAGGGAATAAGGGAGTACGACCGGGTGTCTAAGTACACTGGCTATTTTTTATATCGCCTAGATTGCTTCGATAAGTTCCTACAAAAGAAGATTGTGGTAGGAGACATGACGCCAACATAATTATATATGTAGAAACAACATAGTTATATAGATCTTTTTTAATTACTTTACCAGTCCTCACATTATTATGCAAACTTAAATATCTGTGTTTAGTTTTTTAAATGGGATAAAGGTATTTTTTACAAAGCACAATTAAGTTTCTCTTATCAAACTGAAATGGTTTAGAAAATTATCCGATACGAAATATATATAAGAGTTGTTGAGGTATGTACACTTGGTACACATATATGTTTCAACAACTCATATATGTATGAATAGTTAGCATAGGTTAGCTCAGATAGGTCGCGAATTGCATGTATCAGGCAACAGCCCAAGCCGAGCTGTGCCGCGCACCCTTGAGCTAGTTGTCAAAATAAAATCGGCTGAATGCCTTAAGCGGTCGCCTTAGTAGTCCGGTGAAGCTGTTAAGACCTTGCTATGTGAATAGCGTAGTCAGTTCGAGAAGAAAAAAAAAACAGTTAAGTTGGTATGATTCTCCAGGGAACATGAATGAATTTCGCACAAATTTTCTTGTGTAGGGTTGTTCAAAACTTGTTTTTTAACACTTTCAGTAATTATATTAAAAATAATCTGATAAAAATATTAAAGACTTTACAAAGAGTGTCCGTCATTATCGCCGCTTGTCTTTATGAAGTGGTAAATCAGAAAAAATGCGCTGGTTCTCGTCCGATCACCGAAGTTAAGCGACGTCGGCCGCGTCAGTACTTGGATGGGTGATCGTCTGCGAACAACGCATGACGTTGGCTTTTTGTTGTATTTTTTTTACTGTGATACAATAGTTTCTCTTCTATCATGTGTCTTTTGACACATCCTGTTTTGATACTATTTGTACCATACACATGTATGGTCGTTACAATCCAGTATATGTATAACTCCAAGTTATACACTCAAAAACAAGTGCGCTCATGAGCTCCTGCGAAACGATGTTCCTTACACTTTTTCTGCAACTTCGAGTTTATTTCGATACTAGCCGACCCGTGCCCACTTCGTTGGGTGGTAATAGGCATTATCAAGCTACAACTTTTCTCTAGAACTCAATCATATATATCTCATAATTAAGACAGCGTTCGTAAGAAACGTTTTCGTTCGACCATTTTTCTCCGACTCCCCAGATATTACCCCCTACAACCTCACAAACTTTATCTCTTTATAATATTAGTATAGATGAAGATTCAGAATTGTTTATATTTGTATATCTTCATCACGTAAGGAAAAATCGTTATGTACTTTCCATGCGATGCTTTTTCTTTCTGTGTGTAATCTGTATATTTTTATTTTCCATCATTTTTTTTAATATAAATATAAAATAATGAATTATAAATTATGTTAAAATGCAAAATAAATAAGAGCAATAACAAAATTTCTTAAAGAATTTTTTACAATACAGCTAGATACTCGTATAGAATACAAAGATAGAAAGTCACATGGAGAGCGTATAACGTTTTTTCTGTACGTGACGATTTTGAACTGATAACCGCAAGCCGTGTTACGCAGGTTTGCAAAAAAGAAAACCGTAAATGTACTGTATATCGAAAACAAACAGTAATGTTTGGATTCGTGTGTATTTTCGATTAGTGTGACTAAATAATTATGGACGGTCCTTAGGAATCGGGCTACAGGCGGTTTTAGTGTGCGGTTGTCCTCGATAGATTCATCTAGACGGGTTCTGTACAGACGGGCGTTTTTAAAGGGTGAAACAATTATATCAATAACCATATACTTCCTCAACAGCCTTTACCCAGTGTAGACGCCGATTAAAGATAAAGTCAAGCAAACACAAATGATTTAAGCAAAAAAAAAAAAACTTAGGTATCTTTTCCACGTCTTGTTTGACAAGGTTATGTTCATGTAGGCATAGATATTTGTTTTGATGATATATCTATGTTAGAATCCGATAGATTGTGCTGTAGTCAATATGAGTAAATTCTATTTTCATTAACCGAATTTCTTTTTTTTTTGTAGCCCGGCAAAATGACTGCACTATACCTAATGGTAAGTACCAGTATAATCCAAAAACAATGGCGACCACCGAGTGACACACTATCCATCGCCGGTCGCCGCTGTCATACCGGCCTGTGAAAAGCTGGATATGCAGTCATCCGCGGATATCGTACCGTCTCGTACGAAGCGGCGTGCCTGCTGGCGTGCTTCCCACCATGGGATCTGCTAGTGCACATGTATGCAGACATGTACTGGTGGCGTAGAAGCAGGCTGGCACGAGGCGAAACCATTGTGCCTAGGGTGGAAGAAGCTTACCAGGCTCACTTACACAAGATGGTATTACAAATGTGGAAGAAAAGGCTATCCTCGCCCAGTGCTGGCCTGTGCACTGTTGAGGCCATCCGTCCTGTTCTAACACAGTGGGTAGAGAGAACCCATGGAGCCCTCACCTACCGATTGGTGTAGGTGCTTATTGGGCACGGCTGTTTTGGCAAGTACCTGCACCAAACGGCCTGTAAAGAGGTGGACTCTCGTTGTCACCACTGCGTTGGATGCGACGTCGATACAGTCCAACATACATTGGAGGAATGTCCGGCGTGGACTGCAGAGTTCAATGAGCTCGTGGCGGTAGTGGGCAGTGATCTCTCACTGACGGGCTTGGTTAAGTCAATGACTGACAGTGAGAGGTCATGGAACAATGCAGTCGCCTTCTGCGAAAGCGTTCATGAGAAGAAAGAAGAAGCAGAAAGGCAAAGGGAAAGGGAGCCAGACGCTCCGGCGAAGAGTCGGTCGTGGGCACAGGAGAGGTTTTCACGCAATGCCTCCATAATAAGTCTTCTAACGAAGACCCGAGACGCTAAAGCACGGTCTCTGCCGCAGCTTCATTAAGAGGCATGAGAGAGGAACTCCCTCTCTCGAGGCGAAGGTCCCCTGTTCGACCACCTACGAGGACCCAAGCGCGTGACCAGGTTTAGAGGAGTACATGCTCAACGCTAGCCCTCAAATCTGGTCCATATATGCGCATAGGCGGCCCAGGGGTTTTTAGTCGGTAGGGGTTCGACATAACCCTCCCGCTGTCCCCCGGCAGTGGGAGGTGTATCCAATGTAGGATTTTCCCCTGTATAAAAAAAGGGTGTCTCAAGTCGTATGTTGTTATTCCACACCCCTTACACCCCATGATGATTTGACCCAAATGATTTATATTCACAATATACACTCATTAAAAAAGTCTAAGCAACATGTACTAATTTAAATTTTAGGATGGTTCTTCACATTATAACGTTGTATTTTATTTTTAAAATAATATCTTTAGGGTTCTATGATGTAAAAATAACAGCTGTTGTCTTTATAAGTTCTTTTAATAACAGAAATGAACAATATTAGAATATACTGTAGAAACTAAGATACATAAGAAACTAAACTTTTTTCTTACAAAATGAAATTTCTAAAGAAAATGTATTTATTGTGAAAGAATAGAACAATTTAATACAAAGTATGGGTTCCTCTGCTATTCAGAACTTGTCGGCAACGATTATTCATTGAATTAATGAGACTGTTTATGTCATCTTGTGGTATTCGCTCCCAATGGAATTGTAGCAAATCCTTCAGCTGTTGGGTTGTTGTCGCTCCGTCCAAGTCCTTCAAAACACGTCTCTGGAGCATGTCCCATGCGTGCTCGATGGGGTTGAGATCTGGCGATTGTACAGGCCAGGGCAATACCCGGATGTTCTCCGTTACAAAGTATTCATTGGTTCGCCGAGCTGTATGTGAACGCGCATTGTCATGCATTAACCTAAAATCGAAGCCAAAGGTTTGTGCAAATGGGTAGACCTAAGGTCTGAGAATATCCTCAATGTAATTTTCAGCATTCATGTTTCCATTTACAAAAACGAGCTCAGTTCGCCTGTTCTTCATAATACCCGCCCATAACATAACTGTTGAGCCGCTGTATGGATGAACTTCCTGAACACACCTGAGCCTTTCAGTATTTCCGAGCCGACGATACACTCGCACCCTTCTTGTATCAGGCTTAAACCCGAATTGCGACTCATCGGAAAACATAATTTTATCCCATTGTTCCTGGGTCCATGTTATGCGTTCTCTACTCCATTCATATCGACGAGCGCGATTCCCGTGACGTATCGGTGGGCACCTGATTGGGCGTCGAGCTCGTAGGCCGTACTCATGCAGTCGATTTCGCACAGTTTGAGGACTTACATCAACACCACTTGAAATTTGTAGCCTCAAACTTATCTCTCGAGCGGTTAACATCGGCTGGCGTCTTGCAGTCGGTTGTATGTACCGGTCTTGCCGAGTGGTTGTACTCCCTTTACGGCCTGGATGCTGTTCAGCGGGTTCTCCTGTATTATTGTAGCGCTGCCAAAGACGACAAATAACACTTCTATGAATGCCAAAATGTCGAGATACCTGAGATTGATTACTTCCCGCTTGCAACATCCCTACAGCTCTTTGCATTTCATCTGCCATCAAATGACGTCGCTTCATGACGTAAAGAATATCTAACAATTCAATTTTGTCGCTAACTTTATTTAAAAGGTTGGTAAAATTATAAAATCAAGACTAAACGTAGCAATTAAAACGCACTTAAATTCAAACAAATTCGCAGTCATTTGAATTTTATGAAAAAACAAAACATAATCAATTTTTTTTTTACAACCAGCCAGTATGTCATCAATAACAAAAAAGTTTACTTATCTACGCACTTTGTTTGAGTAAATACTTAGAAATTAATTAATATAAATGGTAAAATTTGTAATATCACGCATGTTGCTTAGACTTTTTTGATGTGTGTATGTTGGCTTAGTGCCATAAAATACACATACAAAATCTGAACTCAAAAGGGCAGAACACGTTTGTCAAGCCAGCTAATATTGAGGCGCCAAGCAGCTACTGCGCCGTCATGCGAAATACTGATAAGCACATTTATTGAGCCAAAAGTATTAACTTTTTTAAATTTCAACGTTCGCTAGGCTATCTTCGTTAAATTTAAATTGACGGCGCCCTTTACGCTTTTGCGCCGTTATGTGCCGCTCAATCTTGTCCATATGGACGGCACGGCACGTCCCTGCTAGCTAGTTGTTATATATTGTATGGACTTCAAATGTTGCGTTTAAATTACCGCAGCGTTTAAAATACTCGTCTGTTAACATTTCTTGTTAGATGAAACACGTCTCGGATTAGCATAACAAATCGTACAGACTTATGAGTTCGTTCACAATAGATCTCGCCTAAGACTATCTTTTACATATACGAAAATCTAGCTCTTTTCGTGTCGATGCATATTGGGATATTAACCAAACTCATGTTTTTTATATGTTTATACATACGATAACTAATGGGCCAGATTCTATTTGACCCACGTTCGACTTTATATTCTCTTGTAAATGTTGTATATTGTGTTTCATGGTGACTAGTCATAGTTTAGAAAGATTTCTTATCCTTAGATAACTTTGTATTAATTTTTCATCAAAATAAATTAATTTCCGGAGATCATAGCATTTTTAACTAACTTGAGGCTTTGGATGTGGTAATTGTTAGCGAGTAGTATGACAATAATACATTTACATTATATGGTAAGACGAAGAAGTTTTATTATTCAAGTACTGAGATAAAAGATCTAGAGTACAGAAGGGAATTTGTAAACACTGAAGTGATAAACATAGCAAAAAATGGCCTACTAAGAATGGAACTAAGAATATTATACTTTTAACGCTGGCAATTTTATATAAAAAATACTCTATTCAAATCGTGAATATACATAACCATATTATGTAGTAGCTATAAATTGTTTTTTTTAATAATAAATGGACCGTCCTATTATATAATTTCGTTGTTTAGTATTCTATATAAACATCTATCTATATACAGGCTGAATATTTAGACAGTATCAATATACAGCATAATATTTATGTTAAATGTGACCATGAAGTGTCATATCTTAGAATACTGCAAGTGTTTAACCTTTCACCTGGTATATTCCGAAAACGACTGAATTTAACGAGACTTTTTTAAGAAGATAGTGACTGTTTCAGCATATTATCTAAACTTAATATAATTACAATACTTCGTATTAATTATATGTTTATAGATAAACTAGCGAACCCAGCGGACGTTATCCTGCCTTGATACTAAAAAAATCCTAAAGTCAACGCCGGTGCCACCTACCGGATCCAATTATGAATCTAAACCGTTCTTAAATCCACCTGAACAGACAAAAAAATTTCATCCAAATCTGTCCAGACGTTTAGGAGCAGTTCAGTCACATACACACGGAATGAAGAATTATATATATAACTAGCCGACCCGTGCCCACTTCGTTAGGCGGTAATAGGCATTATCAAGCTACAACTTTTCTCTAGAACTCAATCATATATATCTCATAATTAAGGCAGCGTTCGTAAGAAACGTTTTCATTCGACCATTTTTGTCCGACTCCCCAGATATTATCCCCTACAACCTCACAAACTTTACGTCTTTATAATATTAGTATAGATTATCTATACTATAATAAAACTGTAGCAAGGTCAAATCTGTACATTAAATATTTTTTGAAAATTTTTATCGGGGTAGACTTTGTTATCGATATAGAAGCCAAAAATAATCTTTTTACAATTTTTGTCTGTCTGTCTGTCTGTCTGTCCCTGTGAACACGCATCACTCTGAAAGTACTGAACCGATTTTGACGAAACTTGGCACAGTGATAACTAATATTACGAGATTACATCTAGGATACTTTTTATCTCATAAAACGCAAGGGATTCTCCAGGATCTGCCTGTTTGTCTGTCCCTTTGAACACGTACCACTCTGAAAGTACTGAACCAATTTTGACGAAATTTGGCACAGTGATAACTAATATTACAAGGTTACATCTAGAATACTTTTTATCTCATAAAACGCAAGGGATTCTCCAGGATAACGGACGAAAGTCAAAAATTTGTAGTTAATGAAATTTTTGACGGATTTTGGTAAATTTTCATTGTGCTATATATAGCAGACAGATTAGCTAAAAAGATAAGCTATATTTCCCTAAGCTACTTTAAAAAAAATACCAAAAAAAAAATCACCGGGATTCGAACCGTCGGCTCCGGCGGACCATATAATGTCCTGTACGTTATAACTGAGCTACGACTATATGACATTTTAATGCGTAATTATCAACCTCATATGAAAAAAATATGTGTAAGCGAAACTGTCACTTATATGTTGTTACATTTATTTTATTGTATAAAAAATGTTTGCTAAACAAAGGTGACAAGATTTTTTCCTAAAACATAAACCTAGATAATAGTTACATTGCATTGTAGAAGATGAATCTCAACTAGAGTTCTATCAGTACGTGTGTTGTTTCGATATTTGATAAAATTAGTTTTCTAAATGTTGTTGAGTCTTGAAGTAGTTGGGTTCAGGTTTGTGAATCTAAGATTAAAATAAATCAGTTGAGGTGTTTGCAGTTATTTTTTTTTTCTCGAACCGTCCACGCTATTGACCTAGCAAGGTCTTAACAGCTTCACCGGACTACTGTTTGCAGTTACTATGTTGTATTTATACTAATATTATAATGAGTGGTAAAGTTTTGTTTTCGAGGAATGCTTGGTACCTACTACTGGTCCGATTTTAAAAATTCTTTCACTGTTAGAAAGGTATATTATCCCAAGTTCAGTATCTCAGTAAAAAAGGTGGTTTGTATGTCAAAAGTAAAATCAATGTGACCAAATTAAAATTGAATGCAGATTTCACGTATACTTTACAAATTCTTATAAAACAAACAACTAAAACAAAATGGAAATTTAATGTAGATAAAGTTCAACTTTTACAGTATGTTACGTGATGAAGTCACAAGGGGTACTGGGAAGACATTTATCGGCAATATATGTAAGTTAGTTTTGATCTTCACTTTGATGACACTACTTTAGGTAATGCTGCGAACAGATTCTAGGCTTATTTTAAAAGATTTCTCACATACCAACTGGGTATATGTTTGAGTGAGTCCCTGGATAGTTTGGATTCACGATTGGAAGTGCTGGATAACGCTGCAATAGGGTTTTAGGTTTTTTAAGATTATTTGCGTTTAAAAATACAATTGAAACCGGTAATAACCGATTTGGTGCAGACGAAGTTGCACGGGTCAGCTAGTAGATAATATAAGTAGTTAATAGCTTCTGCCCGCGACTTTGTACGCGTGGAATAGTTATTTTGGGCTAAGACGCAGCGGAAGCTCTCAAAAGGAAAAAAGCCCCTATTTTAAAATATTTTTTATTGTTGCTCCGCTCCTATTGCCCTTAGCGTGATGATATATAGCTTATGACACTTACAAATAACGTGGCTTTCTATTGGTAAAATAATCAAAATCGGTTTAGTAGTTCCTGAGATTACCCCCTACAACGTCACAAACTCACAAACTTTACTTCTTTATAATATTAGTATATAGATTCTAGCCCCTGTCCGCGACTTCGTCCGCGTTGTAATAGTTACTACTCTGGGCTAACGCTGACACACAGCAGAAGCTCTCAAAAAGAAAAAAAACATCTCGATTTTGAAACATTTTTCATCTGTGCTCCGCTTCTATTGGCCTTAGCGTAATGATATATAGCCTATAACCATTCTCGATGAGTGAGCTATATAACACTGAAAGAATTATTCAAATCGGACCAGTAGTTCCTAAGATTACCCCTTACAACGCCACAACGTCACAAACTCACAAACTTTACCTCTTTATAATATTAGTATAGACTAGCGACCCGTCCCAGCTTCACACGGGTGCAATTTAGATATCCATTTTAATGTAATACTGTTAAGGGCAGTTTTGATTTACATGAGATGTACAACGTATGTAATGTATTTAATTGGATAAGGAATAATACTGTATCGTATAAAATAGCTTGGTAAATAACACATAATTATTTTTGTAAAAAGATAAATGTGGGTTATCTTTTAGATATATATATCTAATAGAATATATAGAATAAGTAATAGTATAAGATAGAATATATATCATCGCGGACTTTTTTATCGATCTTTTTGAGATATACAATTCCGTGGTACATTAAATTGGTCTATCTCGAAAGGCTTAGCCAGCGGTTGCGATTTAAGCGCACAAAAATATGTTTGTTACGACATCACATTACAAATCTTTGAAGTTTTCGGCTTTTCTGTACTATAATGTATATGTATTTAAATGTATTACACATATAAAACTTCCTCTTGAATCACTGTATCTAATGCTGTATTAAAATCCGTTGAATAGTTTAAAAGATCTAAGGGAACAGACTTCATTTTATACTATGTAAAGAAGACAAATAAAAAACAGTTCAAATTAATTCCGGTTTTTCGAAGTTATACTTCTTTTGGTGCGTTATGGAAAAATGATGAGAGTAAATTTTTACGATGCGCGCACACCGTCACGAAAAACCGACACCCTGAAGTAGTTATAGTCAGCTTTTTCTATTCTTAGTGTCGTTTTTTCTACAAACGTAGAATAAGGCGAAAGATAAAATTTTTGAAAAGATTTTTATCTTGTTACGCCAAAGAAGTATAACTTCTAACGCGTGTACATAATAAGTAAACACACTTTTTTTTCTCGAATTGATTACGCTATTGACCTAGCAAGGTCTTCACCGGACTTCAATTAATACAGCTAAGGCATGTAGTTCGCAGGAAACCATAAAACCATTTAGATATACAGGAATGAAGTCGCGAGCATCAGCCGGTCACAAAAAAAATTGCAAAATAAAAATCCTTAACAAATTTTCTTTTATTAATTAACAGTTATGTAAAATGTATTTATATTCTAATGCTCTTCATATTATTTAGTATTTATACTTTTTATTAATAAATATTTTAAACAAACAGAAATACTTCAGTTTTGTTAAACTATATTACTTTTGTAATAAAGTTTCTATGTTATCACTTTATTCTATCTGTTGTCTTAATTAGAAACAATGTCACATTCCAGTAGCTACTTTGTTCTTAGAAACAGTTGTAGTTAATACAGTTACAACTTTGTTTAACGTCTGTGGTTCTTTAAGATTATGTAACACTAGCTGTGCCCGCGACTTCATCCGCGTGGGATACTTACTTTGGGCTAACGCTATCATGCACCGAAAGCTCTCAAAAGGAAAAAAAAAAACAATTTTGAAACATTCTTCATTGGTGCTCAGCTCTTATTGGTCTTAGCGTGATAATATATTCTATAACCTTCCTTGATAAATGAGCTATCTAACACTAAAAGAATTTTTCAAATTGGATCAGTAGTTGCTGAGATTAGCGCGTTCAATCAAACAAACAAACTCTCCAGCTTTATAATATTAGTATAGATTTAATTAAGTACACACCTAACTACATAAAAATTGGTATATTCCTAAGAAAAGCGAATTTAATTTTAAAATAATAAAGCGGACATTTTATGCTTATATCATAAATGTAATAAGTAAATATAAAAATAATGATTACAGCTTAGCAACTAACGAATATTATTATCAGCTTTAGAGATGTGACCGTTAAAGTAAGAGGAAACGTCAGTGCATCCTGTCGGTACAGTCATAGAGTATAGTTAATTATGATAATCTGTATCGTCCGTCATTTTTCATGTAATGACGCGTGGTATGTAATGTTAATGTTTATACATACAGTTTTTATAAGTATTTGAGGTCCAGTTACATGTTTTTTATCCCTTCTATGATAGTTTTGCGTCTTACTAGGCGAGACTTACTCAAAAGCGTTAGTAATGGGTTGATAGCCCTGTCATGTATATGTGACATCTGACCATGAAATAAAAAGTACACAAACCCGTACAAGTAAATCTAGAGACATTACTAAAATTCATTTTACGTAGAAAACTTTTAACTTGCTCTATTCTAACGGGGAAAACTACCCATACTAGCAATATCACTGACGGGGTTCGTTACCTTTTTGAACCAATAAAAATGTATACAAAATTATTTCATGCATTATTTCAATTTATAGTTGTTATAGATAAATAAAAATAATAAGTTTACTGTAGCTGTTGTTTATAGTTTCTTGTGCTTTATACTAAGCATAATAAATTTTGCGTTATTTTAATTTGAATGATTGTATGCTCATTTCAGTGAATTTTAAAAATGTGCTCTACTAAAAGTATTTTACTCTACACTAATATTTCATATTTCTCTTTCAGAATATTATTAAAACATAATTGAAATTGCTAAATTTATATTGAAATATCATCTTGTTTTTTATTTAATCGGAACGTTAGTTAAAATGAATGTAACAATTCTAATGGTAAGCATGTTAGGCAGACTGATATCTCACCGTTTTGTATTACCTACACCGCTTACTTGATTTCCTTCACTTTATAGGCATGCCTAAAGTCTTAGTAGGTACTTATATAGCATAAATGATACAAGAAAAAAATATACTCAAACTTTATTTAAATAATTAACAAAATCGCAGATTACCCACAATTTTTTTTTACAAAATTATTGTCTTTGTATTATATTGTATTAGCAGTGTATTCATCGAAATACAATAGTGCTATTTCTCACCTAATTGAATCAAAATCAGAACTACAAATTTCAGATTACTTTTAATAATTATAGAAATGTTGACTAATAATTATGTCAGTGATTGTACTATTGAAGTAAAATGCAAAAAAACTCTCTATCAACGGTTTCTTCAAGTAATGGCACTCGTCAACATCCGCAAGTAGAAACAGGTCGTAACATCGTCTACGTAATCTGCCGGTTCTGTAAAGTACTTACAATAATCAAATGTGGAATTTTTGATAACCTATTCGGTCTTGTAATATTTTATCGACTTGCATTTGTAACCCTTATTTAATTTAAATTTTTGGATCAACCCTGGTTATTCTGTAAATAAGCTTAGCTTATTTCTAGTATGATTAACAATTTGGAGTGTTTTTAACTGACTTCAAAAAAAGGAGGAGGTTATCAATTCGTCTGTATTTTTTTTTTTTTTTTTTTTTTATGTTTGTTACCTCATAGCTTTGGACTGGGTGAACCGATTTTGATGATTCTTTTTTTATTTGAAAGCTAGTGCTTCCCGTGTGGTCCCATTTAAATTTGGTCCAGTTCCGACAACGGCATCCAGTGCAAAACCGTATAAGTTTTAAATTTGCATTAATTATGTAAACGACAAATAGACGAATAACTCAATATCACGCTAACCGATTTCGATGATTCATTTTTTATTGGAAAGGATGTACTTCAAGGGTAATTTGATGAGAATTCGGTTAGGTTCTGATCATGGGATCCGTGACAAAGTAAGAAAACTTTCAAGAAACGAGCCTACTCCTTTCTTAAGGGCCGGCAACGCATCTGTGTTTCCTCTCGTGTCGCAGGTGTCCATGGGTGGCCGTGATCACTTACCATCAGGTGACCCGTATGTTCGTTTGCCACCAATATTATAAAAAAAACTCTTCAATTCTTAGGAGCCTATTGTGCTTATGTTTGTTGCTGTGTTGCAACATGACGCAAGCATTGTAATTACATTACTTAAGGTGTATTATGTGTGAAGCGATGGTAGCCGAGTTGGTGGTAGAAACTATCGCGGATTATTGATAAGGTTGCGTTCGTACCAAACGTTACTTATTGTACAACCAATTGAAACCATATCGCATACCATACCGATAGATACCATACCGCAAAAATGCGCATATTTTAATATACTTAAGGCGGAACGGATTTCGCGGACACTGCTAGTAAAATATATTTATGTACACTAAAAATGGAAAAATAAAGTAAATTTTCAAAAAAAAGTATTAACCGACTTCAATATCAATCAAAAACCCATAAGGCACTAAAAAGCGGAAAATAAATAGTTTATCAAATTAACCAAATTAAATAAAACATATGAATATGTGTGCTACCTAGAGATGTATTGGAAGTCGGTGCGAACCGAAAATCATATCATCTACATAGGTACAAAGTTTAAGTCCACTCTCGCGTCTCTGTAATACATTTCTACCTGGAACAAATTTGAAATTTCGGTTGGCACCGATTTCCAATACATCTCTAGGTAGCACACATATTCATATGTTTTATTTAATTTGGTTAATTTTAAAAATATTTATTTTCCGCTTTTTAGTGCCTTAATGGGTTTTTGATTGATATTGAAGTCGGTTAATACTTTTTTTTGAAAATTTACTTTATTTACTTAATGATGTGTAAGTTATTATGTTGAATTAAAAAAATATGTGTGACTGTGGCTATACAGTTTTAACCAGATTAATGTTACTGATAATCATATAACACGTGTAATTTGATTTTATGCAGTTTCCATAACACTGTAGAATGATCATCCGAGGTTGCAAGAAAATAATCTCCACGAGTAACAATACCAAGGTACGTCCGGCGCACTTTGGGCAGTCAATCCTGCACACTAAGTGGCCAGTGTTTTCACTACGACGTGACATTATTTTATTTAAAGTACAGTTTGTGTTTACACAATACCAGCATTATTATCCGAAAACATATCAAAATATGACGTAAAGTTAGAATGTAATATGGTAGTGTTCATTTCTCAATTTGGCTTTGTCGCGCGAATTTTAATATTATTGCGAATCGTTACTAATAGAGTACTTATAGATTATATTTTAGCACCTAAACTACGTCCCTAACTTTTATAGGTATTTGAATTAAAAGAAACAATTTGATTCTTGTTGAATGTATGCTGCGTGTATCGATGTATGTATTGTATAAAAAACAAAGAAAAAATTGAAGTTATAATTCTTTTGGCGCGTTAGGGAAAAATGATGAGAGTAAATTTTTATGATGCGCGCGCAAACCGTCACGAAAAACCGATACCCTGAAGTTAGCAATTGTTACGCCATTGCTACACACCACAATTGCTGACTACGAGTTCCAGTACCACGATGCGGTAGGTGTTCAAAGTATTACGCCATCGCTATACAACACAATCGATGAATAAGAAGAATGCCGACTTCCCAGTTCCAAGTTGCGGCAGGTGTTCAAGCATGCGAGTCAGCAATTTCCACAACAGGTGCACAAACTCAGTGGAAACGTTCGGTGGTCCGACTCCTCCGTTCCCACATTGTCATGTATAAATACTTGGACGAAAACAACGGAAAGACAGTGTTAACCTAACATCGATAGCATTCACTATGCTATTAGTTTTAGTGTGAGAGTTAGCCTAACATCGGCGACACTCTCACAATGTAGGTTTAGTGTGAGAGTAAGCCTAACATCGGCGACAATCTCTAGTTTTAGATTCATTTTGTAATTTTATTTAATAAATTAATTTAAAGTAATTTGGTTTTTTTTGGATCCTCCGGCTCTGACCTTCGTAACTCAATAGTCAACATTTTGTTTCTTTGTATTTGTTGTTTGTATTTCTTTGTATTAAAACTTAAAACATCGTCATCATCATCTCCTATTCAATTCTGAAAAGTCCCCTGGTGTATCTTCGATATCCAAGGTTCATGATAAAGAAATTATAATAATAAATCATAATAATAAATTCCTTTGAAAATACCGTCTTTCAAATAAAAAAAGATTTTTTTAAAGTTGTTTATAAATGTCGCAGATCTATGGTAAGAAACATAAAAAAAATACAACCGAATTCAGAACCTCCTCCTTTTTGAAGTCCGTTTTTTATTTTATATTTGGCAACCAATCTTCTAGTAGATTATTACTGCCATTGTCGTGTAGGTAATGATATAACAAGTTTCTTGAGATTATTTCAATAAACTTGTTAGTTCATAGTAGCCGCCTTGTTTGAATTTTCTAGTGAGTTTTTTTGACAAGTCAGAATGCATGCTCCGTGGTATTATTTTCCATCCGCTTCACTTGTGCATAATAACCGACCTATATTACGTAAAACACCTCCAATATTACAATATATAAAGCCAAATAACACAATACTATGAATAAAATAAACAATCGACTATATGACATGTCACGAAACCTCGACTTTTATTTTTATTTATCAAATATTGTAATTTAATATGTAGTTTATAAATGAATGACTAAAGACAATTTCTATTTTTTGTTTATTTTGTTTTCTTACATTTTACTTAACTTTTGATTCTCAACTGGAACATATTATAAGTCATTTGTGTATAATGATATTATAAGTATATAATAAAGTATGTATTAAGACAATTTTTGTAACTTTGAGTTTGCGAGGTAGTTTTATAAACCACATATTTACATAAAAATTATAAAGAAATAAAAAATAATGAGTTGTACATAAAGATACAACACCAAATTGAGTATCTGTTTCCTTTTGGAAAGTCGGTTATAAAAGTCGATTTTTTTTTTACTTTATTTTTGGCAACCCTTTTTTTAGATTATTACTGCCATTGTCGAGTAGTTAATAGTATTACAAGTAGTTAATAGTATTACAAGTTCTTCTTCCATTCCATTTTTGGCAACCAGTCTTCTAGTAGACTATTACTGCCATTGTCAAGTGAGTATAGATATTACAAGTTTCTTGATATAATTTCAATGAACTAACGAGATGGTGGCCATCTTGTTAGAACTTTCCATGGAGTTTTTGTGGCATCTCAGAATTCATTGTCCGTGGTATTATTTTCCATTCACTTCACTTATGCACAATAAACAAACTATATTATATAAAACACCACCAATTTTACACAATATAGAGTCAAGTAACACAAGATCATAAATAAAAAATAAAATCCACTACATGACAGACTAAGATCCCGCCAAAAACTCCCAATATAGAGTTAAGTACCACAAGATTATGAATAAAATATAAAATCTACTACATGACAGACTAAAATCCCGCGAAAAACTCACAATGGTAAAGTTATTCATTACTTTTTAAAAGGCTTTTCTCGTCGGAAAATAATAATGTATGTAACTTTTGCAGCCAGGATATAACGTGGAATATATTTTCTATTGAACGAATGGTAACTTTCAACTCAAGGGTCCTGGCAATATTGTTCATAACCGTTGCACGTAGGGATACAACATCGATCATAAAAATATCGACATTTGATGAAATGTTAGTCGACGAAGTTTTCTTGCTGAAAGCATCGATGTCAAGAACATCGATATTTCTGAATGATATTTTTTCAATGTTTTAGAATAAAATAAACCAAAGATAAATGTGATGAAAACGTATATTTAAGACAAGGTATCTAATATTTAATGAGGAAATAGAATTCAAAAACAATAATTTTGTCAACCTATGCCCAGTCATCGGTTCATTTCTTGGTTAATCGAAGCCAGTTTCTAAAATCAACCGAAAATAATACAATAGATGGTGTTACACATATGAAACATCATTTATAAAGAGCGATATATCGTCATTGTCAACACAAATATTAAAATTTGTTAAAACATCAATGTTTATGAACAATATTTTAAAACATTGATGTATCATCTGTATCCTTACGTGTGACTGATGCAGCGAGCGCTACATATCACAAAACATCGTTCATAAAGAGCGATGAATAGTTAGACATCGTGTTTATGAACGATAGATCGGTGTTTTAAAAAAATGATATATCATTTCTGTCCTTATGTGTGACTGAGGAAGTCAGTGGGTAGCGAATACAATAGATGTCGCTACACATCACAAAACATCGTCCATAAAGAGCATTGTAACGTCGATGTTAGAAGTTTCAACATCGATGTTTATAAACGATATATCGACGTTTTTGTACGTCGATGTATCGTTTGTATCCCTAATTGTACGGTATGTCAATGTCATTATTTGACATAAACTGTTGTTTTGATACATATTTATTATTTAGGTTATTCTCGAATTACCTGTAGCGTAGCTGAGAAGTTATCGTATTTTATTCTATAAAGTAAATAATTATTTCAAGATAATGGCAAGTAAACCGAATTCGAAACGGACGATATATGTGGGTGGTTTGGCTGAGGAAGTGGACGAAAAAGTATTGAACGCAGCTTTCGTTCCGTTTGGTGATTTAGTTGATGTACAAATACCTCTTGATTATGAGTCGGAGAAGCACCGGGGCTTCGCTTTTATTGAGTTTGAGAACGCCGAGGATGCCGCAGCTGCTATTGATAACATGGTAATCTTTTCTTTCACTAAATAGGTTCGCTTATTCCTAAAACTGCTTTTATCATTTTTACGTCTTTATTGCTAGGTTTCGATCGTCTCTAAATAATTAAAAAAACCAAGATATGCATCACCTATTATATGAGTGCTCGGCTTACAGATGCCTAGTCTATTACTTTGACAGTCATGGTAAAGATTACATGCAAAATGTTATTCACACCATACCAGATTATTTGGTTATGAACTATATCTATGGGCGTTTTATTTAATTTTATTATATTATGATTGTATATTGCTGGACATCCTATGTTTAAAATTGATTATTTACATCAAGTTATGTCGAGCAACAGGTTGTGGCACTGACTAGTTTGAGAGCATAATTTGCCAAAATTGGTTTCTGCTCATGAATTTTTCCACTTCAACTTACATTTTAATGGATGTAAACTGAAATAAAGAATATAATGTACCCAGTACTTAAGTAGATTAAATTAATCTGACCATTTGATTTTTCAAAAAGAAAAGCTATGAGGTTTAGGTTATTTAATTCAATATTGCAGGTACAATATTTCAAGCAATTTAGTATTATGTTAAAGCTAAAGTGCTGACGCCATCAGTGTTGTGAAAACTATTTTCCATAAATGTCTTAAAACTATATGTTTGATAGCAATATTTTGTTATGCAATCTATTTTCAGAATGATTCAGAACTGTTTGGACGTACAGTAAGAGTGAACATAGCAGCTCCTCAACGTATCAAAGAGGGATCAACAAGGCCAGTATGGTCTGAGGATAGCTGGCTGCAGAAACATGCCGGAGAAACTCTGAAAGTAGACAAGGATGGGGAAGAAGAAGGAGAAAAGGGTGATAAGACAGAAGCGAGTTCTAATGTATGTTGTACTTTTATGTCTAATATTTTTTACAAACACAGAATAAATACAAATCAAAAATTGTTACTTACTACATGAACTGTAACCGTAATCTAACTGTAATATGAGAAAATATATGTATAAATTAATATGAAACAGCACCTACTAGATTATTCTGTGATTGGCTAACCCTATTGTTGCTTTGACCTTACTGACAAAGATTGCAGATAATGTGTACTACTACACTCCTGAGGGTGTAGCATTGATCACATTAATTTTTTCATATTTGATACTTTGAGAACATTTGTAGTATAGATCAATGTAGTGGTTTAAGACCTTTGCTCGCCTGGGGTAGAACTGTCCTCTCATAGAAAACCGACGTGAAGTAATAGTGTTTGCATTGTTGCATTTCGTTCAGTCGGTAAGAGTGCCGGAGGCCCACTTCCCCTCTCCCCCCTTCTTGTACCCCAACACAGGCTGGCAACACTTACGACTCCCCTGGTGTTGTTAGTGTCTATGGACAGCGGTGATCACTTAACATGAGGTGACCCGCATGTTCATTGGCACCTATGATATAAAAAAAATAGATTTTGAATTGATTACTTAACTTTGGAGTAATTGAGGGCATGAGTAATGGAGAGAGTTAAGCTTAGAGTGTCTGTCTATGATGGAATTAGAAATTAGAAGGTTCACAAGAAAATCAGAGCCTTTGATATGTGGTGACAAAGAACTAGAAGACAAAACATGCCCAAACCTGTCACAAGGTACATTGACAACTAGGTGAAGGTTGATGGAATTCCCTGGATTCTTGTCACAGAAGACTGGTTCTTGTAGTGACTTTGCAACAAATACCTATGTCCAGCAGAGGCCTTCTTATTGTGGAATGTGTAGATGGATGTATGGGTGACTACATTTTGTAGATTTCAAAGTATAGTTTAGCTTATTAAAGGCAGTAGTTATGCTTTAGCTAAGCAAAAATTGAACAATTGTTTTTAATCTATTTTTAATTTAAAGCAACGTTGGCTCAGGTTTATAGTGTATACAGCCACAGTGTCAACGGACACTGGTCCAAATCCTAATAACTGAGTCGTGGCTTTCGGTGAAGGAAACCATGATGATGAAATGATAGCACGGGGGTAGTGTTTTTTCTAAGTCCGCTAGCTAGCTACAACTCTCAAATTACAGATCTGTTGTCAAAGATCTGTGTGTTCCGGTAGCGGCACTTAAGAGCCACCCTCTTGTACATGTAGCATATTTACCATTTTAGACCACATACACTTTTAACATGAGAGGAGATTGTGGTCAGAATATAAAAGTAAAAAAAAAAGGAAACAATTTCTGAAACATTACTGTAATTGCTTATTTCAGGTTATACCAGAAAAACCTGCAGAAAAACGAAACCCTCAAGTCTATTTTGATATCACTGTGAACAAACAAGAGATTGGACGTATAATAATGATGCTCAGAGCAGACATAGTTCCCAAGACAGCAGAGAATTTTAGAGCTTTGTGCACACATGAAAAAGGCTTTGGTTATCAGGGAAGCAGTTTCCATAGAATCATACCTGAATTTGTATCCTTTTAATTTACACAATAATTATTTATCTACATACACACACTACTACAATACTAAACAATACTAAGTAAATACTAAAAATCTTTAGGCTTCAGTTAATTAGTGAATCAAATATCAATTACAAGTAAGAAGAATTATAGTGACTGTGTATGTGTTCTGTTAAAATTTTTCTTAAAATTCATTAAACTTATATAATATTGTTTATTTTCATTATAGTTTGTTGAGTGGTGTTTTACAATATTATTAAACTAAAGAAAAAAAGAAAGCTTTGTGGGTAAT
The DNA here is from genome assembly GCA_036509395.1 of Antheraea yamamai. Classification (NCBI taxonomy): domain Eukaryota; kingdom Metazoa; phylum Arthropoda; class Insecta; order Lepidoptera; family Saturniidae; genus Antheraea; species Antheraea yamamai. The sequence goes on from AP028438.1 coordinate 17,525,449, forward strand.
TTTGTAGTATCTAAAGTACAAGTTCTTTATCCATAGGTTAACAAAACTGTTGACTTATCAATCAAGTCTGGAGTGGATTTCATCGCATTGAGCAAAAATGCCCATTGAGGTATGTCATGAAGTAGCAATTAGGCATGCGATTCATGTGAAGCATAGTTAAATAGTCGCTCCAGCCTATTATTATTTATTTAAGGTCCACAAAGTTGATTTCTATGAACGAAAATTGACATGAGTACTGCTAAATGTGGCAACTACATGTACAAAATGTAAATTATTACAAAAAGAAAGCATGCAATAAAAAGGGCAATGTTGGCCTTTGTTAGTTCTTGCCAATAGTAAAATTTGTTTGCCAATTAAATCAATAACTGAAGGGTATTTTTTAAAGAAAACCACGAGATTCCACTATGAAACTGAGTAACAATTTGTATATAAACAATATATCAGTCATCTTTCTATGAGTCTTGAAGCTACGGTTGTAGCATTTGTTGTTGTAATAGGAATGATTGTTGTAGCCTTTATTCCTGATACAATATTTTGATATCAGTTTAAGATATCTGACTTCCTGTTATAGTAGTCAGCATGTTACTTGACACTTAGGCCTCTTCTAGTGGTTTCCATTTTATCCTAAAGTTTGCTTTTCTTCACAATACCGCACTACCAACTTTCTTTATGTCATCAATCCGTCTTTTAACTTGTATCACTTTTCCTTTGACTATCCTGTGGACACCATTGCAAAATCATTTTTGTTCATTTTATCTTGGTGACTCTTGTCATGTGTCTTGTCCATTTTCTCTTTCTACTTTTGTTGTTAATCTGCAGTGCATAGTTATGTATAAGTATAGCCAACTATATCCAACTTCAAAGGGCAACATAAATGGTTGCTACTCCAAAGGACTGAGTTGAAATGTATATAGTGTGCTTGGTATATGTCTTCAATTGCACTTTTGTTCCTGGATCATAGCAACCAGTGCACTGATGCTTCGTGGTAACGTTGGTGTATCAGTTATGCTTATTTGTAGTCTGATGATGCAGACCTTCAACAAAATTATTGAATGTCATAATTAGATGAAGCCTGTTATTCATGAAACAAATTTATCCCTGATATAGGGTTTTTGTAGGGGCATTTTGTACTATTTACTAAATGTGAATAAATCCTAAAAATATAACTCCTGTAGTGTGATAACAAAAAATATTAAGAAAAACTGATCTTAGAAATTAAATATATGAGATTATTACAGAGTTTATCTCACTTTAGGCATATACGAGAGTATATCCAATATCATATGTGATTTCATATTAAATTGTATATTCAAACTAAACTACTTTCGTTTCTTCATATGAGTGCAGTTGTACTGTTATTTTAAAGTATTAATAAACTGCAATTATATAAAATTACAAGCTAACGTTTTCATTACAAATGGTACAAAATGATTTCTTTAACTGAAAGGGTATAGATGTGTCAAGGAGGTGATTTTACGAATCATAATGGTACCGGAGGTAAATCAATATATGGGCGGAAATTCGAAGATGAAAATTTCAAATTAAAACATACAGGACCTGGTATACTGAGTATGGCTAATTCTGGCCCAAACACAAATGGATCACAGTTTTTCCTATGTACAGCCAAGTAAGTATATACACTCTGTTGTAAATTTAATTTATTTTAAATTAAAGTAATAAATAAAAGAGGCCGGTTCAATGAGCAGGGTTCAATGAGTATTAAAAGTCAAATAAAACAAAAGCATCTAAATCTGTTCCTCGTTTGATATTTTTATTGAACTGAGTAAGACGTTATGGTCCTAGTGGTAAATTATATTATAAGTGATGAATTATGGCCTAAGTGATGAATTATGGCCTACATGATGAATTATGGCCTAAATGATGAATTATGGTCCGAGCGGTGAATCATAGCCTGAGTGGTGAATTATGGCCTATGTGATGAATTATGGACCAAGTGGTGAATTATTACTTACCTTTATTTAGGTTATAAATTTAAATAATGGGTTACATGCCTGATGGTGAATTATGGTTGAAATATTGTTAATATTAGCTTACATCCTTTATTAATATTTCTAGTAATCTCTTTTATATTCCAAAGGGAATCCGGGACTAATTATTTGTAAGAAGAATTAAAAATATGTTTATTTCCAGGACTGAATGGCTTGATGGTAAGCACGTAGTCTTCGGCCACGTGATCTCTGGTTTGGATGTAATGAAGAAGATGGAAAGGTACGGAAGCAAGGGGGGGAATGTATCAGCTAAAGTAGTTATTAGCAATTGTGGTGAATTACAATGATTTTTTTGGACTTGTTGTTTTATTTCATTCATTCATAAATTTGTTACGTAATTCTTTGTTTTGTATTTGTAAAAATATGGTCTTTAAGGATTTTTGTATCTTTATATATTTAGAGCTCCTGTTTTATATTTTAACTATCCTCTTTTCACTGTTCCACATGAATTAAATCTCGCGGTGACAAATAGAGTAATCAATTAATCGACGAAAACAAAATATGACCACTCTATTTAGCCATACGATTAAACGATAATAATAATTTTAATTCTTAGGAATCGATTAAATTTAAATAAAGTTTTTTTTAATAGTGTTTTTTTAAATAGTAAAATTGTGAATAGAAATGATGTAAATTACAGAAGTGCTATTTCAAAAACGTTTGTGAGTACGACACGCACGTAAGCTACTGAACATGTAACGTGTGAATACGTTATGTAAATACTAACAGTGTGCCGAATGAATTTACTGTCAGCAACATGTTTGGAACTTTAATCCAATATATGACTACCTCAGTGCTCACTTACATTTTATAAGGAACTCATGAATATAGTATAACGAGATGTAACCGCGGATCCGCACGGGTTTTTTAAATTTATATTAAAAAAGTTTAAAATTGTGACAAGATGTACAATTACGGAAACGCTCTTTCAAAAACATCTATAAGTACGACACGCACGCCAAATAATGTAATATGTAACGTATACATTAGATGTGTAAATATTAATAGTGTGTCCAATGTGATTACCATTAGTAAAATATTTTGAATTTTAACCTACTACATAGCCCCCTCGATGCTCACTTACAGTATATAAAAAAGTAATGAAAATTTTAAGCTGTACATTATCTGGCAATATGTCTTAAAATGTTATTATATAGATATAATATATCCATATTGTCAATATAATTACATTTTTGAATCCATACAAAAAATAATTGGTTGTCTGTTTCGCATCAAATTGTATTACGGAACTCTTAAGGTAATACGTTTTTAGTAATTTACCTAACTAAAGTATATTTTTACAAACATAAATTTATCATTAGTAATACATTTTCTATCTTACTTCTCAAAATTACTATTAATTATAATGTTGAATTGTAAACAATAAGTTGATAATTATTTCAGTTGATAATTGATAATTTCAGGACTTCGCCTTTTTTCATTGTCCGCTTCACATCAAACGTCCCATATGTCCCGTACGCATATTGGTATTTCGTTACTTGAGTTTTGTAAATTGGTTACGTTGGTCATGGTCACGTGGTTGGTGGATTTGATAATGGTAATCAGGTTCTATCACGTGCTTAAAATTTAAAAGCTTAAATATTATAGTGGAATTTACTTTGCACTTCCATCTGGAATTGATTGGTCGCTACCATGTCTCACTGCAACAAAAAAACGTTTGATTTTATTTGCGACGTGTACCTGAAAAGGGAAAACTGATCGCCCGCTAGCATCGGAAGAGTCAAAATCGTTTCCGTTAAAAACGATTGTAATTTTTATAAAATATGTCAAAAGATAAAGCATATCGAGTTTCTTGCCGGTACTTCTTGATTTCTAGGTTGTTTTCTGAACCGGTGGTAGTTTTGACGTTCATAAGTGCCCTATCAAGGCTAAATAGAATAAAATATTTCTAATTGTGATTTGAGAAATCACCATGAAAGTTGGCATACGTAAATGTTTTATCATGGAGACTGTTTTTATGTTATTAATTTTTCTATAACTCATCATTAGGAAGCACTATAATATATTCTGCGATTATTAACTTCTATATCGTAATTTAAAATTGAAGAAGTTAGTACTCTATATAATTTTAGTTCAAGAAATGCCCATAAAATCACCGTTGACCTCGTTCTGACGCGTAAAGTGGGTCTTCACGGAATTATTTTCAGATAATTTCCCTGCCTCTGTGAAACAACAATTAATTGTAAATAAACGTTTCGTTTTAATGCCTTTTATTGGCCCCGAGAGCTGCGAGGCTTTGAGAATAACGTTGTTAAGAATTGCGCCGTCTTTTTCAAAGGGAATTCGAAATTTTCGCGATTTTTTCAACCATTCGTAGCGGCTTTACCGTATTATAAATTACTTGAATATGCAGATAGTACGTGTAGTTTTTGATTTAAAATGTGTCGAAGTTAATAATAACTCTATGTTTATAATCTAGATATTAATCTTCTTTATACGAGGATAACAGGATGTTCCGTTAATTTTGATAGCTATAAATGTATTAAAAATTATTTGTGTATTTTTGTAATAGTATCTGTGTGCGTGACTCATTCTGTTTGAAACATATGTGTTAAATGAATTTATAGCAAAACTAAAACTGTCTTCAAAAAATACGCTAGAACATCCTTGACCGTAGTTAATTATCTACCTAATCTTAGATTGTCTGGTTAGTGACAAACAACAACTCAATCAATATAGGTACATCTATTCAATTTTCAAAACTGCCCTGGTGGATCTTACAAATCCAAGGTTCAATGTTAAAGAAATTATAATGGGACTTCTTTGAAAATACTTTCTTTTTAATAAAAAAAAAAATTCTAAATCTGTTTATAAATGTCGCAGTTCTGTGGTAACAAATATAGAACAAAGTCGGTTAACCACTCTAGTTTTGAAAACCATAAGGGTTTAAGCTCCATACAAACGAAAGTAGACCTTATGTAGCACAGGTCAACAAACATTTTGGCAGCATAAGTTTTAAAAAAATACTGGATTTATTACAAAATTTGAATAATAACAAATTATGTAAAGTAAAATTACAATTTTTATATAAAATTATACTAAAATTTTTTTTAATCCTAAAAAATTTTTTTTTCTAAAACAAAAAATTAAAATTTTTTTTTTTATTTTATTTTGATAAAAAAAAAATTAAAAATTAAAATATAAAAAAAAAAAAATAATTATATTTATATAAAATTTAAAATAAAAATTTAAATTTATAACCATGAAAGGACAATCTAATTGCGGGGGGAAAAAATTTTAAGCCCGCGCCCCTTAATGCAGTTTTTGGCGGGATCTTGGAATGTCATGTAGTGGATTTTATATTTTATTCATGATCGTGTGTTATTTGGATCTATATTTTCAAATATTGTTGTATTTTACCTAATATAGTTTGATTATTATGCATAAGTGAAGTGGATGGAAATAATATTACGGAGCATGGATTCCGACTTGCCACAAAAACTCCTCGAGAATATCTAACAAGAGTGTCGCTATCTTGTTAATTCATTGAACGGATCGCAAGAAACTTATATCATTACATAGTATAAAACAAAGTCCCCTACCGCGTCTGTCTGTCTGTCTGTTCGCGATAAACTTAAAAACTACTAAACGGATTTTCATGCGGTTTTCACCAGTGGATAAAGTGATTCATGAGGAACGTTTTAGTATATAATTTGTGAAGGATTTTTTTATAATCAGGGCGGGACAACGTCTGCCGGGCCGGCTAGTATCATATAAATAAATATGAAAATATCATTATCTACTCGAAAATGGCAATAATAATCTACTAGAAGATTCATTGCCATAAATAAAATAAATAAATAAATAATATTAGCATGTTCATAGATTCATTTACAAAAGAAAAATAGCAATGTAGCTTGAGAGAGCTCCGGTTGCATATTCTCTGGCAAACAACATTTTTACGTAATTCAAATGGGATGCAAATGGTATGTGTAGCACTAACGTAAAAGATTGCATAATGGAAAATTCCACAAGGAATGTAACATTTACTGGATTCCGTCGTAACCTATTCATATTAATCATCTTGTGTGAAAATTTTCCCTAAATGATAGCAATATTTTGACGTTACTTTTGTGATCATTTGGTTCTAAGCCATACATAAATTTTAAGTACAATGATAATCAAAGGATCGGTATAGATAGATATTTGGCAATGAATTATAGATTAACTGTATAACTGAATACTCGTAGTAAAGGTTTTTCAACCTATTTACGCCGCTAATAATAGGTATTTGACGATAACAAATGGCAAAGGAAATAACAGTCACCATCCGATATTATACCTATGTATTGATATTGCACATACTTTTCAACAAGTGATTTCCTGTCTATAGCCTGTGAGAGAATCGATCTGATTATCTAAATACCGGCTTGTAATAAAAAAACTGTTACTTATACCAGTTTGATAATTATTTGGTATTTTTGCATTTAATATATTAACCCTGGGGACTTATATATACCATAGTAGATCAGAAAGGAAGTTATATCACGCGTTGCGAATTCATTTTTAAACACGAACATAATATACGTTCTAGTAAACTATTCACGCTTCAATAATAATTTAACGCGTTATACATACTTTTTTTATTCATAGCTTTTAGTATTTAATCACAATCTCAAATCACAATAATCTTTATTCAATTCAGGCCCTGAGCAGGCACTTATGAACGTCAAAACTACCACCGGTTCGGAAAACAACCCAGTCATCGAGAAGAATCGGCAAGACAGTCGATCCGGTTTATCTTTTCATAATACATACTACTAATCTCACATATGAACTAAGATAGTGGATGGATGAATGGCCTATCACGCTAAATGTATGGGAGGTATGGCTCTCTAGTGCATAGCCGAAAGACGCAGCTGTAAGCTCTTGACGACAGATGTTCAAGATGAGAGTGTTAGATAGTGAGATGGACATTAGAAAAGGTCCTAACGCCATGCAATTTAATTCAAGATTGTTCAGAGGTTGCTTGCTTCTATTTGTTATTAGCTCTTGTTTCCTCCGATTAGAGTTGGACTGTGTATAATTGATATTCACTCGTATATAAGTAAAAAATAATTCAAGAGGAATCTAATTGCATTGTTTATTAGCTATTTATTAGCTTGTATGTTTTGACCGACTTAATTAATTTCTTACACGATTTGTTGACTTGTGCGAGAATATTCTTAAATTAATAAAATAAATACCAAAGAAAATTGTGCTCAGCTCGACATATGATGGGACTTGAAATTCCCAGGTACGTGCATTATTTTTGCAAGCAACAATGCACGCTTTCTTTATTATACGGCTCGTAACATTAACATACATTGTAGATGTATGCATAATTCAGTAATACTGCTGAAACGTTACCTTTTTTGCTTATCTTGTATGCATCAATTTTCAAAAGCTCTCGGTTGCGAGGCCCAATTATAAGATTGTGCTAGAGTCAGCATCATACAAACTCGTCTTCATTTACGCTAGGGGTCGATACTCGACGTGTATTTATAAGACCTTTTACATAATTAATATGATTGTAATATTTTCTTTGTTGTGAGACTTAATGGGTTGATATAATCTGTTAAATGACAACAGTAGACGGTGGGAGAGAACGGCCTTCCTAATATTTTTGGACGTCGTTGCATGGCGTTTTTCTTTAACTTTCTTTCTGGCAACCAATCTTTTAGATTATTACTGCCATTGTCGAGTAGTTAATAGTATTACAAGTTCTTCTTCCAATCTATTTTTGGCAACCAGTCTTCTAGTAGACTATTACTGCCATTGTCAAGTGAGTATCGATATTACAAGTTTCTTGATATAATTTCAATGAACTAACAAGATGGTGGCCATCTTGTTAGAACTTTCCATGGAGTTTTTGTGGCATCTCAGAATTCATGGTCCGTGGTATTATTTTCCATTCACTTATGCACAATGAACAAACTATATTACATCAAACACCGCCAATTTTACACAATATAGAATCAAGTAACGCAAGATTATGAATGAAAAGTAAAATCTACTACATGACAGACCAAAATCCCGCCAAAAACTCCGTTGCATGGAGTTATGGATATGTTTTGACTCCTTTTGCGAGTTAAAATATATTTTTTTCTACTTTTGTAATCCTCTTTATATTATATTTATTGTCTTTACATTTCTTCTGCTATTATCAAGTGTACAGTTATTACAAAATGTCGTGTAATTATTTAAATGATATAACGATTTTTAACGATATATCAGAATCCATGATGTATGTTATTATTTCCACGATAAACAAACATTACGTAAGATGCTACAAAAATTGCAAAATATAGGGTCACATAACGCATGCCTATAAATAAAGAATAGAAGCCATTATAATGAGACAGTTTAAATTCCTTCTCAATATTCGATAAGGTATTTGGTCAGTAATGGATTATTTTTCTTTTCCTCTATAAACCACGGCTTGTACATCTGTCAGTCTCAGTACTTAATTTCATATTTAACTTAAGGTGATTAATTTTTATTGAACTGAAACTAATGGCATGGTAGGGAAAAAAATTAATTACCCGTTACCCGTTAAGTGTAAGGTAGGTATGTATTTGTGTGTACGTTTACGTATGTATATGTGTCTGTCTGGCCCTAATAATATACCGAAATAAGCCCATGTATAGTTAAGTATTTATACTACGGGACTTCGTATGGTATATAGTTTACTAGCGAGCCCGGCAGACGTTGTCCCGCCCTAATTATAAAAAAATCCTTGACAAATTATATATCAAAATGTTCCTCGTGAATCACTTTATCCACAGGTGAAAACCGCTTGAAAATCCGTTCAGTAGTTTTCGAGTTTATCGCGAACAGACAGACAGACAGACGCGGTAGGGGACTTTGTTTTATACTATGTAATGATGAGCATTCTCATATATATGTAATTTAATACATATACCTAAGATAAAGACGTTTCATTTCCTCCGCGTGTACACACTGATAAACGCACTGTATTTTTTTATTTAATTTGTCAGATGAATATACACAATTATGGGCAGTTAAACTTTTTTTTTTTGGATGAAAGATATATATCGTTTCTGTACCTTATGACAGCCTTTATGCAAAATCTGAACAATTTTGTAGTTAAGGCGTGAAAGCGTAAGAAACAAACAATCTCAAATTTGCATGAATAATTTTAGTTAGGACTAGCTTCTGTCCGCGACTTCGTCCGCGTGGAATAGTTACTTTAAGCTAACGCTAACACGCAGCGGAAGTTCTCAAAAGGAAAAATTCTTCTTTGGTAATCCGCTAAGTGATCACCACCGTCTATAGACACTTGCATCACCAGGGGAGTCACAAGTGCGTTGCCAGCCTGTGTTTGGGGGAGGGGGGAGTGGGGGAGGGGCAGGGGGAGGGGAAGTGGTCTTCCGGCACTGTCACTCACCGAACGAAACGCAACAATGCAAGCAATGTTACTTCACGTCGGTGTTTCTGTGAGAGGGTGGTACTACCCCGAGCGAGCCGACCCATTCATGCTGAAACCAGTAATAGTTTCAGCGTGGCTCTACAACCTACAAGCGTGATGATATACGCCTATACCCTTCCTCGATGAGCTATCTAACACTGAAATAAATTTTCAAATCGAACGAGCAATAACTGAGATTAGCGCATTCAACCAAACAAACAAACCCTCCACCTTTATAATATTAGTATAGATAAGGTTTTTCCACAGCATATATTATTACTATAGTTAAGAGAAGCGAATATCACGCTTGTTAGGGTATAAGAAAACTTTACTGTACATTTACAGGTACATGGCTAACCCAAATGTATCGCGCTGGAGCACTTAGACAAAGTAAACAATAAACATAATCAACGACGTACATATTCTGTGACATTAATTTAAAGCTGTCTGTGAAAATATGACGGAAAAGTGTCGTTCACTACTCTCCCGGGCTGGTTCATCTCGGATTTTTCCCGCCAGTTTCCCATGAGATGCCGAAAGCGGTGGACGTGTTTTCGTACGTAACACTCCGACCTCATAGTTCGTTTCGGAGTATTTACGAAAACAGATTACCAAGGAAACATTATTTATTCTCTCGAAATATGTTTAAAAATATGTGCGTAGTACGTTAAAAGGGGAGTTATTGTGAATGTAATTTGTCATATTTAAGTTTTTAATTTCACTCACTTATAATATATCAAATAATGTTATTGTAAAATTGAGTGAATTGTAATGTAAGTGTAGCGAAATACGCCTTTCTTCTACTTATGGATATAAAAGGTCAGTATTTTTATTTATTCTGAAAAATATAATAATAAAAACCTTTATAAAGTAACAATTAAATAGATAACAATAAAATTTTATTTCAGAATCATATTAACCATAATCATATTAATTATAATCAGCAATATCGGCATACTTGTTGGTTTTTCGGAATTTGTTATTTAATAACTAAGATATCTTAATTATCTATATATTATGAGTTATTATATCAAGTATATTATGAACTGAATTTTGTTTTGTTTAAGCAAATATAAAAATGAATTAGACTAATGTAATTAATGTTTAAAACTAATTGTCGGTTCTATGATGTTTTTTTTGGAAAAAGCTCCGTTTTATTTATTTCTTATAAAAAATAATAATGTAATAATTTTACAATGGCTTATTGTATATATTAATTTCATTAGCTTAACCTAAAACCTTTATGTTAGAGTTAAATGCAATTACAGTAAGAACAGTAATATAATCAATGATTAGTTAATAATATAATACTTCTTGGCATAGCAGTTGTTATGAATACATATTTTTATCTGACTGAAGGATTCACGTCTTCATTTTAGGGTACATTAGTAACGAATAAGATTATTAATTAAAATAAACGAAAATCCTTAACATTGAAATGAACTACTTTTTCAGTTCAGTTGAGTATTCCTTCGTAATTAAGTTATTTTTATTTTTCTTCCTTCTTGTACTCACATAATATGCAAATATCATACATTATATAACATTAAAACGATTCTAATTATATCTCATATATTAAAATCCAACAAGCCGGTCACGCTACAAAGCGCCTTAAAAATACAGTCATCATTATCTTCTTGCCCTTATCCCACCTAAGTAGTCGCCACATGTGTTCTTTTTCCACTCGCGCCTATCAGATGTTATCTCAATATTCACACCTTTTCCACACATCCAAATTCCATTTTTCACACAGTCCATCCATACCTTTTTCGGCCTTCCTCTACTCCTATATTAATCCACCATCATACTCGAAACTTTTCTAGTTGCATGGTTTTCATCTCTCAAGACACGCTCACACTATACTAACCTATTACTCCTCAACTTCAACTCCCTTCAACTTTCATTCAACAGTGTAGGTTCTTAATAAAGTTTTCGTTATAACTGGAAATTACCCATAATGCAGAAATTAGTTCAGTTTGATTGGCTTACCTTAAAAAGCATACAATGATACATTCTTCAGAACGCTTTCTCTACGAACTAATACGTCTATAATTTATACATCAATAAATATTTACAATATATATTATGAGGATCATTATTTATGTTTTCATTTTACAATAGTCTCCAACTAAATCTTTGAGGCAGCGAAATGTCTAAGATATTTGAGGTCACAAACAACCGTCTTGTTAATTGTAAACTAACTTAGAAACTGTTATTATGTAGCTTAAAATAAACACGGTATGTGTTAACGAAAGAATTTGTTTCTGCAATGGACAAGGGACAAAAGAAAAAAGATATCGGAAACACTTTTAAAGAGCATAAAAACTTAGGCCCCTTAAGTTTTATTTGTAAAGATATATATAAGTACAATAACTGGTGAATACACGTATATATAATACGTATTTATGAATATGGTCATAACCTTTCTAGTCATAATTGACAAAATATCTATAAATAGAGAGGAGAAAAGTCATAATCCTTTTTTAATGTAAACCATTCAAGTCACATATTTTCGACATTTTAGTGAGCTTATCACCAAGTCAAGTTGATATTGCCTATCTAAAAATACCTTAAATGGATTTTATATATTCGAAACGAAGTGTATTATTCAGCGAAGTAAACACAGTTCAGTTATAACCAACTAAAACTTCTTATATAACATTTAGGTATAGAGATTTTGTTTTATTCCTGGTTTTTCTTTTGGTCTTCCTTGTACTTAGTCTGTATCATAATTGAAGAAGATCATGAAGAGAAAATGACAACTTTTTCAGCTTCATTTATCCTAACTAATGTTACAAACTAGTTTTTGCCCGCAGCTTCGCTTGCGTTAGTGTCGAATTGCCGTATCTCTCGGAAACTTTACTTTTTTTCTTGATGTATATCGTTTTTAATATCCCTCATCATGTGTATACAACATTTCATGATGATTGCTCGAGTAGTTAGGGCTTTAATGCCTAAGAAATAAACAAACAAACTTGCGTTCAAATTTATAATATTATATATTTTAATTATTTATTTTATAATACAAATTTATCTATATTAATATTATAAAGAGGTAAAGTTTGTGAGTTTGTGACGTTGTGGCGTTGTAGGGGGTAATCTCAGGAATTACTTGTCCGATTTGAATAATTCTTTCAGTGTTATATAGCTCATTCATAGAGAATGGTTATAGGCTATATATCATCACGCTAAGGCCAATAGGAGCGGAGCACAGATGAAATATGTTTCAAAATCGAGATGTTTTTTCTTTTTGAGAGCTTCTGCTGCGTGTCAGCGTTAGCCCAGAGTAGTAACTATTACTACGCGGACGAAGTCGTGGGCAGGAGCTAGTAATATTATATATTTATTATATATTTTAATTATTTATTTTATAATACAAATTTATAATATTACTAGCTGACCCGTGCAACTTCGTCTGCACCAAATCGGTTAACACTGGTTTCAATTGTATTTTTAAACGCGAAAATTTTTAATAAACCTAAAACCCGATTGCAGCCACACCTACCGTTTCCAATTGTGAATCCAAACTATCAAGGGACTTACTTAAACATATACCCAGATGGTATGTGAGAAATCTTTTAAAATAAGCCTAGAACCCGTTCGTAGCAGCATCTACCGGGTTCAATTTAGATAAAAACTAACCTACATATATTGGCGGTAATGTAAAAAAATAGCTTGATGGGTCTATGGACCCCAGTTGGAACCAAATTGCTTTGCCTTTTTTGTAGACGCTTACTATACAGTCAGTATAGTTTACATTATAAAATATCAAGTTGATAGAGTTCAATTGTAAATTAAACGATAAAAATATTTATAAAATAAATAATAATAAATTAAACACTAAATGATCTGGGATAATCAAGTTAATAAAAGTTAATACATCAAAAGGTAATCCTTCAGTTGGTTTGCTATTGAAATGAAAATTTTATGTATGTATATATTATATACACACACTCTCTCTCTCTTTATTTGTCACGACACCTAACCTACTGTACATAGAATCTGCACATCCACAATACGTAAAAATAAAATTAAATAATCATCTCTACCTCTTACTTTATCATAACTATATTCTACTTGTATTAAAACTTTTTCACACTCCATTGTATTGAAAAAAAATATAAATATGAAAAAATATGAGAATCGCATCGGCGCGTCAAATGTCACTTGTCTACAACTAGGGGGTGGAGCATCAATGAAGAATGTTCCAAAACAGAGGTTTTTCTCGGGTTCGGGGGCCAAAAGTAACTATTACACGCGGACGAAGTCGAGGGCAGAAGCTAGTATGTTATATCGATGTATAAACTACTACCTTACAAAATTTCGTGAAAATCTGTCTAGTAGTTTTTCTGTAAATTTCTTCTCTTTTATGTTTTCTTAAAAGTAAAATAAACAGACATACAAATGTGATATATATGTAAAACATGGCCTAAATGTTATACCGGTGTATAAGCTATCACCATACCAAATTTCGTCAAAATCCGTCCAGTAGTTTTTGCGTGAATCCTGTACAAACGACAGACAGACAGACAGACAAAAATTTTAAAAACTATAGCATTGTGTTCTGTCATTGATTGTAAGCCCTCCCAGAGTATTTTTTCTTTAAAATATTTAATGTACAGATTTCGTCCCGTTAGCCTTTTATTATATGTATAGATATATTCATTTATAGTATTATATATTTATTATATATTATATAATTGTTAATTTATATTATGGTAGGGTAACAGCAAGACTATAACCTAACCCGACGTCTAAATCCGCGTACAAACATACGCACGAAGAACATAACGCTCCTTTTAGACAATTGAGTAAAACAGCTTATAAGGTACATCATTATTATCATTTTATTACTAATAATTATGGATTAATTTTAGAACTGCTTCTGTTATTCACTTGCCATAGTTTCTTAACGAATTCGTAGAGGGCATAAGTTCAATCACTACCATAGTTTGTTCATTTTACTTGAGGTCTGATAAATTGATTTTCTGTATAATATCTTACAATTTAGCTATACAAACGTGGTCGTATTTATATCAAGATCAAGTTCGATCTCAATAATAATAGGAAAATGCAATTTATGCACTCATAAAGAGTTAATTAGTTAATTAATTATACCATAACTATTGATGAAAACGTTCATATATATTTTTTAAATGTTTATGTTTTGACGCTAAGGGAAAATATTTGTCCAAAACAAATATTAAATTACAAATAATTAAGTGAGTAAAAATGAAAAATAAATACCATATCAACTACACCTACCATAAGAATCGAGAACGTTTTACGCAAATTTCAAAATGTACATTGATAAGGCTTAGCGAAGATATGGGTTGGTCACTAAACGTTGCCCTAGAGTCAAACTAGGCAGGGGGAGGCGGCAGTTTGACCGCCGCCTCCTCCCACCGTAACCGGACCTAGGGAGGATGGGTCGTGGGGCCCATCTTCCCATAGCACAGGTCCGGCGGACGGAGGAGACGATCGTTGTGTACACGGTTGTCTCCTAACAAGACGGGGCCCGGCGGCGGCGTTTTTCGTTGCTGGGCCAACTGCTGGGGCGGCACGATGAAATCTATAGAGACCTCGTGTCGCCCCAACTATAGCGGCAGACGTACACCGTGGGGTTTTAGTCCGTGCGAGTGGGACATAACCCACTCTCACCACCGAGAGGGTGGGTATCCATTTAAAAAAAAAAGGTAGACAACACTCTCACATCTCATGATAAAGCTTATCCACTACCTCCGTCCAGTTTTAAAAACATCCGAGAGAAACCCGTGTTAATTAGATTATAGAGAGAGGGTAAAATTCCGAGGGCTCAACTTAAACGTGCTACTGTTTAAAATTTGTTCGGATATTTCAAATACTTTTGTACGATAAATGTTATTACTAGGTTTGTATAAGTTTAACTTTTCGACATTTTCTTCTATATCCAATAGTTTCTTTTAGAGAACTCTAATATCGATACTAAAATATCGAATTTGATGTTTTGATGACAGCGATTACGAGACTTTTAAAGTGAACATTTTTCCATCGCTTTAAATTTTTTCGTCCATCTATCGTATGTCGCATTACAGCCGGCCGCGGAGTAGGCTTAAAGTGAAAGGCGCTCAAGGTCAATATGTGTATTATCTAAATGATTGTATTATATTTATTATGTATTCCGTACTCTAATAGGTAGGTTGAAATTAAAATGTATAGTTGGATATCTTGTCTACTATTGATTGCTCATTATCATTCCCATTTTCCAATTATTAAATTAAGATTAAAAACGCGAGAATATTCGGTTAAATTTCACTTGCATCTTAGCTTCATAAAACCGCACATTTTTTTATTGATAAAATAGCTTTTGCCCATGGAACGCTCGGGTTAAACTCTTTTTGAACAGCACTTTTTTTTTAACCTCCCTATGATTTTTTTATATCACTGACAACGTGTATGCAAAATTTCATGATGGTTGGTTCAGCAGTTAACGCGTGAAAATGTTACAAACAAACAAACTCATGCGTTTATAATATTAGTTTAGTTGCGAATATATAGCACTTTGTATTGTAATGTCTAAGTTATTGTTGTGATTCTCGACAGAGACTATGCAGTGATTATAAAATTAACAAACTTACAATTAATTGGTTAACTGATTTATTATGAACCATCAACATAAAAATACATCTACTAGAATACAATATAATACTTATAGAATACAATACAATATTAATAGAATACAATACAATACAATATACTAATACAATTGTTATGAGGATTAAGCAATTACTGATTAAATGTGTTACTTCTATAAAACTATAAACAAAGAAATAAAAACATCCACAGTTTGTTCAGATAAAACACGTCGAGAATACCAGGGAAACCCATAAAGCTCAAAACTTTCTTTTACGAGAAAAAATTACAAGCAGTAGCTACTCATTATATTAAAGATACTATTTAACATTGCTTAGCTTTATAAATTACTAGCTATCACCCGCGGCTCCGCACGCGTTTTTTTTTTAATGTATTAAAGAAATGTAAAATTGTAAGTAGGTGTGTACATTACAGAAATGCTTTTTCAAAAACATTTGTAACTACGACACGCACGCCATCTACTGTAACATGTAACGTGTACATTAGATAATTATTTGAATACGAATAGTATATCGAATGGGATGGGATTTATCATCAGTAACATACCTTTAACCTACTACTTTATACCACCCTCAGTGCTCACTTACTCTATATAAGAAAGTAATGAAAATTTTAAACTATACATTATCGAACAATATGTGTTAAATTTTTTATTATGTAGATATAACATTCCCATATTGTCGATATACTTAAGTTATTCTTATACGTTGCTATAACCACTGAGTTATGTAGAAACAAACGCGGTAAATAAAACATTATGTCCGCCAAATTGACCAAAAAGATGATATAGTTCATATTACATACAAACATAATATGACTTTCAATTATGTATATTTATTCTTGCAGTCCAGTAAAGCTCACGTCTCACGCGGTTTTAACATATTTTTGATGAATTTCACACAGACAAATGCACAGGTAGCAGTTCATTACATAGTGTACCAATTCAAATAAAAAAAGAATCATTAAAATCGGTTCCCAATTGAGGAAAATATCGATTAACATACATAAAAAAATACATACAACTGAACATAGTAACCTCCTCCTTTTTCGAAGTCGGTTAAAACAAAGTCCTCTGGTCTGTCTGTTTATCTGTTCACGATAAAGTCAATAAGTACAGAACGGATTTTCATGCCGTTTTCACCAGTAGATAGAATGATTCATGGGGAAGTTTTAGGTATGATTTGTTAAGGTTTTCTTTTTATTATCGGGGCGGGACAACGTCTTCCGAGTCCGCTAATTACTTGCCCGTAAAAGTCCCGTGAAAGTCAGTCCATCCGATTAGGAGATAGTAGAAGATTGCGGACGAAGTCTTGAGTAACAAAATAAAATAGTCTAAGTTACTTCTTATAAAGTGAGTTATCTGCCAGTGAAAGTCCCGTGAAAATCAGTTCAAGCATTACGGATATTCCACTGCGGCCGAAGGCGAATAAAAAACCTAAATTACGTTTTATGAGGTCTGCTATCTACCAGTGAACACCCCGTGAAAATCGGTCCAACCATTTTGGAAATAGCAATGTGGACGTGGCCGCGAACAAATAAAATAGAATATGTCAACCGCTATAATTTCGGTTATCTGCCAGTAAAATTCCCGTTAAAATAGGTCCAGCCGTTTTGGAGATTACCCGGAAGAAACAGACAAAATATAATAATATAAAAATATCATGCAGTTGCATATATGCAGTTAACAAATTGATATATCGAACTGCAACGAATTTTATTCTACACTAGCTGATTCCCGCGACTTCGTCTGCGATTATTATCTCAATTGTTTTGCTATATCTCAAAGGCAGCGTTTTCGATGAAAGCGCCCAGGTGGCTTGACGTTTTCCGACACTTCCAACATTTATCGCTATATTTCAACCAATTTACAAAAAATAACTTGACAAATTATATACCTAAACCTTCCTCGTGAATCACTCTATCTATTAATGGAAACCGTATGAAAATACGCTCAGTAGTTTTTGTGTTTATCGCGACCAGACAGACAGACGTGGTGGAGGATTTTGTTTTATAATAAGTAGTGATTTAGGAACGCTTTTCTGTGATCATAATGTGCCAAGAGAATTCAAACACTTATGTTCCAGAATTTTACTCCGAATTTTGTATTTTCAATAAATACAAGCTACGCCAATATTTTCTGTTAATTAATTAACCGAAATGAACATCGATTGAGTGCATAGGTCAGTATCGGACACGAGAGATTGATGACTCCACTCGAATGACTGTGCTATTCAATTGTCTGAGAAAATGTTCTATGTGGTATGAACATGATTCGTAGATTGAGCATAATGGATTCTCCATTTGTTAGCAAAGTTCAAGGGCAAACACGTCGTATATCGTAGGACAAATTAACTTCAGCTTTACATATCGCAGATTCATGTATTTGGTGAGCCTTCTTTTTCGCCTCCTTGTAACTGCTTCCAGTCGGTTGTGTCTGGCAGCCAACTCCTTACATTTTGCTTATATATTAGAAGTTTGAAAATATAATTTATTGAACTGAGTCCCTAAGAAGGTGATTATGAACGTCAGAACTGCCATCGGTTCAAGAAACAACTTAATTATTAAGAAGGATTTCTATCTGGTTTATGTTACTATTGTATATATTTTTATAACAAGGCATTATCGTCACAATCAATTTTATTGAATGTACAGAGAAAGGCGTTAGTTTTAGACATTGCTGCTATCCACGTAATGATCCAGCCTATAACAGCTGTAAAGTTTAAATACAAGCCGATTTCTCTTATGCTACTCTCATAGTTACGAAGTTTTATCTATGGTCCCAATAAATTTAGATGTGGAAAGACATTATCGCCATGCGTTATGATAGACGCAGCATGATAACTAGGTCTGCGGTTTTTACACATATCAAAGGAACTCAGAAACGCTAATTTCGAGTTATTATGAAAATGACAAAGGTGTGCGAACGTTATTCTGCACTATTATAGGAATGAATTTTTAGTGTGACAAGTAGCTGAGACTTCGTTACGCAGGTACGGGACTAGCATTATACATCTACAGTTGCTCTCTTAAAGCAAATGAGAACACACTAATATTTGAAACTCATGCTAGATTTTCAGAGTTAGCCACGATAATATAAATCCGGTTGTACTGATACGTTTTTATTTTCTATATGAAGCGATCACTCAAGCTATATTCCGCCTTCGTTTAATACCTTGAATAATGAAGATCAGAGATTGTCTTCTATAACAGAAGCCGTTGTTCTTTGAATGAGCTACAAGTAATATGACTTGTCGGACCAACATAAAAAATAGAAACGAATCATTCAAATAATAATCACCATCCGTAGTAAAACTAATCTTTTTTCTACGTTATAGGTTTTAGTATTAGACCATAAACTTATCTGATGCTAAACGATGATGTGGTCTCAGATGGTAAACATGTTAAACCCAGAGGGGAAGTGACTCCAAAGTGTTACTGCCAGAACATACCTATAAATTGGCGACAGCTTTCAACTTGGAGATAATAGCTGATTAGGCGGCCTTAGAGAAAGCCCTACAAAATTCAAATGCGAAATCTTGAGTAGATTCCAAAATAGTATCGAACTACGAATCTGGTCTTTTGTCCCGCAAACAACAGTTGCGAACTTCCCATTTATAATGTGTACAATGCACGATTGTTTGAGGCCACATGTCCCTAAACGATAACGTTCCATCATTGTGGATTGACTTGT
The DNA here is from genome assembly GCA_036509395.1 of Antheraea yamamai. Classification (NCBI taxonomy): domain Eukaryota; kingdom Metazoa; phylum Arthropoda; class Insecta; order Lepidoptera; family Saturniidae; genus Antheraea; species Antheraea yamamai. The sequence continues at coordinate 17,545,214 of AP028438.1, forward strand.
CAAATTTTGCCCTGCTATATTCTTCGGAGACCTACTTGGACACATTTATAAAGCGGTAGATTCGAATACATTACTCAAGATTGTTTATTTCCGAATATTTTATCGGATGTTTCGTATTTTTAATATTTTATTTTGGCCACAATCTCGTCTGCTGTTAAATGACGATGTTTTTTTATGTAAAAAGGAGGCAAACGAACAGGTGGGTCACCTGATGTTAAGTGATCACCACCGTCCATAGACACTAGCAATACCAAAGGAGTCGCAAGTGCGTTGCCAGCCTGTGTAAGGGGAGAGGTAGGGAAAGGAGAAAGGGGAAGGGAAAGGGGAAAGGAGGTGGGCTTCCGGCGCTCTCACTGACAGAACAAAACGCAACAATGCAAGCACTGTTACTTCACGTTGGTGTTCTGTGAGAGGGTAGTACTAGCCCGGACGACCACGACCCATTCATGCTGAAACCAGTAGTAGTTTCAGCTTGGCTCTATCACCTACTAAAGTAGTCCTTATCTAAAAAAACAATTATCACGATAACTCAATTTAATATAATGGTATTAAAGTTTTAAGAAACTATAGTTATTATAAGCACTATACACTTCGCTATGTGTGTTTTCTTATCGTGGAAACAATAAGCGGTGTAGTGCTTGTGTTTTTTCTCTGTATATAAAACCTTAACAGTATGTTAAGGTAATAAAAGACGCAAATGTATCAGTTAATCAATTATATCTGCATACCTCTAATTGGCATCGGCTTGTTCATAGTTATAGCCAAGAAATTGTATATATTACAATATATTATAATTGTATTGTTATATATATATATATATATTGTCTAGAGTAACAAATCTCAACTTTATAATACTACGGATTATTTAGCCAATCTCTTTTATGCCATAAAACACTTTATTAAATGAGTATAATAAATGAAAATACATCAATTTAATAGAGTATCAAGTCTAGTAGAATTTATGGGGAAATAATAGTTGTACCTGGTTACATACTTTATCTACAGTATGGATGAAACATACCTAGGATCAACAGAGTTCGGTAGAAAACTGGTGTACTACTAGACCGTAAACTTACATTTTTATTCCACATAGACTACATTACTAACAAAGCGAATAGAGCATTCGGCTTCGTTATACCAGGCTAAAAGACTTGTTTATATGATACTTTAGAAAGAAATAAATTGTTATACTGTTCAGGAGTATGGCATTCTTATATTCCCATATATTTTGCAGCTACAAAGAATTCAAAAACTACCTACAAAATATTTAACTTATTATTTTGTTATAAAAAATAACTCCAACTGTATTTGGTACTTACGTATTAACACCATCACGCTCGCCGACCGCTGCCAGGGCCGGCTCGCGCTATCTTTTTTCACGACCGTAACCTGACCTAACCAAAAAGAGGCGAAACTGTTTTGTTTTAACTTAAAAATCATCTAGTTGCTAAGATAAAAAACGCAGTGCCTTTTTGTTATGCAAGTCTAACCTATCCTAACCGACATGTTCTTCTCCATTTTCCCGTCTTGGTTCGGTGAGGTTATGTTAGACTTGTGAATCGTAGACAGTACTGAGGTGCCCTTAATACGTAAGTACCTTGTTTAAATGACTAGACGAATCTTCTATACATATAATGACAATGTAAATCAAACGTGTACTTTTTCGATTTTCGTGAAAAAAATTGTTGCAGTTGTCTAGGAATAATAGAATAGGTTTCAATCATTTTTGGAAATGTCTGTTTGTCTGTCTGTATGTACACACATCACTGCTAAAGTACTGGGTTCACATTAAAACCTCACCTCATCAATAAAATCATAAAGTATATCTCTACTCTATCAAAAGTTATTGCAATTTCAGTGACGGCTCGAATTAAGTACGGGAGTAAAGTAAATAAATAAATGGAATTAATATATTCATATGATTTTGTTAGACCACAATTTTTTGACATTAGGTTCCACGCGGCCGGAGTCGCGGGCACAGCAAGTTTGAAATAAAAACCTTATAAATATTTTGAATTGTAAAAATTGATCCTTTGTTGTGACGTTAAAGACAACGACAACACTAAAATGAGATACCGAGAAAATTACATGAAAATAATTGACAGAAACCTTAATTGTTAGTTGTTAGATATCATTTTCAATGAAGTTTAAACCGGTCTCAGTCGGTGTTATTATAAAAAAGTTAAATACGTATTGAATACTTGCTTTAAAAGGGTTCGAATTAAATGCACCGCGCTCACCCGAGGCAAGTTCGCGTTATCCTTTTTCGCAAATATAACCTAACGTAACCAAAGCGAGACAAAAGAGCAAGATGGCGAACATTCAGCAACCGCGGTGCATTTAATTCGAAAGCTTTTTAAAGCAAGTATTCAATACGTATTTAACTTTTTATGTATGTGTCTTGAAATAGGAACGATTTAAAATATGCGTAGGTAAAAATGTGCACCTTAGTACGATATGTTCTATATTTATTATTTTATTTTCATGATGGTCACGACTCCTGTTGGATACGGTTGTCAATCTTTTTGGCAATATAGTCGTAAGTTCGGGTCTACGCGTAATATCATCAAAAGATTAATATAGAACAAAGTTAAAATCTAATATATAAAACTCCTCCGAAACAGCTAGACCGATTTTCATGAAATTTTGTATGCATATCGGGTAGGTCTGAGAATCTGCTAATATTTACTTTTTATACCCCAAAATGTGAAGGGTGACCCAACACATGTATATTTTTTTTAATTTTTCGTCGTAAATTTTTGTTTTTATTGTGTGGCATTAAAAATACATACAAACATAAATTTTCACTTTTCTAGCATCAACCCCTATTTTTTTATCCAGCAAAAATCACGGAGTAGGGATGAGAGCGAAGCCGGCCAGCCTCGTTTCTCTCGCTCCTCTATACAGTTTTCGTCCATTTCTTGTTTGGGTTTTATTTCTGCTTTGACAATTTTTATCTTTTGTATTTTTTTTATTTGTCCTCTAAAGATACCTACAACCCCAAATTTTCACCTACCTAACCCCAGCCCCCCATTTTTTATACGCGATTTTAGTATTTTTGTAAGAACTAACTCAACCAAGAACTAATTCAACGGTCGTTCGTATTTCGAACATAACGAAATTATTGATATTGCTGAATGACAGATGGCGCTACGGCCGTCTCATCGAAATGACTAGGTATGTGTTTGTTCCCTGAATTGTTTGGAAATACAATTGGAACCGGTAGGTAACCTATTTGACGGAGACGAAGTTGCGCGGGTCAACTAGTATTATTATAAGAATCTAAAATTGGCACGACTTTCTGGCGGAATCTTGGAATGTCGTTTAATGTTTTTTTATATTTGATTAAAGTGAAACTTCTAATGCGACTTCCAATAAGGTTGCGTTAAACGTTTAACGCTACCATGGAGGGCGTATGAAAGCACTGTTGCGTTAAACGTTCAACGCTCCTGGGGAGATAATAGAAAGAGACAGAGCGACTCCCCTGGTGTTGCTAGTGTTTATAGACTGCGGTGATTACTTACCATCAGGTGACCCTTCTGTTCGTTTGCCCCCTATAATATAAATAAAAAAAAATCAGACTTGCCATAAAAATTCCTTGGTAAAATCTAAAGAGACAAGCACCATCTTGTTAGTTCGTTGGAATGACCGCAAGAAGTTGTAATAGCATTACCTATTCGACAATGGCAGTAATAATGTACTAGAAGATTGGTTGCCATAAATATAATAAAGTTGGCATTTATTTATTCGTAAGTTGTCTCGATGTTACATAATATTTGTGTTTTTGTGACATTAAATTAAATACATACACTATACCTACATTACGTATGCCGTCTGACTGAGATAACAGCTTTTACACATATTAATTAAATTAATTATTAACAGAGTAAAATTGTAATCTTTTATTTTAACGTTATCGTTTAAAAACGGTTGGTTAAATATGAACATATTTTATTTTAACAACAACTGCCAGTTTTAAATAGTGTGTTATTTTTTCGTAGTCTCTTTATTTTGTTGGTCCTTACAATACCGTTGATATTCAGTGTTGGATAATATGACGTCATTCTGTTTATATCCTACGAACAGCGGACAGTTTTCCTTATCTTTAACACTTTTATAAGTTTCTATACGTTCAGCAAAATGTTCATTCATTTAATATCCCTTATCTAGGTTTCCTTTTCGATCACGCCCTTTCTATATGAGTATTATACTTTAGACAGCACACTTGGAAAATACACGTTTCTAGTTTAATCATTCGCACCAGAAAACTTATATATATCTTTAAGAAATTAAGGTCTGTTGCACATACAACACCACTCCGGATGGTCTATTATTTCCTAGCTCAGTCAATTTTGTCCTATTGCTTATCCGCCTGGGGAGGTGCATGTAAGACAATTCTGGTACAATTGGAACGAGCTCAATGAGCTATCTTAAAGGTTATGTATAAAAAGCCTTTTCTATACCCTACCACTACATTATATTCTGAGTGTAAAGTTTTATCTGTAAGAAGTTTATTTGTACTCCATACAGCTATATATAAGCATGCTATGTTATCCTTCTCCTCGACCTTAAATGTAAATCGGAGACGTGGCCGTGTTTGTAAAGTAGAACCCCACCGGACTGCTCTTGCAGCACGACATTTTTGTATCCTAGGTTCCCGAATCTATAATAAGATTAAAAAACTTATTTATATTTTTGGTCGATCCAAGTACACTGTAAAAAAATTGATCAGTAAGTGGCTCTACGACTTAAAGTACACAGAAGATGAAGATCTCCTTAAACCATAATATGCAGCATGATAGTCCTAAGGTACATTGAGACACACACACACATGTACACTCTTCACACACGCATCCTACACACCCACACACACGTACACTTATACACACGCACATACACACACACATAAATTAGCGTACAAGTATTTTGTTAAATTATATTAAAATCTTGTATGTGCATTTAAATTTATAGGTTGGCCTTGACATCTGCGATACAGTTCAAATCTAGTACAGATGTCAACGATAATTACTATTGGTACGATGATAAATTAGTGTACTTAATACATAGGTTATTCAATTAAATTCAGTGTCATAGATATTAAGTAACTATCTTTGTCATTTGCTTTGTTTTTAATAAATATATATTATTATTATTATCAATACACTTTTTATTAAATCAAAATCACGACATATAAAACAAAGTCCAGTCCACGTCTGTTTGTTTGTTCGCGATAAACCCCAAAAAACTACTGAACGGATTTTCATGCGCTTTTCACCAGTAGATAAAGTGATTCATAAGGGATATTTAGGTATATTTGTCAAGGTTTTAATATCAGGGCGGGAACGTCCGCAGGTGCTAGTAGTTGATATGATATAATTGAACCGAAGATGGCTGAGTTTTTAGTTTATTCAGACACCGCGTAGGTTCGAATCCTTGCTAATGAGCTGTAACTTTTAATGAAGGAAAACATTGTGAGGAAATCAAAGCGTGATTGTAGAGTATTGTCTAAGCCCGCCTGTTTAGCTACGACTCTCAAGTTGAAAAAGTGTCACCAAACGTATATAGTTGTGTTCCGTCAGTTGCTCTTCTGAGTCAGGCCCCCTATAGGCTTAATGGGTTTACTATTTTAGACGATATCGTCATTCAGTCAGGTGGTATAGTGTTCAAATGTTAATAAGACCTATAAAGAATAAAAAAAAGACGAGGCAGTCCTTCGTCCTTAGACTTGACATAAATGTTCTCTTGTGAATTTTCATGTTAATTATAGTGTGAGTGACGTTATTAGAATTTCAAAATTAATTTATTGAAATGATTAACATTAGCGTGGTTTTCCTATCTATTGGCACTCGGAGCAATAGTTAGTTACGTTTTTATAAAGTTATAATCAATGAAACGTATGATGAGCTGTAAAATATCAATATTACGTGTACACAGGCCCCTATACTACGCGTCGCTAGTGTGACCTAAGCCGCGCAAGCGCAATACGGCCGGTCATGCTTACGTAACATGTCATGACGGGAAATTATAAATTTATCTCCTTCCAAAAATATCGGTCAGCGCGCCTAATGAAGTTTCCTTTTCAAAAAATTATAAAAAAATATATATAAGCTATGGTCGGTGTTATACTTTTGACATGTTTGTACGGTAAATGGTGTTTGAAAAATAAAGTTTGAACAAATTACAAATGAAGATGGGGGCGGACAGAACTATTAGAATTAAAAGAATGTCACCGAATCACTGGTGTAGGCTTTCAACGAAATGAAAAGGTATTCTGACGAGATGTATTTCATTTTAATTCGCATTCAGCGAACCAATAGCGTCACTACTTACGTAATACGATCGCAGAAATGAACACCTTTCTGCATTAAAAAATAAACCGTAAACATCTATACTAATGGTATAAAGAGGTAAAGTTTATGAGTTTGTGACGTTGTAGGGGTTAATCTCAGGAAGTACTAAATCGATTTTGAAAATTCTTTTAGCAATAGAAAGCCACGCTATTTGTGAATGTCATAGGTCATATATCAGCACGCTAAGACTAATAGGAGCGGTTCAACAATGAAGAATGTTTTAAAATCGGGGTTTTTATTAATTAATTATATTATCATTATAATATTATAAAGAGGTAAAGTTTGTGAGTTTGTAGGGGGTAATATCTGGGGAGTCGGAGACAAAATGGTCGAATGAAAACGTTTCTTACAAATGCTGCCTGAACGATGAGAGATATATGATTGAGTTCTAGAAAAAGTTGTAGCTTGATAATGCCTATTACCGCCCAACGCTAGTAAATAGCATCAGCTAGTAATTTTACGCAATTTTGTAGCTGCTTCTTATGCGGTAATTATTTTCCAGTTTTTATTTTATATTTCTATTTATAAAAGAATGACTGACTAACAGAGAAATAACGGATTTTCATACAAAGTTTCAAACCTTTATTCACCACCTTAATTTTCAAAAGTCCTTCCTTAGTGCCCACCTACAGTGTGAAAGCAACCAGTATGAATATTTTGACGGCTTTTTTTTTTTTTCGAACTGACTACGCTATTGACCTAGCAAGGTCTTAACAGCTTCACCGGACTACTCACTCACTCAGCCGATTATATTGACGGCCCTAGCCCTCTATGCGTTGATATGTCAGTCAGTCATTCTTTTATGTATAGCGAAGATATGATAATAATAAAAAAATCGCTTATCGCGTCTGTCTGTGTGCTCCCTTATTTCTTCTTAACTACAGTGTTACTAATTGCTACTATTGTACGACATTTTTCTGGAAGGTTTTTACGTATAACAAATGTATATAATGCTTTTATAATTTAGAGTAAAATTGAATGTATTATAATAAGGTATGATGGTAACACTATTTCTCAGGCGTTTACATTGCCAACACTGGCTAAATCTTATTAGTTATACCAAAATAATGTACCTAATACGGAATTGTTTATCTTTAAAATGCCTACAAAAAATTGTGAAAACACTCCTTTCTCAAGACACGTATCTGTGATTCTCCTCGTGTCGCATGTATCCATGGGCGGCGGTGATCACTTACTATCAGATGATCCGCACGTTCGTTTGCCACCAATGATATAAAATATTTTTTTTTTTTTAAACAAACCGAAGTAACCATTTTTATCACATAGGTATTAAAAAAAGAAAATTGCGAAGCGATTTAGACCCCTAGAGTATTAATCCTCATTCAATTAAATGTGTCAATTATATTAGGCGTTTAATAATACCACAATTTCCATTTACATCATAACATATTAATTAATATTTTACAAGATTGTTTTTTATATTATAGGAGGCAAACGAACAGGTGGGTCACCTAATGTTAAGTCATCACCACCGTTCACAGATAGTTGCAACACCAGGGGAGTCGCAAGTGCGTTGCCAGCCTGTGTTTTGGAAAGGAAGGGGGAAGGGGAAGGTGGGTCTCCGGCGCTCTCACTGACCGAACGAAATGCAACAAGGCAAGCACTGTTACCTCACGTCGGTGTTCTGTATGTCGAGTGGTAGTACCCCGGGCGAGCCGACCCATTCATGCTGAAACCAGTAATAGCTTCAGTGTGGCTCTACCACCTACAAAAATATATCAGAGATTCAAAATTACGCGCTACAAATAAAAGTAGTTTACGTGAAGAATTCTGAGATAACTTTTATTACTTTTATGAAGTGTCAATATCAAACAAAACCAAATATGTATCGAAATCATAGGGATTCTTATTATCAAATTGACAAACCGTATGGATGAGGCGGACGTTTCGGTGAAGGAAATCATCATGATGACACCATAGTATGGTGGTAGGGCTATTTCTAAACCCGTTTTGATTAGCTATCTCTTACAAGTTTAAAATCTGTCGCCAAACAGATGTTGGTATGTTCCGGCAGCTACACTTAAAAACCAGTTCCTTAGGTTTAGCGTGTATCTTAGATCACATTTTAACATCAGGTGAGATTGTGATAAAGCGCTAAAAACTATAGAGTATTTAAAAAAATCGTGTAGAGCCGGAGCGGTTCACTAGTTCAACTATATATTAAAGAAACTTTTCAAAGCGGGACAGCTCGATGAGATCAGGTAATCTATGTTAAGTAAGGGTTAAATAGACCGGGTTGGTGAATGCTTGACCGATTTTCGCGGCGAACTCACTCTGGCTTATCATCTCTCCGCCCTGATTTTAAACGATCGCGAAGATAAAGCTAATCGTCTTCCTTAATATTAAATTTTAAAGATTATTCAGTTGAACGGTAATTTTAAAAGTTTATCTAGATTAACGTAACCTGAATTCCATATTATATTTTAATACTAGTTAACCCGCCCACGTTGAATTAAAATTGAAAATGAAATTCAAAATTAAAACGTGGTGCCATCCATGAGGTATCTACAGTCGGACCTACAGTTTTTTATTGTCAACAAACTAATTTAAAGCGCCATCTGTTCGAGACTGATGTAACTTACAATTAATAACAATAATCAACACTGACTATAATTAACTGTAATCGAAATATAAATTATCTTATCTCTCAATTTTTTTTTCCCGATCTGACTACGCTATTGACCTAGCAAGGTCTTAACAGCTTCACCGGACTGCTCTTATCTCTCAAGTTGGACCAAATTATATATAAATGCCAACTTTCATGAAGATTACCTGAGTAGTTTCGGAGTTCATCGTGGACATCAAGACACTGGATTTTTATATATTTAGATGTTATATATGTTTATATGCTTGTTAAGCTTTTACGTATTAATTACTCATTGGATCATTATGACACTATACACATTGCATACACGTTGTCAGAGGTATTCAAGAGCATATCGATTTCCTTTCATCGAAGAAAATAGTATCCGAGGGACAGGACAAATAAATAATAGTTTAAAAAAACTAAAAAACATGCGATGCGTCACTGTTAATATCAGCACCTCCAGATATCAGTATTTTTATCATTTTTTTGTCACTTTTTACAAAAATATACATTTATTTCTAATTTACACTATTCTTAATCCAAATTTATTAAATTTTATTTTCTGTTTTTTAGTTGGATTTTATATGAAAGCGTGTTTTTTTAGTTTTTTTAAACTATTATTTATTTTTCATTTTTTAGTAAAAAAAAAAATTTAACTTTTTTTTCGGATTATTGCATTGTCATCGACCTTTGACAGGTGTGCAAAGTTTGAATTAAATCTGATCGTTCAAAGTAGGACAAAATCGAGCTCAAAGGGGTCGGTTACAAACAAACATACATACAAACATACAGGTGAAGCTAATAAAAGCGTGATAAAAAGCCAGTTTTTTATACTCTATCGGTGCTATTACAAAAAAGTTAAATACATATTGAATACTTGCCTTAAAAAGTTTTCGAATTGAATGCACCGCGGTCGCTGAATGTTCGCCATCTTGCTCTTTTGTCTCGCTTTGGTTACGTTAGATTAGACTTACGAAAAAGGTTAACGTGAACTTGCCTCTGGCGAGCGCGGTGCATTTAATTCTAAACCTTTTTAAATCAAGCATTTAACTTTTTTGTAATAACACCGTATAGGTTTTAGTGTTTGACCACAATTTATTTATTTATTTTGAAACACCAACAAGATTTACACTAGAATAATACATAACATGCATTTTTAAAGACTATATAAGTGCAATCTTAATTATAGGTGTTTACGACGTATTTATTATATTCTATACCAAATAACTTAAGTAAATGAGCAAAATAAAACAAATACAACAAAAAGAAGAACACTAACCATACATTCTAATTTTCAGTTTATTTTAAGTTACTTAAATAAAAAAAATTATACTAACTGAGACAATTTGTGAATATATCTAGATTAGAGTTTTTAGATTTAGAATTATAAAATGATATCATTCTATTTAGTGGAGAGTAAAGGCCTAAATTTGTTCGAAAATACTTAGTAGCGGATATATTAAAACGTGAGGCTCTAGGCAGCTTCGCTGGAAGAGTTATATCAACTTTGCTTAGTAGTTCAGATGCGTCAAAAGATTCCATACATTAATTTGTATAGAAAAGTGAGATCAAGTAACCCTCTGTGATCTTTTAAAGCGTTTGGTATGTGAGAAGTTTTTTCCATGAGTGAAAGTTGTATGTCAAATGCCACAAGAATCGTTTTTGCACCCTTTCTATTTTATTTACATAAATTTCGTAATGAGGATTCTATGGGGGCCCTCACATTAAAAAACTGGCGAGCAGATTAAGTTCCGCTGCATTCGCAATACGTAAGATTCGCCAGCTTACAGATATTGCCACTGCTAGGTTAGTCTACTTCGCTTACTTCCATAGCTAATGTCTTATGGCATGGTACGGCTGCTGAGGTAGACACGATATTTTTATTACAAAAACGAGCAGTTCGGGCAATATATAATATGGGACCTCGCGAATCATTAGAAACGAAATTCCAGGAATTCGGTATCTTAACTCTGCCCTCCCAATACATTCTTCATAATTTAATGTATGTCCGTAAAAACTTTGAAAAACTGAATTTAGTAAAAGACCGGCATAATCTAAATACTAGAAACTGTGATAAACTGGTGGTCGCATGTTTCAGACTTAGCAAAACCAGTAATAGTTTTTTAGGTAATAGTGTTAGGTTCTACAATAAAGTCCTAAAGCATGTTACCGATTTGCCGGACTGTAAATTTAAGCGCCACGTCAAACGGGTTTTAGTTTCAAAAGGATATTATAGAGTGGATCAGTATGTGAATGATAGTGATGTCTGGAATTGACTCCTCTCTGTGCATCCACTAAAAGCATTGTCTGATGTACTGGAAATATATGTTAAAAAAATGTACCCGATCGAGTTTCTTGCCGGGTCTTCCCGATGACTGGGTTGTTTTCCGAACCGGTGGTAGTCTTTGACGTTCATAAGTCCCTTATTAGGGCCTAAACTGAATAAAGTATTTTTGATTTGATTTGATTTGATATGCCACACTGCAATATGTGGTCTAAGAAAGAAAATACGCTAAATCTAAAGGACTGACTCCCAAGTGCAGCTGCCGAAACACACCAACAGCTGCTTGACGACAGATTTTCAACTTGGGGGTAGCTAGCCAAGTGGACTAAGTGCTAACATAAATGTGATGATTCTATGGTGTCTGACTAAAATGGGTTACTTGGTTGTAATATTTCTCAGGCTGATATTATTCTTATATCAAGATTCACTACAACGTGGTTTTGTTATTTGTAAGATAGTTTGGAAGTTAAATGAACGTCCTGAGTCAGTAGTCCCTTTTAGAGGTAACTGAGACGTTCTTGAACTATTCTGCATACTAAATATTATTTTATTATTTATTGTTAAATTCTTGTCGATCTTTTTGACCGCTCTGAATATAGACTCAAGGCCGGATAACGTTATAGGAATTGAAAATTGAAGTTTATTTATCTTTAACTTGTCTTGATGGTGACACATAATGTATTTACGTATTTATAACTAAATTCGTGTTTTGCGCAACATTTCGTATTGATACCTGCTGCTGAGTTCCATTACCGAACGAGTCGCCACGAATCGAAAATGGAAGTCGCCTTCTGTGCGATTTTCGCATGATTTTTTAACGTACATTAGTTTTCTTTAATAAACTCCCAACAGCTGTGTTTTCGGATCAATATAGCTTGCAAACTTTCAAGAAACGAGCCTACTCCTTTCTCAAAGACTTGCAACGCATCTGTAATTCCCTTTGTGTCATCGGTGTTCATGTGCGGCGGTGATCACTTACTGTCAAATAACCTGCATGCTCCTTTGCTGCCAATCATATTAAGGAAAATACTATCTTCAGAGCGGTCAAAAAGATTGGCGAGGGCAGTGATTCTATTCGCTTGAATTTAATATAACATAGTATACTTATGTCTTATTTAATAATAGTAAAGTGTAGTTTATTTTTGTTGATCGTTTGATATCATAACAGCGATAAAATCATGATGGACAGTATAATGGTCGTGAAACGGTAGGAACGTGGAACGGTAGAGGAACGATATCACGGCGTTATGTGGTATTATAAGGCAGTAAATGTTTTATGATTTGTAATTTCGTTCATATATTTATTACACATAAACAGTTGAAATACATATGTCAATAGATGTTAAATGGTTTTATTTATGGCAACAAATCTTTTATTTATTAATTTACCATAACTGCCATTGTCGAGTAGGTAATAATATCACAAGATGGTGACTCTCTTGTTAGAATTCTCAATGGAGTTTTTGTAGCCTCTCAGAATTCATGCTTCGTGGTATTATTTGCCATCCACTTCACTTGTGCAGGAAAACCGAACTATGTTACGTGGTATACCATCAATATTACAAAAAATAGAGCCAAATAACACAAAATTATGAATAAAATATAAAATCGATCACATGATATTTCCCGGCAAAAACTCTTCTTTTTTTTTTAAATCATTGGAGGTAAACGAACAGGTTGGTCACCTGATGTTAAGTGATCGTCACCGTCCATAGACACAACACCAAGGGAGTCGCAAGTGCGTTGCCAGCCTGTTTGGGTGAGGGAAGTGGGGTATCGGGAGGGGATGGAGAGAGGAGGGGAGGGGAGGGGGGAGGGTAGGTGGGTAACCGGCGCTCTCACTGACCGAACGAAACGCAACAATGCAAACACTGTTACTTCACGTCGGTTTTCTGTGGGTCTGGTGGTACTACCCCGGACGAGCCGACCCATTCATGCTGAAGCCAAAATATTTTTTTTTTTTTGTTTTTCGCACTGACTACGCTATTGACCTGGTAAGGTCTTTACAGCTTCACCGGACTACTAAGGCGAGCGCTTAAGGCACTCAGCCGATTTGGTTTTTAGGTAACATACACAAGGGTGCACGGCACACCTCGGCTTGGGCTGTTACCTGAGAAGTCGCGTCTGACCTACCTAAACTATTCTAAGCTATTCATACATATATTCATTTGTGAATCATACAATCGAAATTGCATGATTCACAAATGCATACGTGTATATCGGAATGAAACGAGCTAAACTATTCGATTCAGCTCGAAAAAGGGAAAAAAAAACAAACCCATCCACTATGTGTATGTATGTGTACGTGTGGTGAGAGTTGATCTCATGTGTGAGTACAAGTGATGTAGGTGAGTCACTGTGTCGCGAAAGTGATATCTCGGGGGCTCCATCCGGGGACGACCTCGGCTCGAGATATCACTGAGAACCACGATGTGTGCGGGAACTAGCGAGGATTCCTTCCCTTACGGCGGCGTCAGGGAAGGTTACGCGTGCGTGGGCGCAAACACGCATGTTAAAAGATCGAGTTTAAGATTAAGTGAACGGCGTCGGCGCCGGAATCTAAAAATAGACATAGCAAAAATTATTATTATTACTTGATCGTTTTAGGGGAAGTTAGACATAAATACACGGATTTACTCTATCTTATGCGAGTTATTTATTTTGAACGGCGGCGCGTGCGAGCCGTTTTATAGTAGCCGCGATGGCTGGGAATCTATGTATTGTGGTTACGGAACCTAGAGACGGATTTCTAACTGTTTCTTCATAAGCAGAGATCTCCGAGATCTGTCAGGGGCGGGGATGGCTGCTTCATGAGCAGCGGTCAGACTCTCCTGCGGGAGCAGGGAGAAGGAGTTCTTCATAACGAAGACAGGATTCTTGAGAACTTTCGGCGGGGGACCGCCTTTGGCGTGACTGCGGAGATTGCGACAGAACCGGTCGTACTCAACGAGCAGATCCGGACACATGTCGGACACGAAACCGTGGAAGGCAGAGAGCTCTTGCTCTGGGGGAAGTGACTCGGCCATACCGGGGCCTGAGGAGGGGAGCGGGGCGGAGGAAGACATTCAAAACCTCCCTGCCAGAGGGGCAGGGGGGCGCGCCTTAATGAATTTAACGGACTATCCCGAGTCCGGATCAAGGGAGCTGTGGGCGATGTGCAATGCCTCACAGGGGACCTACAGTGCCTAGGGGGAAGCCCTAACACTTCTTTCTTCTACGCGACGCGGCGACACGTAGCGCGAACCACGGATGACGACGACACGCAGAGCACGGCGGACGTACTGAAAAGTGCGGTTTGCACGTACTGAAAAGTACGGTTTCCTACGTTCTGAAAAGAACGTGACGATTGACTTACGTTTCGAAAAGAACGTTACGATCGACAACGATTGACACAGAAACGAGTAATAATTCGCGGCGGACACACTCGAATAATCGTAGCGCGAGACGCGACGTCCAATCGGCGCGAAGCACAACGTAAACAAACACGGCACTGTACACGACGGAGACGCGGCGCAACACAACGTAAAGAAACGAAGCGGGCGACGCGAAACACGAAGTAAACAACACTGCGAGTACGGCGCACGAGACCGACTAGACGCGAGAGCGAACGAGAGTGCGAGCGCGAGAGCGAGACAGCGGATCGGACGAACGAGAGCGGTAGACGCAACGACTTATATAATATCTTTGCTTACAATAGCATTTTTCTATAATCGATCAATTTATAATAGATATATAATCGACCTCTTTATACATCTATCATCACGTAATGTATCTATTGAGCTAAGCAGAAATAATGGAACGTCAGTAGAGTTTATCTTAGTAATTTATTTCGTGTCTTGTTATTTATTTATTTTATTTTTAATTTTCTTTTCCATATCCGCGCACATATTAGAATGCAATGCTTTGTTGTCAAAGTTTATTTATACAGCTGAAATATATGACGAATTTCAAGATATTATTTAGAAATGAAATAATCAGTTGTTTTTTTTCAAAATAAATGCTAATATTTAAAAATAAAATAATGATTTTAGCTTTTCGCCTGGAACGCTTCGATAGCAGGTAACGAGGTGTCATTACATGGTAATATTCTAAGGCTAGAGAGAAATGGTTCTCAAGTGCAGCTGATGGAACACACCAAAATGACGCAGTGGTGGTACAATGGAGTTGCACTTAATTTTAATATCTAATAATGTGTTTAAACACTGTGTCGATCATCGAAAGATTGAACCCTACAGTGAGTTCGTTTTCGGATTTGGCGCTTTTTCTATTGTCTGTCCGGTTACCTAACGCATTGAATTTGGAAGTATCGACAAGCACTACAGGTGCTTCCGCTAGCACGATATAAAAGCCAGTTCTCTCTAGACCTAGTGTATTATCATTTTGGAACCCATGTATACTTAACAGTTTCTATAATTAGCAAGATTGTGGTCAAATGCTAATTAATACCTACAAACAATATTGGATGATTAAACGGCGACTATCATAAAGTAACAATGTAAACTTCTTTTTCAATTTTTATAACATTCTTACATCTGGTTATCAACTCGAATTAATAATCCTTAATTCATACACTTCAATTTTTTACACTTAAACTTAATTCCTACACTTAAATTTTACACTTAAATCCTACACTCATTAAGTTTCTTTGAAAAATAAAATTCAGATTAAATGAAGAAAATTAAAATTGATGTAATTCGATACGGATTTTTTGTCGGTTCATAATTTATATTGACTATAAAAATCCAATATCTCGCGGTTTATCCGCCTTAATAATATTTTCTTCCTCCTTAAGTACCCTCACCCTTGAAGTGACGCTGGGTTATTTTTAGGCATCGAAGCTATTTTAAATTTTTCTCTTGTTCATACAGGGCCGGATTTAGGGACATGCCCGTGTCATTTGGTTTTGATAAATGAAAGTTATAATTAAAATTGGTTTTGTTTTTCTTCTATTTAGTTAATTTTTCTTAACGTTTTATAGGGTTTAGCGTTTGAACAAACACTCGCATGGTGTTAAATGACAAAGCGGTCTAAGATGGTAAACACGCAATCTAGAGGGGGACTAGCTGTCAAGTGCAGATGTGGGAGCACACCTTTAGGTGTTTGACGACAGATTTTCAAGTTTAGGGTGTTAGATAGCCAGGCGTATTTAGAATAAGCCCTACCACCATGCTATCCTTAAATAGAAGAAAAACAAAACCAGGACTAATTTCAATTATAACTCTCATTTATCCAAACCAAATGACACGAGCAAGTCCCTAAATCCGGCCCTGTATGAACAAGAGAAATATTTAAAATAGCTTCGATGCCTAAAAATAACCCAGCGTTACTTCAAGGGCGAGGGTACTTAAGCAGGAAGAAAATCTTATTAAGGCGGATAAACCGCGAGATATTAGATTTTTATAGTCAATATAAATTATGAGCCGACAAAAAATCCGTATCGAATTACATCAGTTTTAATTTTCTTCATTTAATCGGAATTTTATTTTTAAAACAAATTTTCTACCATGCCTCACGATATTTCCTTTCACCGATAGGCCCGGCTCATTAAATAAAGGTTCGAATATTCGCCAGTAGACGCGTATTTCTTCAAAAACGACTACTCTTTGGCAGTTTAATATTACAGTTTGTAAAGTGAAAGAAGCTCTTTAAGTGACGTCATACAGATTGTTTCTTGTATGCCATTTCAAATCAGTGGTTCTTCCAAGATATTCAGTTACATAATATGTTGTATGTTGTAAAGGGCTATATTTATCTATTTTACGTGCCTAATATTACAAATATATTGAGATGGTCGTAAATCACCTCGGTCCGTAATATCTGTGTGATGTGTTCTATTAACACAAGTTCTTTCTTTTAATCGTCGTTCTCAATATTTTGCTCTCGAAAGTTTAAAAAATATTGATACAGCCACTCGAACTGTCCCTCGTTCTTATTTTGTACGTTCTTATCAGCTCTGTCGTGTCAATATTCCGATTAGACTTTATCGATCAGAGTCCACTTGGTGACCGTTCCGATCAGAGTCTGTGAAATTACTGTTTGTTAACAGGCTCATATTCCTTAGGGGGCGTTCATAAATTACGTGAGATGTTTAAGGGGGGAGGGGATTGAGTCAAATCTCATCTAATCTTATGTTGGAGAGAGGGGGGTCTCGGCAAATATCACGCAATTTTTTTTCTGATTGAAACAAAAAAAAATACTGTTTTGGTCCATTTAATCCAGATTGTACATACTTAAGATTTAATATTATGCGTAATCGTAATACGATTAAGATCATTCACTAATTCGTTCGAAAGAAAATAATTTCATTTTCTTTTTTCAATAACAATCCAACGCGTTTACGTAAGAAATCCATATTTTGAAAAATCTCACGTGAGATTGGGGGTTGGGGGAGGGGGTTGAATAAAATCTCACGACATCTCACCAGGGGGGGGAGGGAGGGCCAGAAAATTAAAAAAAACACCTCACGTAATTTATGGACGATCCCTTATATAAAGGTCTCGCAGCTGTAATGGGCCGATAAACGTACTCTATGCGTGTGGCCCGCATAAGATCGAAATCAGTTCGACCGAGACCCCATATGATGCGTCCGTTTGATGAATAACGCACATGGTGTCTTTCTTTTGTGATTATTCCCATTCACCGTGGCATTGACTTATATTTATTACATCCTCTACAATTTAAAACAATACTTATCCCTAATAGATCGTTGTGATACGTTTATTCCTTATACTTTACGCTCCTTACCTCTACAATCTACAATAATTGTATAATACTTAATACTGTTTTTATTATTAAGAAGAAATAATTGAAAATAAATACAGATAATAATATCTTAATACGTGAAGAAAAAAATTCTACTCCTTATGGACAAATCTTATTCACGATAACCTCTAATACATATAGAGGTTCCTAGAGAAATTCTCTAAGTGTTAGAGAAAATCGCATAAAAATCTGTTTGTTAGTTTAAAAAAAAAATAGGGAACAAAAAGCCAACGCGGGAGCGCCTTTGTGTTTTACTAATTACTACCTTCTGCCTGCGAACTCGTTCGCGTGGAGTTACTTTGGGCTAACGCTAACTTTAACTCGCGACTTCGATTACGTAGAAAGTGAAAATGTTTTTAAATAATACATATGTTAACTTCGATTTTGAAACATTCTTCATTGGTGTTTCGCTCATATTGGTTTTAGCGTGATATAGCTTATATAATCATCCTCGACAAATGAGCTATCTAATACTGAAAGAATTTTTCATATCGGATCAGTAGTTCCTGAGATTAGAGCGTTCAAGCAAACAAAATTTCACCTTTATATATACATTTCTTCTGTACGTGTGTGTGTCACTGAACTCCTCCTAAGCGGGTGTACCGATTTTGATGAAATTTTGTGTGCATGTTCCAGTGGATCCGAGAATGGTTCAGATTCACAATTGGACGCGGTATGTGGCACTGCGGTTGAATTTTAGATTTTTTTTTATTATTAAGGCATGACAACGTCAGCCCGGCTCGCTAGTATTAGTATAGATTAGCTGATTCCCTCTTTTGTCCTTTGTCAGACTCAAACTGGGTATACGCGCTCGACACATATGAAGGTACGCATACACGTATAGTTAGCTTAGCTTGTATGTATAGTTTACATCGATATTCGATATTGCGTGCAAGGCAATATTCCAATCTGAAGCGCGCCCATGCGACTTTGATCTCGTCGCCATTCGACTGAGCTCCTTAAGCTCTCATTCCAAAAAGCAAGTGAAGCTTTAAAGGCCCGTCAGGTCAGCGATAGTCAAGTAAAAACAAAGCTCTCATATTTGGGTATTACAAAATATGGCAAAAGGTCAATCGGATTTTTAAAAAATAGCCTAGGACCATGTATGACACATTTCACATCGAATAGAATATTCCTATACCAATAGGTTTATTAACATATGGATTGTCTAAATCTATAACTGCTTAAACTCCATAAAAACGAATAGAGACCTTATGATGCACGGATCAACAGACTGTTGACAGCGTAAGATTAAAAAAAACAGTATTGATTACAAAACTTGAAAAACATGTACGATAACAAATTATGTAATGTAAAACTAAAATAAAAAAAATGGCTATATATTTAAAAGTGTGATCCGCCATTTCGAGATCTGGTTCTTAAAAATTAGCCGAACGGTTAATGTTAATAGGCTTCAAAATTACTGTACCTTCATGTACTGTATTTATGTTTGTGCTTTTCGTTCACAGCAAGAAAAATGTCAATATTATTTTAACGAGAATTAAATGCGTCAGTTCAAATTATAAATTCATAAAGTAATGAATATTCATGATTTATGTATTTCATAAAATCGATATCTTCGTTAACGTGTCGGTATATGGGTTATCAGCTCGTTGACTACTGTTTCCTGAATAACATTTATATTACACTGATAAGGCTTCACAGATATTTAATATTGTCAACGTAGTACTAGCAACACAAAACTCGTAATAATTAAATGTTACGAATACATTTCAGATGTTTTGTCTCATCTGGTTTTTGTAATAGGGTGGTAAATAAGTATATTGCCACGAATATACAGCGCGACTGGTTAGTCACTGGCAATATTTTTACAGGATAATAAGTAGTCGATTCTCGTTCTAAATCAATTAAAAAAATAGGTGCTTAATATTTGACCTCACTATCTCGAGAAACGTAAAACTGATATACACTTAACATTAGATGATTTAAGCAAAAACAAACTCGTGTATTAAATTAATCAATCCCTGTGGCATACTCCAGGCCGCGTCCTGCACCTCGATTCGCACCCGCTTCCCTTTGTTCGACCGTGCGGCGTTCCCGCTATAAGCAGTTACGTAATGATTAACATTGAAAAGCGTCCCTTTTAAAATTGTTCATTGAACTTAAGCGTGATTTTTTACGTTTAAAAGTATCTTACCCATACTTTTAAAAGTTTTAGAACAAACTTTAACTAAGGTTGTCTTTGTTGTTTATTATTATTTGTTTTCATATTATTATTTTATATGTTTAATGTGACCATGATAGTTCATTCACTTCACAGGATTGAAGGGTGTCACCCTTTAAACATTTACCTGGTATACTTTAGGTAATCGGTATAAGGATTTTAAATTAGATCTTTCTAATATTATTTTAGCAAGTACATTTTCTGCCGTTGTTATTTTTTATATCAAATATAAAGTAACTTATCATATGATAATTATGATTGTGTCACTGTTATATGATGTGAAAAACAATTTGAAATATGACAATTAAGAATTTATAGCATTGTTATTTTTCACATGTTATAAAAAAAATTGTCACTGGAAGTTATTCATTTATGTAGACCAGCGATCGTCCAGTGGTCGAATTTAACTATAATTCATTAATTTTTATGTTTCGACATTAAAGAAAAAAATACGGACTTTTTCCCAAAAAAAATATTGATAACATTGAAGCAGCTGTGATGATTTCCTCCGAGATTCAGATGATAGATGCATTTTAAAAGCTGAGCTCAATATTTATTTAAATCATTTTGTATAGAGTCACGGACGCCGCCTTATTGGCCTTGGCTACTCTACCGAGCGCCTTTCACTTGACCCTACTCCGCGGTCGGCTGTAATGCGACATGAGATAGATGGACGAAAAAACTTGAGGTGATAAAAAAAAGTTTCATTTTAATAAAGAAAATCGTTTGAGAAACATACGAGAAAGATGTACTTAAATCTTTAGTCTTAATATATTTATATTATACGTTGTCCTGCCTTGATAATAAAAAAATCAACCGCAGCATCACCTACCGGATCCAATTGTGAATCTAAACCATTCTCCAAATTTCATCAAAATCGGTCCAGCCGTTTCGGAGGAGTTGAGCGACATACACACGTACAAAAGAAATTTATATATATCTAGATTCTAATTAGCAGAATTCTTACTTCTGTTATATAACAGATCAATCAACTAAAATATATAATTTAATCACTGTTCGATTGTATCTAAATAGATATATTTTCCGTGTGTATTTTTCTTACCCTTGTAATCGACGAGCTTTACGAACAGCTTCATAGAATGTTATATTTGTTATTTGTCTTTTGTCGAAATTTGATATTCAAATTTGCTTGTCTGTTTTCAGTGCTCTCGTTTTACGTCTTTCAAGAAAAGTTCAAAGGAGATTACGAAGTTTTCATTTTGTACTTGTTTAACTTGTTTTTTTTTTTATTTATTTGTTATAGCATTAATTTATTTGTCATGCAGCTTGTAAGATCTATTACCTTCTAATACATACGATTATTTGTATAGAACGTGTGAGTGGAGATAAAAAGGTATTAAAGGTAAGAGAAAGAGCTTAACTCGTTGATGGTAAAAGAAAGTAATTATTTCCATTTTTTTACTGATGGCACTGGCTAGTGAACATAAAAAAATTAAGAAAATCGTTTGAGGAACAAGAGAAAAAGGTATTGAACTGATTTTTTATGCTTTTGTTATTGTTAATTATCAAAAACATTTGTGCTATTATTCTTGGGTTGTAGAAGTTTCTTAGAATTTGGTCTCAGTAACTGAACAAACCAAGCATTCACTTCTTTAGATGTAAATAATATTTGAAACTATTACTATGACCAGCAAAAGAAATGCATTATGTGTTTATGAAAAAGAATGTTTAAAACGTTCGGCCTCTTTAATTTTGCTATAAAAAATTTAAACTCTATCATCAAAAGGCCTCGATGCAATAACTCACCTTGGCGACGCGACGTGTAACCTGAGATGTCGTTGCGCTCTATTAAAAACCCTCAGAATCCAACCGGTTTTCAATGCGCAGTAATGCAAGCTCTAATGCATCGAGTGCTTCGTTATTCTATGAACAATGCATATGTATTTATTACTAACTGTACGCGTTGAACAAAAATAACTACCTAAAAATAGTATTGGTTGTACGAATAGTTGACGATTGACAATTGTAAGGTATATAACATTGGATTATGACGGATGACTTCGATTACCGATTATAATACAATGATATAAATATATGCATGATAATGAAATTAAATATATCAAATTTCTTGCCGATTCTACTTGACAATTGGCTTGTTTAAGGGAACTGGTGGTTAGTTTTATGTTATGTTAATAGGCGCCTTGACCTGGCGTGTATAGAATAAAGTAATTTGATTTAATCTCATTTGATTTGATTGCTATCCAGTCATAGACGGTGTAGCATTGGTGAGCGGAACATAGTAATAAAGAAAAAAAAAGGCGAGGCAGCCATAAGGACTACCGACAGAAGTGAAGACACAAAATATACTCACAGTACGCTATACTACGCGTCGCTAGTCAGATGCAAGCGCAATTCGTCGCGAACGTGTCCGTGACGCTTCCCTAGCATGTCGAGGTCATCGGTGATGCGAACCCATAAGTTTTTTCCTACCGAAAATTGCTCAACGTGGCTTAAAAAGTTTCCACTTTAAAAAACAGAGAGACTTCGATAAAGATCAACAAAAACACAATTACTATAACTCGATAAATAAGAATTGCACTTAGATATTAAAACCACCTACAAGTAAAGTAATCCTATAGGGTAAACCTCAGTAAAGAATCATAAAAAACGGCCGTGTAGTTTCAGAGAAAATCACGCTTGTACAAACACACTAGGGAAAACAAATAACCTTTTTTGAAGTTGGTGAAAAAAGTTTAACACCCAATAAACGGCGGACCAAGCGAATAGCGTACGTAAATATATACGCTGCATTCTTAGCCAATATTATTACGTACATTGTTTATCATACATATTTTTTATAGTTCATGAATTTTGCAGGTTATCAGGGACCGTTCCCTTGCTTAAAGCCGAATGGATGTATCGTTGAATGAATAGCGTGTGCAGAATATTTACGATATCGAGCGTACTAACACTGCTTTATGGCCAATTCTGTGAACGTGTATGAAATTTTTGATATTACCAGGGTCGGATTTATATACAGTATTAGATTATATGTAATTACAAAAGTCTGTATCATTTAACAAATAAATAATAAATTGACTTCAGCAGATGTCAAAACATAAATGTCAATGTGTTATTAGCAGTAATGATAACAAAGTATATTATATAGGGCGCGTTCCACAAGACGTTCACAACGCTCACAACAGCCATTTAGCCGTTCCACTAGACGACCGCGAGCGTTGCGGTCGCGCCGAAAACGTCATTAATGACGTCATAACACACGCTCACGCGAAGCTCACGACGCCCCATGTCTGGAGATGGGTCGATGTGAGCGTTGACAAAATTGGCGGGATTTTCAATAAAGATGGCGACCGTAAAAATGTCATTATTTGATGCAGTAGAATATTTATATGAAATAACATATTGTATTTAATGGATCAATGAAATTTATTAATATATCTACATGAAATATGTTAATTAAGTTTTGATAATTTTAAATTCTATTTAAAAATGTTTGCAATCGTTAAATTCTGAGAGGAAATTAATTTATTATCGCTTAATACTATCGCTTAATAATATTTTTTATTAAACCAAAATATATATTTTATGTTTTTATAATAAATACAGTTAAATGAGAAAAATATATCATTTGTACATTTTTATAAAACATAGTTCAATAATATATACAATTATCACCAAATATCCTACTGTTGCCTCGAAAGACATTGCTATTTTATTTGAACGCAAATTAATTAAATACTGCACTAAAATTAAATATAAAAATTGAATTATACATTTATCTTTCAATATACTTAAATCAATTTGCATAATAATTATTATAATTTACTATTAAGACATAACCTCTTAAAGCTTATGCTTTATTATTTCTAGATCGCCATTTGTATTATTTACCTGAACGCTCACAACGCCCCATTGTGCGTTCCACTTGGGTGTACGATTGTAACGCCCGCAAGTAAGTGGAACGGGAAAACTCGCAGTCGTGAGCGTTGTGAGCGTCTAGTGGAACACATTGACTGTTTGGCATGTTGCAGTGAAATAAAAAAAAAATAAAATAAAATGAATGTGTACTAATTAAGCTTACAATCGAACGCTTTGAACTATTCACACTGTAATCTGTATAGATTTATATTATACTAGCGGACCGGGCGGACGTTGTCCTGCCTTGATAATAAAAAAAATCCTAAAAGTCAACTGCAGCGCCACCTACCGAGTCCAATTGTCAATCTAAACCATTCTCGAATCTCCAAGAACACACACAAAAAATTTCATCAAAATCGGTCCAGTCGTTTAGGAGGAGTTCAGTCACATACACACGCACACAAGAAATATATATATTAAGATTTATATTAATGAACTAATTATATTTTTTTTTTTTTTTATATCATAGGAGGCAAACGAACAGGTGGGTCACCTGATGTAAGTGATCACCACCGTCCATAGACACTTGCAACACCAGGGGAGTCGCAAGTGCGTTGCCAGCCTGTGGGGGGGGGGGAGGAGGAAGGGAAGGGGAAGGGGAAAGTGGAAGGGGAGGGGAGGTGGATCTCCGGCGCTCTCACTGACCGAACGAAACGCAACAATGCAAGCACTGTTACTTCACGTCGGTTTTCTGTGAGAGGGTGGTACTACCCCGGGCGAGCCGATCCATTCATGCTGTAATCAGTAATAATTTCAGCGTGGCTCTACCACTAGTAAAAGTGTATATATAATAAGAATGTAAATCTAACGTGTCTGTATTTTTTCGATTTTCGCGAGAAAAATTGTTGCAGGTATCTGGGAATAACTAATAGAATACATTTCAATCATTTTTAAGAATGTCTGTCTGTCTGTCTGTTTGTATGAACACGCATCACTGCTAAAGAGCTGGGTTTACAATAAAATCATAAAGCATGTTCTCGAGAATAACTTAATCTTTGCTTCATTAGAGTAGGTCCACTCTATCAAAATTTATAATTTGAATGACGGTTCGAATTAAGTAAGGGAGAAGAGTAGTAGTAATCCATACAAATCATATTATAAAGCCTTATTCGTGTGGTTCAACGCACTAATCTCAGGAACTACTGGTCCGATTAAAAAAAATATTTCAGTGTTAGACTGCTCATTTATAGGGGATTTATTTATTATTTTATCATCATGGTAAGACCAATAGAAGCTGAGTAGTAATGAAGAAAGTTTCAAAATTGTTTTTTTCCTTTTGTGAGTTTCCGCTGCGTGTTAGCGTTAGCTCAAAGTGACTATTCCACGTGGACGCAAGTCGCTGCAGAAGCTAGTATAGAATATTAATATAGTCTTCGTCAGTCTTTTAGGCCACTCTGGATATAGGCTATAGCCGTAAGTTTGAGCAAGTAATAATATAGTCAATAGTTTAATACAAAACTAAGATAAAATCTTTATATATAAACTTATTTTGTATGTGTACTCTGAACTGAACTCCTCCTAAACGGCAGAACCGATTTTGATGAAATTTTGTGTGCGTGTCCCAGTGAATCCGAGAATGGTTTAGATTCATAATTAGACCCGTTAGATGGCGCTGCGGTTGACTTTTAGGATTTTTTCTTATTATCAAGACAGGACAACGTCCGCCGGGCCCCGCTAGTATTATTATAAGAATCTAAAATTGGCACATATTTACTCTAAGTTGTCTCTATGTTTATACAAATAATATAATTTAATATCTGAATTTATGTTCACTGTATTTAATAATACAAAACCATACTCGTACTTTCCAAAGTCTAAAAGATAACAATCTTACCGGCGCTACTATACATAGCATAATGCTAGACAGTCAAAAAGGCCCATGAACAAAAGGCACACGTCAATGAAGTGAAAATGCTGAAGTGGATGAGAAATGTGACTCGACTAAAAAATACCCAATATAATAATAGGTCTTTACCTATGAAATTGCCGTTCTGCAGTACTGGCCATTTCAAATCAAAATAATTTTTGTTTGGCTAAGAATTCTAATTTCAAATTGTTGGCGACGCACACGATAAGTAGTACATAGATTTATACGTAGGTTTATTGATATTTTATAGAGAACATAGATATAGATTTATCGACATTTAATATAGACTTTGTTAGATTTAATGCATGCGAATATAATAGAATAGATATATAAATTGGATATAGAATTGTAGGTATGTTATGTATGTATTGAGTTATTGAATATGGAATTATAGATGTGATATGTATAGTAATAGGGATTGAATTATGGATATGTAAGAATCATGCATAGAATTATTGAATTACGGATTGTATAGAATTATGTGTGTTAGTATAGGGGACTTATAGATTACATTCGCATTAAGTAGGGAATTACATGATGGATGAGATTAAGTTATGCCGTATGGAATATATAGCGTGTGTGCATGGAAACATAGAGAGAATATGATAGAGTTACACACGTTATATACTATTGAAGTATACGTTACATAGCAAGAATTATACGATCATATAGAACGTCAAATATGGAAGATTGTATAATTTGATATAGACAAACGTAATGGTTATAGAGGTACATAAAATATTACAACGGTTCCTCATAACGGACGTCTTCGATCTCAGGGTTTTTAGTAATTTTATGAACAATGACTCCAGCCATATACCGGCTTACCTTTGTAATAAATTCAAATTCCCAGAGACTAGGCGGTGGATTTTGCCTTTGAATAAAGCA
This sequence comes from Antheraea yamamai, assembly GCA_036509395.1. Classification (NCBI taxonomy): domain Eukaryota; kingdom Metazoa; phylum Arthropoda; class Insecta; order Lepidoptera; family Saturniidae; genus Antheraea; species Antheraea yamamai. The sequence goes on from AP028438.1 coordinate 17,572,058, forward strand.
AAATAATATATTTTCTGTTAAATGGTTATTGCACAAGCAATATACTTGAATAGGGTCCGCCGAATAATATTCGTTATGACGTTACGGTACCCGAACGAGCCCAATAAAATAATATATTTTATTTTATGGTAATTGTACAAACAATAGTTGAAAGTTGCAAGTCGAACGGGACTTTATGGCTTTACAGTAATTTCTCACGCAACGGCGTTGTAAACAGAAATTTCTAATTTTATTATGTATCGTTTTAAAATAAAATATGAATGGAATTAATATTATAACAAGGAATATATATATATATATATATAACTGGCGAACATAACGTAACGATATGTAACATTGAATATCGAGTGAATGTGAATGTGAATATATATAGAGATTAATTATGTCACCCTATACAGATCGATGTAAATTTTAACACACTGAAAATAGATTTACATATGAATATAAGTTAAGGTTTATGTAATAAGATTATTATAGAGTTATATAGAATTATAGAATAGAATATAGAGTTTAGTGCGAAACGGCGCTTAATATAGAGATAACTTTATTCATATGTAAGATAGATATAAGATGTAAATTTTAGAATATAGATTGCATGCAAATAGATAATAAGAAATTGATATTATAGACATTTTATATGTAAAAATATGATAAATATGATAAATAAATAGGAACGCGATATCCGAGCCAACGCATAGAGCCACGACGTCTAATGGGATACCGTTAGTTGCCGGCCCGATTTTGCTTATAAGCACGGTCGGTGCGGTACTAGATCGTAGTTTGATTGCACAAGTCATCGCAATAACATCGAGATAGTTTGCTTGTACATCTTATTGATATAACATCGTAGTTTGATTGCACAAGTCATCGCAATAACATCGGGTAGTTCGATTGCACAAGTCATCGCAATAGCATCGAGGTAGTTTGCTTGTACATCTTATTGATATAACATCGTAGTTCGATTGCACAAGTCATCGCAATAGCATCGAGGTAGTTTGCTTGTACATCTTATTGATATAACATCGTAGTTTGATTGCACAAGTCATCGCAATAACATCGAGATAGTTTGCTTGTACATCTCATCGAGATAACATTGAATAGTAATATCGAGAAGTCTACATCGTCAGTAGTAGTGCTCTGTTGGCTCGGGGACGCGGTCATTATACGAGAACCACGGTGTTTTTTTGCGACCACCCCGACCTCCGCTTCAAAATCTACCACCTTCATCGGCTGGCTCGTGCATCACATTGCACATAATTGAGGCCCCTTCAAGACATCACCGGCATCCGACTGTCGTCACCGAGGCGGGCTACCGGCGCTCTCGCTACCACCTTCGAGAGTACTACGCCCGCCCACCGCCGGGGAACGTCGCCTCGCCTCACGTCTCTCCTCATTTCCACCTCACCCCGCCTAACCGCGGGCCGGTGACGTACGAGGGCGAGAGGTGTCGCCATATTGACAGGCGGCGGCCCCAACAGCTGGTCCTTCGAGAGCCGGATCTTCGCGGCAGTCAAGATGCCGGTCACCAGGAGCCAGAAGGAATCACAGAGCGAACAGTTAGTTGAAACAGAGGCTGTACAACAAAGCAGCTCTACAGAGACGTACGATACCTCAGCAACAGAAACAACGCAAGTCACCGTAGCATCCACATTGAGGAGACACAGGCCTGCATCCACGAAGTCGCAGAAGAGGCGACAGGAGCTGGAGGCCCGTGCAGCATTGGCTGAGAAGGAGCTTCGGGAAGCACAAGCGGCGACAGTGGCAGCTAGGCTACGCTTGGAAATAATACAAGCCGACATCGAGGAAGAAGATGATGACTCCGTTATCGAGGAGCCAGCAGATCCGGAGAACCAGGTCAGAGACTGGATCCGGGATTCGGCGGGACGCACGGAGGCCAAGAGCAAGGGAGACACCGAACACATAGAGGACGTTCGGTGTACACAGAATACTCCTGCCTCTACCACCGAAGCTGATGGTCAACATGGAAGGAGTCATGAACATAGAAGCCTAGCCCAAGCCATAGCTGAGGCGATGAAGACTGCACACCAGGGAATGATGCCACAACCTGATTATGTGCATCAGCTACCACCATTCGAAGGGGACTGCAGAGAGTGGGTGGCCTTCGAGGCCGTCTACGATGACACCGCTCCGCTCTTCTCAGACGTGCAGAACATGGCGCGACTGAGAAGAGCACTGAAGGGAGAGGCACGAGAGGGAGTTCGCAGCCTGCTGTTCTCGGAGAGTACACCCGAGGAGATCATGGAGGCGCTGCGACGGTCATATGGAAGAGCGGATGCCCTGATTCTGGCAGAACTGAACAAAATAAGGAGACTGCCAGTAATCAGCGATTCTGCATACGATATATGCATGCTGGCAAGCTGCATAAATAACACCGTCGCAGCAATAAGAGGGCTGCGAAAACCGCAATATCTACAGTCGCCCGAAATATTGAAGAGCATCACAGATAAGATGCCAACTATATTGAAGTTCCGTTGGTACGACTACACCGCGGACAAGATGGATGGAGAGGATCCAGATCTCAACACGATGGCGAAATTCTTGAATAGTATGGCAGATCGAGGTGGACCGCACGCCATACCAGAGAAAGCCACCGTACGGAAGCTGCCACCAAGAAGACAGGCCATGCATGCAGCAATGGACGACAGACCAGACGAGCCTGCTGTGACACCATCGGAGCGAGGAGATGCAGCGGCGTCGCCAGGACATGGAGTTGGTGCTGCGCACGAGGGGGAGGATGTTGGCGACGCACACGATAAGTAGTACATAGATTTATACGTAGGTTTATTGATATTTTATAGAGAACATAGATATAGATTTATCGACATTTAATATAGACTTTGTTAGATTTAATGCATGCGAATATAATAGAATAGATATATAAATTGGATATAGAATTGTAGGTATGTTATGTATGTATTGAGTTATTGAATATGGAATTATAGATGTGATATGTATAGTAATAGGGATTGAATTATGGATATGTAAGAATCATGCATAGAATTATTGAATTACGGATTGTATAGAATTATGTGTGTTAGTATAGGGGACTTATAGATTACATTCGCATTAAGTAGGGAATTACATGATGGATGAGATTAAGTTATGCCGTATGGAATATATAGCGTGTGTGCATGGAAACATAGAGAGAATATGATAGAGTTACACACGTTATATACTATTGAAGTATACGTTACATAGCAAGAATTATACGATCATATAGAACGTCAAATATGGAAGATTGTATAATTTGATATAGACAAACGTAATGGTTATAGAGGTACATAAAATATTACAACGGTTCCTCATAACGGACGTCTTCGATCTCAGGGTTTTTAGTAATTTTATGAACAATGACTCCAGCCATATACCGGCTTACCTTTGTAATAAATTTAAATTCCCAGAGACTAGGCGGTGGATTTTGCCTTTGAATAAAGCAAAATAATATATTTTTTGTTAAATGGTTATTGCACAAGCAATATACTTGAATAGGGTCCGCCGAATAATATTCGTTATGACGTTACGGTACCCGAACGAGCCCAATAAAATAATATATTTTATTTTATGGTAATTGTACAAACAATAGTTGAAAGTTGCAAGTCGAACGGGACTTTATGGCTTTACAGTAATTTCTCACGCAACGGCGTTGTAAACAGAAATTTCTAATTTTATTATGTATCGTTTTAAAATAAAATATGAATGGAATTAATATTATGACAAGGAATATATATATATATATATAACTGGCGAACATAACGTAACGATATGTAACATTGAATATCGAGTGAATGTGAATGTGAATATATATAGAGATTAATTATGTCACCCTATACAGATCGATGTAAATTTTAACACACTGAAAATAGATTTACATATGAATATAAGTTAAGGTTTATGTAATAATATTATTATAGAGTTATATAGAATTATAGAATAGAATATAGAGTTTAGTGCGAAACGGCGCTTAATATAGAGATAACTTTATTCATATGTAAGATAGATATAAGATGTAAATTTTAGAATATAGATTGCATGCAAATAGATAATAAGAAATTGATATTATAGACATTTTATATGTAAAAATATGATAAATATGATAAATAAATAGGAACGCGATATCCGAGCCAACGCATAGAGCCACGACGTCTAATGGGATACCGTTAGTTGCCGGCCCGATTTTGCTTATAAGCACGGTCGGTGCGGTACTAGATCGTAGTTCGATTGCACAAGTCATCGCAATAGCATCGAGGTAGTTTGCTTGTACATCTTATTGATATAACATCGTAGTTTGATTGCACAAGTCATCGCAATAACATCGGGTAGTTCGATTGCACAAGTCATCGCAATAGCATCGAGGTAGTTTGCTTGTACATCTTATTGATATAACATCGTAGTTCGATTGCACAAGTCATCGCAATAGCATCGAGGTAGTTTGCTTGTACATCTTATTGATATAACATCGTAGTTTGATTGCACAAGTCATCGCAATAACATCGAGATAGTTTGCTTGTACATCTCATCGAGATAACATTGAATAGTAATATCGAGAAGTCTACATCGTCAGTAGTAGTGCTCTGTTGGCTCGGGGACGCGGTCATTATACGAGAACCACGGTGTTTTTTTGCGACCACCCCGACCTCCGCTTCAAATCTACCACCTTCGTCGGCTGGCTCGTGCATCACATTGCACATAATTGAGGCCCCTTCAAGACATCACCGGCATCCGACTGTCGTCACCGAGGCGGGCTACCGGCGCTCTCGCTACCACCTTCGAGAGTACTACGCCCGCCCACCGCCGGGGAACGTCGCCTCGCCTCACGTCTCTCCTCATTTCCACCTCACCCCGCCTAACCGCGGGCCGGTGACGTACGAGGGCGAGAGGTGTCGCCATATTGACAGGCGGCGGCCCCAACACAAATTAATTTTATTTTAAAAACATGGAATTCTTTTTCCAAAAGTAGTAATTTGTTTATTGATTAGTGTTACATTTTCATCGCATTTCAATCTTTTTTGTCATCATGGATACGTTAAAAATTCGAGTAATTTTGGAATATGAGTATCGTCGTGGCAGCAACGCGGCACAAGCGGCACGCAACATCAACGACGTTTATAGAGCTAACACTACAAACCAACGCACCACCTGTTATTGGTTTGCTCGCTTCCGTTCTGGGAATTTCGACCTGAAAAATGAACCTCGCGGTCGTCCGAAGACTTTGGTCGACAATGACGAATTAAAGGCGATCGTGGAAGCTGATGATACACAATCTACGGCTGAATTAGCAACAGCTTTCGACGTTAGCGTCAAAACAATATTGGTCCATTTGCGTCAAATTGGCAAGGTAAAAAAGCTTGACAAATAGGTGCCCCACGAACTCAATGATCGCCAGCGCGAAGTACGCGTCGAGACGTGCCTTGCACTGCTCAACAGACAAACAAATGAAGGAATTTTGAACCGCATTGTTACCTGCGATGAAAAATGGATTCTGTTTGATAACCGCAAGCGCTCAGCAAGTTGGTTGGATCCTGGTTCAGCACCTAAACAATGCCCTAAACGAAAAGTTACCCCTAGAAAAGTGATGGTCACTGTTTGGTGGTCTAGCGCCGGTGTGATTCATCACAGCTTCTTACCAAATGGGGTGAGCATTACTGCAGATGTGTACTGAGAAGAACTGAACACAATGATCGAGAAGCTGGCACATCTCCAACCATCATTGGTCAATCGCTCGTCTCCGCTGTTCCTGTACGACAGCGCGCGACCTCATACTGCACAGCAGACGGTCTCCAAGTTGCAAGAACTGGGGTTGGAAGTTCTCCGTCATCCGCCTTACTCACCAGACCTTGCGCCTACAGACTACTACTTTTTCCAGAATTTGGATAACTCCTTGGCGGGAAAAAAATTCAATACCCGAGAGGCAGTACAAAATGCCTTTGAAAAATTTATTGCCTCCCGTCCAGCTTATTTCTTTAAGAAGGGCATCAATAAACTGCCACTGCGTTGGCAAAGATGCATTGATTGCATGGGTGATTACTTCGATTAATACAAATAAAAAATACATGAAAAAAATTCGTTTAAATTTTTTCATACAAAACGGCAATTTCATAGGTAAAGACCTAATATATATAAGTCGGAAGTTTAAAGTTGTACCAAACATTGACAAACTGACCGAGAACCGTCTAAGACGGTATGGGCATGTAAAAATATGTAAGGAGGATCATGTGGTCCAACTAAGTTTGAACCTGTCCGAACGTAGAAGAGGTAGAAGCTGCCCACCTTTGACATGGTGGTCAAATATGCGAAAGGTCTTAAAGAAGCCCTGTTGAAAGAATCGACAACCAAAGACAGATAGGCTTGCCGCAATGATGTGAGAGGACTTGACCTCAAGTAACGGGAAAAGGAATGGACGTAGAAGAAGAGAAGAGTACAAAATAAAGTTAGTTAAGTCATGTGACTTACAATTAAGCAGGTATTTAAGTAATAAATATAATAACTTTACGTGAGCAATAGCCATCTCCGAAAATTATTGTTATAGAAACGATGCTTTTGGGTATGGAGAGACTAACGAATGTTTTTGAAGTGAAAACATCTTTAGGCACGTTGAGAGATATTTTTGGCAGGAGATTAATTTATAATTTCGCGTCATGACATGCTAGTAAGCGTGACCGGTCACATTACGCTTGCGTTAGACTAGCGACGCGTAGTATAGGGGCCTGTGTACATGTAATATCGATGTTTCGCATCTCATCGTACATTTAATTAATTCATAAACTATATTGCTCGGAGTGCCAATGGATATGAAAACCACACTATCGCTAATAATTTCAATAAACAAATTCTAAAATTTAAATATATTCATTCACACTATAAATAATATAAAAATTCAAAATAGAACACAGTTATTTCATTGTTTTCAGTTTTCACTTCTGCCGGCAGTCCTTATGACCGCCTCGACTTGTTTTTGTTTAACACATGACTAAAGTTAAGCATTCAGCCCATTAAATTGAAACATGTTATTTCAATTAAAGGTCACACTGACCCGTTGCGGGACAAATTTAAATCCCACCCTGTTTGTTTAAGGTCCGATATTGGATGATTATGTTCACACGAATTTCGCATTAATATAACATTCGGTGTGTATTTTTGGCTATATCCCAACGGATTGAGGTAGAAATACAATGCAGTGAGATTTATTCGTACGGCAATAATACAACTTATGCGTTGTTTACATAACGGTTTTAGACAAAGGAGTTATTTTTGTAGGTAAAGTTTTATTTACACACGTGTATTTATATCAAAGTTACAATCGTTTCGGTGAATTGAAAAGGTTATTTATGTTAACGTAATTTCGAGTATAGTATTAACTATTCAAAAAACAGAACTTTCCAATTCATTTCTTCAGTAAAGGTAACTTTTATATGAGTTGATTGTGGCGATGGGAAAGTTAAATATTGTTGATTATTGGAGTGAAAATTTCTTATGCCGCGATTAGCGATAAAAAAAATGTTTAGTAGGGAAAACTTATGGATTCGCGTCACCGAAAACATCGATATGCTCGTGACGTATTGCGGTTGTACTCGGCTAACGATAGCGAGTATAGCGACCTGTGTACATATAATATTGATATTTTGTATTGAACTTGTGTAGACCACCATATGTTGGACTATTTAATAAACTGTATATAATTATTACTCGGAGTGACAATAGACGTGAAAACCAGGCTAATGTTAATATTTCTATTTACAAAAGACTATATTAAACATATAAAAACGAATACAGTCGTTTCATTGTTTTTTGTTTTCACGTCTCTCGGCAGTCCTTTAGCTAGCTTTTAATTGCGTTCATATAGAACTGACCTATAGCTTGAAAACAGTCCTTTTTTCTAGATAAAAAGTACCCTATATCCTTTTTTATACGTCTTATTACGTGTATGCAAAATTTGATTACGATCGGTTTACTGGGTAAGGCATGCAATCGTACAAACAACTCGCATTCGAATTTATAATATTACTACCTGACCCGTGCAACTTCGTCTGCATCAAATCGGTTATCACCGGTTTCAATTATATTTTTAAATGCGAAAAATTTGAAAATTTTAATAAACCTAAAATTTGGGCAAGCAGCGGCGGGGCATTTTTTCTCGCTCGCCCCGTGAGGGGCACGCGGGGGGACCGCATCAGGGTTGCCCCTCTGGCGGTGGCTTCGCTCTCCCCCCGTCTAGCGGGGGTGTCTTGTGTATTGGGATGCGCGCCTCTTGAAAAGCGCACTCCCGGGGAGGTCTCGACTATCCGTCGGTGTGCGATGGTCGTATCGGTTCTGTGAAGGGTGAAGGGCAGACCGGCATGCTTGAAGCGTATTAGTTGCGCAGCAACTTGCATATTAGGTCCCCGAAATCCGCTCTGATGGCGCAGGCTTCTTCCGGGGAGGCTTTTTCTAGTCTTCGTCTGCGGACTTCGATGTTGGCACGCAGGCAATCTGGCGATGGCATGGTAGAGAGAAGTGCCGGAACTGCTGGCAGCGAAAACGCTGCTCGAGCCGGCGCTCACCCCTCCAGGCTTCTATTGTTATTCCGGGCATGCTCATTGATGTGTGGGTATCATATACGGCGGGTATAAGCCCGGGCGTCCTCTTCAGTGGCAAGCAGTGGCGTGGCTCTCGGCTTTATATACCCGCGTAGACGTGCACAACCTATATCGTCCAGCCTAAGTTGAACCCAATTTCATATGATTGATGATATAGATCTGAGGTCAACTTACATTGGTAATTATAAATTTCCGAAACTGATCATTTTTAACTTATATTTATTATTATTATGTAATCATAATTTTATATAGACCATTATTATTATCATGAAATTTAGTAAAGTTGCAGTCAATACTGCTGAACAGAGAAAGAACAGTAGATAGATAGTTTAACAAATGTTCGACGTGATTATTTAAATTGGCATAACTTTTTTATTTATGAACTGATTGACATGAAACAAACACTAAATGTTAAGTGAAGCTTACCACAATATATCAGTGAAAACTACATGTAAATCGGATAAGCCGTTTCTGAGATTAGCGTGCACAAACGCACAGACAAACAGACAATAATTCTAAAAATCATTGTTTCGGGTTCTATTGCGTTTATAAAGACCCCTAATAATAGTTTTTCTCATATATGTTTCATGTACAAACAGCGGTCAGTTACATTTTTATTATATGTATAGATGATTTTGAAGTTTTTGACGTTATTCGTATCGATTATATATTCTATACATATAATAAAAATGAAGTATCTATATGTAATGCCAAAATATTTTTTTACTGATTGGGTATGAAAGTATACAAGCTACTGCTAACAAGAATGCAATTTTTAAATTTCTTGTCGGTGTGTCTCTCTGTCTGTTTGTTCCGGGTAATCTCCGAAATGGCTTGACCGATTTTGACGGGAATTTCACTAACAGATAGCTGAGATTACAGCGGGTTACTTAATTTACTCTAAATTAAACTAGCTCTTAACCATGGTTTCGCTCGCAGTGCTATCTCCAAAACGGTTCGACCGATTTTTACGAGACTTTTACTAGAAAATAGGGGACATCATAAAAAGTAATTTAGTATATTTTAATTTAGATTAGCCGTTAAGCGAGGCTTTGCCTGTAGTGCTATGTCCAAAATGGTTCGACCAATTTTTACGGGACTTTCACCGGCAGATAGTGGACATCATGACAAGTAATTTAGTGTATTTTGATTTAGACTAGCTGTTAACCGTACCTTCGCTCGCAGTGCTATCTATCTCCAAAACGGTTGGACCGATTTTCACGGGACTTTTATCGACAGACAGCGGACCTTATAAGAAGTAATTTAGGTTATTTTATTTTAGACTAGCTGTTACCCGCGATTTCGTCCGCATGAAATTTTGCAAAAATATATTGTTCACTGTAAACATGTGCGTAAGACGGGCGTTGTACAGGACTCCAAAAATAAATATAATTGAAATTCTCATATCTGTACGTATGTAATTTGAATTATATTGTCTTTTTGGTCATTTTGGCGGCCATTTTGTTTTATTTACCGTGCTTTCGTCTACATAACTCTGTAACCATGGTAACATATAAGAATATTGTATCGAGTTCAATGAGCACTATTTAAGTTGTCGAATATTAAAAACAGCTTAGACAGATATAAAGTTTTATAATGAAGATAGAAGGGGTCTTTCTAATAAGATATTATACCATAAACATATTTATTACTTATTGGCAATATGGACATATTATATCATTATAAAAACATCTTTAAGTTACTGTTTTATTATTTCCTTATACAGTATAAGTGACCACTGAGGTAGTTATATGGTGGGTTAAGGTTCCAAATATGTTGCTGATGATAAACCTCATTTGACACTGTTAGTATTTATATATCTAGTGTATACGTTACATGTTACTGTAAGTGGGGTGCGCGTCGTACTTACAATTGTTTTAAAAGAGCATTTCTATAATCTTACATGGTCTCACAATTTTATATTTCTTTAATACAATTTAAGAAAACGCGTGTGGAGCTGCGGGTTACAGCTAGTTTCTAATGAAATGTTAATACGAGTAGTAATATATAAGGGAAGGTTTCCAACAACGTATTGTCTAGACCGCTAGCTGAAAACTTTATTAAATTTACCTCTAGCCACATTACACTGAACTTCGATGTGAATAGTTTGAAAAGGAGGATTTTCATTAGAAATTCCACGTTGGTAAACGAGAAGCTACAGGAGGGTTCTCGGTCGTAACTGATTGCTCCGCGATGAAATTCTCATAAGATTTTATGAAGTGTAATGTTTTAAAATATTTTGATGTAATATTAAAGCATTAAAGACACCAATTTAATGTTCTAATTTACGCCAATATGCTTTTTCGACGAAGCGACGATAGCTCATTGCCAGCGTGTTCGGGTAGTACATTGATATACTTAGGTTTGAATCCCGCAATGAGTCTTGCCTTATAGTAAAGGAAAACACAGTGACGAAACTATAGCATATTAGTAAAGTATTTTGCTTATTCCTCTCTGGTCATCTATCTTTAAGTAGATAATTTGTCGTTAAGCACCTATGTTTGTATGTGAAGAGATATAATGTATAGGAAGTACCAAGTACGACTAACAAGGTGAGCGAAGGATACCACGGGGCTTTAGCCCTTGGGAATTGAACATAACCCATCCTTAGCTTTTTTTTTATGTCATAGCAGGCAAACGAACAGGTGGGTAACCTGATGTTAAGAGATCACCACCGTCCATACACACTTGCGACATCAGGGGAGTCGCAAGTGCGTTGACAGTCTGTGTTTTGGCTAAGGGGAGGGCAGGTAACGTGGGCTTCCGGCGCTCTCACTGACCGAACGAAACGCAACAATGCAAGCTCTGTTATTTCACGTCGGTTTTCTATGAGAGGGTGGTACTACCCCGGGCGAGCAGACCCATTCATGCTGAAACCAATAATAGCTTCAGCGTGGCTCTATCATCTACTAAGCTGCCTGGCGGGGTGGTTATTCATAATGGTTTCCCCTACTAAAAAAAAACCTATGAGTGTGTTCCGCCAGTTGCACTTTAGGATAAGGCGAGCTCTAGGCTTCATCGTCCTTTAATAACAGATGAGACTGTTCTCAAAAGTAAAACATATAACGGAAATAAAAAAAGAATTTTACTTCGCTGTTTTCCAAATAAGTGTTTTCAATTTTATTCAGGGATGGGATAAACCTTTTAAAACTTTGGAAGGAATATATCTTAGGACATATACTACACTATACTATACTATACACTATATATATATATATACTATACACTATTCATCACATTAATCACCAATAGATATATACTAAGATTGTCATAACGGTCGGTTCTTTTCAGTTACTATTCAGAACGTTTCCGTAACCTTAAGAAGATTAGAGGAGGTCTGTCTACGTTGCGTCTTGGCTTATACCTTTATTGTATACAGAACTTTTGTATAATATTTCATGACACTAAACTAGACATATCAGTTTAAATTATGTTTATTTTGTTACTTTTAATTCTTGTCTATGTTTGTTCATCTTTTTGATAAACAAAATTTTGTAAATGGCTATATGTAATTTTTTAATTATGTTTTTTGTGTATCTGATTAGTTATGCTTTGAACGTGTATTTTAATATGATACGGTTTGTTTAGTGTTTACTGCAAGATCTTTTTGTACATAATACTTACTACATAAACACTGGGACTACACTGAATGCCGTAAAATAATGAGTTAATATAATATCTATTTATGATCAGAATATGGATTAATTCTATTTGGATTAATGTTATGCAAAAAAATTCGTCACTGTGATTTTTTAGATAAGTGGTAATTATGACCGATTATTCTATCAATGTGTATTCTAAGTAATCGCGTATATTAATTCAAAATTTTTGATCGATTTGTTTATAAACTATTTATTGACAAAATCAAAAATATTTAAAAATCGGATGGTACAGAAGCATGACGCCATATTGCCGTAACGGGCTTCCGTTGCATTGTCGTCCAGTTACCTCCTTGTCGCACTCAAATACAAAAAGTTTTACTGCGGTTTCGTGAGCTCAGTTGTATATGTATAAAGAGAAAAGAATTGATTTTTTGTTTGCAACCGATCTTAAAAAGTCGTACGTTATCATCATTACATAGTATAAAACAAAGTCCCCTACCGCGTCTGTCTGTCTGTTCGCGATAAACTCAAAAACTACTGAACGGATTTTCAAGCGGTGTTCACCAGTAGATAAAGTGATTCACGAGGAACGTTTTGGTATATAATTTGTCAAAGATTTGTTTATAATCAAGGCGGGACAACGTCTGCCGGGCCCGCTAGTATATTATAAAATGGGAAACGAAGCCGCAAGCAAAAGCTAATAACTTTACCGACTTAAAATCGTAGCCTGTATAAGAAATAATTTTTATAACACAATAAATGGAAAAAAAAGTGTCAGTCATAAGGACTGCCGACAGAATTGAAAACTCAAAACAACGGTATAACTAACTGTGTTTCTTTTTTGAAAATTGAAATTATTAATAAAGTCTAGTTTTAACATCTATTGATACTCGGAGCATTAATTTTATACATGTTTATACAGTTTATTAATTTATTAAAAATATAATGGGTTGCACAAGCTAGACAGCTAGACAGGCTGCCATACTACGCGTCGCTAGTCTGACGGAAGCGCAATATGTCACGAGCATGTCGACGTCGTTGGTGACGCTTCATTAGCAAGTCGAGGTCATCGGTGATGCGAACCCATAAGTTTTCCTCCTACGAAATATATTTTTTTCTTTTTTATATTTTGCTTATTACTATTTTTTTTAACCATTGAACACAGCTAAAGAAATTTTCACTTCAAAAATAAATACACACTAATAATGTTTCTTAAACAAACAGCAACAAAAATTTTATGCATTGTATGGTAAATGTTGAGACTTTCTCATTACTCATGTTATTCGAATTCAGCAAACAGAAACATTTATTTAAGATCTATCTTAAACTTGTTTGTCTAATTTAGATTCGCTACGTCTGAGTTATGTGTTCGCTCGGACGAACTTCTCTTGCGGTTTACTACCACACTTGTTTGATAAGTACTGCTAATGTATTCCTAGGTTACGGTCGTACTACTAGTTAATAGTAACGTATTAACACCCCTGTGTACATATTACAAAATAACGTAATACTAAATCATTCATGTGTATAGATGACTCTTATTGGTACTGAGTTTTGCTATTGAGTCAAAATATCAGGGATTTTGCTTTCCTTTGTCAGTTTGTATGAAGAAGATTTCTGTATTCAGAAATTACATGGCCTATTTTTGTAATTATTTTATTGTAGTAATACATACACACATGGAAAGGTAAATATATATAACATATATAAAATACTAAGGTACACTTTCGATTTATCAACCGACTTCAAAAACAGGACATTAGCAAATCGTTTATTTTATAATTGTTATTATATCTCAGACCTCAGTTATTTATAAATCTATTTAAAAGAATAGTTTTTTATTGGAAAGGAGACATTTGTAAAAGAAAAGAGAAAACCGTCGATTAATAAATCTCCATATAAAAAACTCAGTAAATTAAGGAGACGTAGGACGATGCCATTTTGTAGGTGATAGAGCCACGCTGAAGCTATACTGGTTTCAGCATGAGTGGGTCGGCTTTCTCGGTGTAGTATCACCCGACTCACAGAAACACCGACATGGAGTAACAGTGCCTGCATTGTTGCGTTTTGTTCGGTCAGTGAGAGTGCCGGGGGACCTCCTCCCCTACCTCCCTCTCTCCTCTCCCTCCCCTCCTTCTCCCCACAAATACAAGCTGGCAACGCACTTGCGACTCCCCTGGTGTTGCTAGTGTCTATGGACGGACGGCGGTGTTCACTTAACCCACCTGTTCGTTTGTCTGCTATGGTATAAAAATAATAATCTAATCTAATAAATAAAATAATCGTAAGTACACTGGGTCAGCAGTTAGTTAAATATATATTTTAAACACCGCTTATCGCCAAAAGTGTGACACGGTCATTGTTTAGTTGGCGACATAATCCCAGAGCAAGTTACGAACAACTTTGCCTTTAATATGAGACCTCGAAAAGTTTTGTTCATTCACGAAAAATTATCTCCAACTTTTATCTAAAAATAACATTCAAAATCCTCGCAAGGTTTTCTGTGCGAAATAGATGTCTTTGATGTTCACTTTAATTAGAAAATTTGTATTTTTTTGCTTCTTTTATCTTTGCTTATTTTCGTCTATATCCAGATTAGAGCTGTCATGGGACGTAACGTGACGACCTTTAATGTTGACGGAAACGAGGGGTGGAAATGTCTAGAATGTCATTAAAATTTGATTATTGGCGCTTAAAGCAAAGGAAAGTTTGAGGACGTGTTATTTAAAAAAAAAATATTTCCAATATTCGCAGTGAGAGACTTTCAATGTGTTTATGTTCCGCTCGTCGATGCGTCACCGCGCTGCGTTATCCGTTACTATGAGTTTATATGTTTATATTATAAGTTTCTTTGAAGTGACAATTTATTCAGGCGCGTTGAGCGGTATTTTTTTTTCAGGAGATAAATTTATGATTTCGCCTCATGACATGCTAGTAAGCGTGACCTACCATATTGCGCTTGCGCGGCTTGCGTTAGACTACATCTTATATTTATATTTTGTACTAGATGACCCGTGCAACTTCGTCTGCACCAAATCGGTTATCACCGATTTCAATTGTATTTTTAAACGCGAAAAATTTTAATAAACCTATAACTCGATGGCAGCCACACTTACGGTTTCCAATTATGAATCCAAACTATCAAGGAATCGCTCAAACATATACCCAGATGGTATGTGAGAAATCTTTTAAAATAAGCCTAGAACTCATTCGTAGCATCATCTACCGGGTTCAATTAAGATAAAAAGATAAAAAACCTACATAATATATTGGCGGTAATGGAAAAAAAAATCTTGAGGGTTCTAAGGATCCCCGGTTGGAACTAAGTTCCTTTCCCTTTTTTGTAGATGTTTACTACAGAGTCAGTATAGTTTACATTATAAAATATCAAGTTGAAAGAGTTAAATTGTAAATTAAACGATAAAATTAAACACTGAATGATTTGGGATAATCAAGTTAATAAAAGTTAATACATCAATAGGTAATCCTTGAGTTGGTTTGCTATTGAAATTAAAATTATATGTATGTATATATTATATACTCTCTCTTTTTCTCTGTCACGTCACCTAACCTACTGCACATAGACTCTAAACATGGACAATACGTAAAAATAAAATTTAATAATCATCTCTACCACTTACTCTATCATAACTATCTTCAACTTGTATTAAAACTTTTTCACACTCCTTTGTATTGAAGAAAAATATAAATATGAAAAGGATATGAGCATCGCGTCGCCGCATCAACTGTCACTTGCCTGTAACTACTATTCGTCTAAGAACTAGCAACGGTTTCGAGAGCGAATTTTAATAAGCCAGTATTTTATATATCTTTATGTTCTTCCAAACAACGTGCGGGCTACCTTTGATTAACATGAAATTATTATTGCCAGACATTTTTGTTATAACAATAATGTGCTTGATGCTATTTTTTTTTAATAAAAAGTATGTTCAAACCATGTTAACATAGCTGTAATTTTAATATTATTTTATTTAGACATAAAAGAGGGTAAATAAAAAATAATATGTATAGAATTACTTAGCTATAGTTCAGCGCAACACTGGCTGTATGATAAAGATAGCGATAGTTATGGCAGCGTCTGTTATAGACGCATGTATTCAAGATGGCGTCAGTCCTAAGTCATATATAGTTTAAGTTTACCGTTGTTTTTCATTGTTTACGGTGAAATGTTAATACAATGAAATGTGTTCTTTGCAATGAAAAAAATAAAATGGTTTGAAATTAATTATTTTACATTATTGTCAATAACAAAATTGTCTGGCAGTGAGAAATTCATGTTTTTAATAACGTTTAAAAAGAAAGATTTACTGAAAAAAAAGTTTCCTAAAACTTTTTAAAAATCAATATTTTTACTTGTAAAGGTGTGATGCGCATTAATAAACACAACGTTTACCGGCAACCAGGTACCCTGAACTTTGTTCGGAAGAAGATAAAGAAAGATATATTAAAGAACCAGCTTTTCTAAAATTTTTGTGCTTCCAACGTTGCTGGCTCTTGTACTAAGGTGTTGCACAAAAGTCTTGTTAGATATTTCCCAGTTTATATATATTAGCTGTTCCCGCGAGTTTGTCCGCGTGGAATAGTTACTTTGGGCTAACGCAGTGAAAGCTCTCAAAAGGAAAAAAAAGAACTCCGATTTTGAAACATTCTTCGTTTGTGCTCCGCTCCTATTGGTCTTAGGGTAATGATATATATATCTATCTGATATATATACCTATAGCCTTCCTCGATAAATGAACTATATAACACTGAAAGAATTGGACCAGTAGTTTCTGGGATTCGGGCTTTCAATCAAACAAACAAACCCTTCAACTTTATAATATTAGTATAGATTTGAATGAAACAAACGAGGTCTTAGATGCAGTGACCTGTTTAACTCATTGACTTTACTCAGTCGTGTGTATCACGAGTGATTTATATTGCACTCGTACACTTAAGGCTTAACGATGACATGTCTAAAGCCAAGTCCATTAGTGCGATGATTAATCAAAGGTCGATTAGAGTAATTAAAAGTAGTTGATTAAAAATATTTTATAGTGTTTTCGCTTCTTTACGGATGGATATCATGTATCTATAAAAAATATTAAATATTAGCTGCACGCACCGGACGAAGAAAATTTAACGAAATTGAATTAGCGATTGAAAAGATCAATGTCAGTCTGTTAATTTTGTCAATGTTTTTGAAAATCTCCTTACTGTCTTCTGCCTCACTTATTCACCGACTCTTTTATATGGACATTTTTTAACCTAATTTTTTCATTTTACAATACTATTTTGCAATCATTTCCGTACGTACAAATCTTGTCATCATTACATAGTATAAAACAAAGTCCCCAACCGCATCTGTCTGTCTGTCTGTTCGCGATAAACTCAAAAGATACTGAACGGATTTTTATGCGGTCTTCACCAGTGGATAAAGTGATTCATGAGGAACGTTTTGATATGTAATTTGTCAAGGATTTTTTTATAATAAGGGTGGGACAACGTCTGCCGGGCCCGCTAGTGATAATTATAAACATAACAAAAGAATATATAGCCAAACAGCTGCGGCTGTTCTGAAGTGTACGCTCACATACATTTGGTTATCGATTTTGTTATTTATATAGAAGAATGTGATCGGATAAAAGAAGTAGAGGAAGATCAATAAAAGAACTGAATAATTGTGACAAGAATGTGTGTTAACGTTGTGAGTACTGATAATAAAATGCATTACTTCAGTTTTATGTTACTTTATTTGTAATAATGTACTTATTTTTTTCGGTTATATTGCGATTTAATTTAGTTTTATGCTAATTATCGTAGTGCATTATGATGATACTTCGTCTGTATTGAAATTGTTTTATAAAAAGAGGGAAATTAACTTTGAATTTTTTTTAAATGCTTATTTAAACGTCTTTGTTACAAATGATAATATTTTCTACAACAACCAAATGGTTAATACCAAGCAAATAATATAATAACACTACTTATCCCTATTTTAGAATTGAATAGAAGTGCTTTATTTATTTTTAAGATAAATTTAAGTCGAACGTATGAACATGATCAAACTTTAAATGGGTTTTCTGCCAACATTGAATTTTTGAGTAAATTATTTTTTTGATTGAGGTGATTATGAAGTTTACACAATTTCCTACTATTAACCAGTATCTATAAGTACGCCACTTCAATTGTTCGTATGTCTTATACAGTCCGCTCCAAACTTTTTGGCCGCTGTGAATATTGCTATAAGTTCAGACCGGCGCATAATAAAATGAAGAGTTTACAAAATGTATCAACAATATTATTATAGGAATCTAAAGGGCATTTATTTATCATTAAGTTGTCTCAATGTTACATATATAATATACCTATATAGTATATACTATATATATATATTATTTATATCTAAATTTGTGTTCTACACACCGCTCAGAGCTGTCAAAAAGATTGGCGCGGACTGTACATTTCTTTAATACTACTTTGAATTTTGTAGCTTCCATCTATTTGTATATATTTTTTAAGATTACTTCTTTGTAATAGTTGCACTGTATTTGACAGTAAATGATTTAAGAACTGTAGCGACCACTTAAAGATGAGAGTTTCTCAAGAGTTTGCGTCGTCATTCCGTTGTGCAAATACCATCTCACTCAAAGTATCTCTAACGAATACACGGGGGGAGTTCAATCATTCAACTTTTTGAGTATGTTTTGTACCTTACCGTAGAACCTTTTCTATATTCAATTCTAATATACCAAGGCATTTATATCGTTGGTAAGGTTCTCGACATCCATCATTTTTTGATAGAATGTAACAAAAATCATATTCATAGGATGCTATTTCTTAAGGAATTTAATATCAACATCGGGAATGTGGATGTTTATCACAGCATTCTGGTAGAACCGACAGCGGGCTGTTCCAAAAGACTGTGCAGTTTATTTATGTTTCCTAATTAGTAAATTTGTTATTTTTTATAGATTTAAGAGTTTTAATTGTAAGTAGATATAAGTTATGGTGGGATTGACATATCAGAAATAATAGAGGTTCCTAAATGGAATAAAAAAAATCTTTTGTACGTGTGTATGTGACTAAACACTTAGACGAGTTTTGATGAAATTTTTTATGTGTGTCCAGATGGATTCCAGAATCGTTTAGACTCAAAATTGGATCCGATAGGTGGCACTGTTGTCTGATTCTAGAAGATTTTTTTATTATCAGGCCAGGATAACGTCTGCCTAGCTTGCTAGGTTATATTACACTTTATATTTAACGTTTGGCTACAATCTCGTCTGATTTTAAATCACGACACGCCAAACCTAGAAGGGGCTGACTCTCAAGTGCAGTTGCCGGAACACTGCAAGTGCTTGGCGACAGCTTTTCGACTTGAAGATGGGAGCTTGCCAGGAGAACTTAGAAAAAACCCTATTACCATGGTATGGTGTCATCACTATGTTTTCCTTTGTGGGAAGCTCCGAGTCAGTTGGAATGATTCGAACCTACGTCCATCGATGCTCTCTTTTTTCTTTTCGTTTTGTAGGGCCTTTTCTTAGCTCGTTTGGCTAACTACCAGTTGAATCTGGCGTCAAACATCTATAGGTGTGCTCCTGCAGCAGCACTTAAGAGCCAGTACCTTCTCTAGGTTTACTGTGTTTTCCATCTTAGTAGCCGTTAGGGCAAACGTGTTAGTATTTGGCGACAGATTTTATAACTGTAACTATATTACTGATTTTAAGTATTCGACATCACTACTGATACTAACGATACTTACTATCGTTTTTCGGTTTATATATATACAATAGAGAAATGTGTTTACACTTTCCTCGTACTGAAAGTGGAATCGTCGTTCTGTTTACCGAAGAGATGCAATCTGTTCCGAGATAAAACCGGACAGTGACGGAGTTACCCTGAATGGGACCTCCGCAACGCCTACGCTGTGTGGTATTCATTGGAAAATGTGACGTCATTGCGCTTTATTCTTAGTATTTTTTGCTCGTTGTGATATGCTGGAGGTTCTATGAATTTATACTTCCCTTCTCGCTGACTCATTATTATTTTCAAACTCTAATATAAGTTGATATTGAGCATAATTGTGGGTTTATAATATATAACTTCTGCCCGCGACTTCGTTTGCGTGGAATAGTTACTTTGGGCTAACGATAACACGCAGCGGAGCCTCTCAAAAGGAAAAAAAATGATTTTGAAACATTCCTCATTGGTGCTCCGCTCATATTGTTCTTAGCGTGATTCTTCCTCGATAAATTCTATCTAACACTGAAAGTATTTTGCTAACTGAACCATTAGTTCTTGAAATTAGCGCGTCCTAGCAAACAAACTTTTCAGCGTTCTAATATTAGTATGAATGTTTCTAAGGTAATAGTCGTTCCATTGAATCGTTAATTCATTTGCTGAATTTTAGTTGATCTTGGGTGTTTACAGGAAAAATATCTTTATTTATTTTTTGTTCTCCCAGTAAGACAAGCTGTGTCTGTATTTCATGGTAATATAGTGGTATAAAATAGTACCTACCAATAATAATGACCTCTGTCTATCGTAATGTTGTTTTTTTTTTATATCATAGTTTGTACGCGAACGGGCGGGTCACCGGATCTTAAGTGATCACCACCGCCCATAGACACTTGCAACATCAGGAGAGTCGCAAGTGCGTTGCCAGCCCTTGTTTGGGGGGACGGGGAGAGGAGACGGTGTAGGGAGGAGGGAATTGGGGCTCCGGCGCTCTCACTAACCGAACGAAACGCAACAATGCAAGCACTGTTACTTCACGTCGGTTTTCTATGAGAGGGTGGGACTACCTCAGGTAAGCCGACCCATTCATGCTGAAACCAGTAATAGCTTCAGCGTGGCTACTACTACCTACCTATAAATCATCTGTTTAATGTATTTTGGTGAAAACAATTGTTTTATCGGATCTTATAGGCGTAGCGACGATTTGACCGTGTTCAATATTCAGCATAGTTTCTATAACGTATGATTTGTATTACGTTTTTTTAAATTGTTTACATTATATTTCAATTCCATCACATATATTGTACTCACAGAGATAAATTCTTAGAGGTATATACATTGTCAAATACTGCACTTGTACTTTGTTTATGATTAAACTATAAATCAACAGACTTATCAATCGATTTCTTATGAAACTGCTATGTTGTTTGTGTTTGAACGGATTCTTTATTTTAAGACCTATACAAACCCACACTAAATGTCATCGATAGCCACGAAAAGCTCATCGAAGTAATTAACGCAAATAAACGTCAGTCCAGTCTCGTATCCACTTTCTAAGACTTAGGATATGATTGTATTAGTTTTATAGGCAGAAGCGGCAGTTTAATATAAAGCTTGTTATACATTAGCGATGGACGCAAAGTAAAAGTAGAAATATGAACTTAGCATAGCAATATAAGTGTGGCGCTGACGCCGCACATTTGGTAGCGCGGTCCGGTTGTCCGCCTCGCAGTCAGTTGTTTACATTACTCTGTCTTGCCCTGACCATTATTAGGTCAAAATAGAATAAATATATCCGAAATAACCAAGTGCATTATTTATCACCACACATCAAGCCACAGATATCTAAAGTGTTGACGACGTGATGTAACGTGACTTTGTTTAATTCATATCGGCTGAAGTAGCCCGCGATTACATATATGGTTAATTCACAAGTTGATAGAACAAGAGTGAGAAGTCTTTACTAATATTATAAATATGAATGTGAGTTTGTCTATTTGTTTGTTACGTTTCCACTATTTAACTATTAATCCGAATATCATGAATTTTTTTGCATAGAGGTTGTCAGGGCATGTCACGTTTTATAGAGAAGAACATGGGCAAAACTTTTAATTCCCTTGTGACGGAATTGCCGATTGCCGTTAATAAGGTTGCTAATTTACGGGACTACTAAATAAATGTATATTTCATCACATTAATATTAATAAGTATTAATAAAACTGTATACATGGTTACTGTTAGGTAAAAGACAGATAGATCTATTACTCCCTTTGCTGTTTGTATATATTTGTCTTCAAGAAGTAACTTGTCACGCGTCGCAGTTGATAATTGACATGCGCTATTTAATTTTAATGGAGTAAATATTGGAATATGAAATTAATATTTCCTTTATCATTACATAGTATAAAACAAAGTTCCCTACCGCGTCTGTCTGTCTGTCTGTTCGCGATAAACTCAAAAACTACTGAACGGATTTTCAAGCGGTTTTCACCAGTGGATAAAGTGATTCACGAGTAACGTTTTGGTATAAATTTGTCAAGGATTTTTTTATAATCAGGGCGGGGCAACGTCTGTCGGGCCCGCTAGTTTTATATACGTGTAATCGGTCTAAATTGCAGTTTTCTCTTTCAAGCTCTGTTGGTCCATTCGAGCAGAGTGCGACAGCTATAGATTATTTTTATAACATATTCTTGAAATGTTTCGATGACTGCATTTCTTCTTAATATCATTTCGGTTAGCGTATCCTATAGTAACCTACGAATGGAAGTTCTTTGTTACGTTCTTATATAAGGATTTTGTATTTGACATATTATGAAAATCGCTTTTCATTATCACATAGGGTGAACCCTTATTATTTAATCTTGTGGTACCTAAACCTAATTTCACACAGTTAGTCGGGTTTCATTACTTCGTCGTTTATCTTAATGGTATAGCGCATTATCGTAATTTTGAATGATCCAAGATCCATATGCCGGTTTGATTAACAAAAAGTTATTTAATTATGTATTTATTATGGACACGTCTGTACGTTTGATTAGAAAGAACTATAGTCATATGTTTTATTATTTAATAGTTGCCACTCGCGATATTATCTCTTGGTGTATCTTTATAAATGACTAGCAGGCCGCCCAGCTTCGCACAGGTTTACTTACGAATAAAATATAACAAAACCTTTAATAATAAGACCGTTTAATGAAATATAGTGGAAGCTAAACAACTGAACATGTTAAAAATTGACAATATTTAAAAAATCTGTCTACAATTTTTGTCTCACTAACTCACATTTTTATATGTATATTTTTGAACACAAAATTTTCACTTTTCTTCAAGATTTTCAAATATTTTCTTTCGTTCAAACCTTGTCCTGACAATTATAAATATAACAAAAAGAATTAGCTAAATATATGCTGAAAACATTCACGCCTTAATTGTAATTAATTAATAATTATAATTTTTTCTTAATTATAATTAAGAAAAAAAATGTGCAGCTACTCTGAAATAATACGTTTACATACATTATGCAAATCGCGCTAGCACATCGAATCAAGAAATTTATTCAGTACTAGCTGTGCCCGCGATTCCGTCCGCGTGGAACCTAATGCAAAAAAACGGTGACTAATATAATCACCTGAATGTATTAAGTCCCTTTACTTATCTACTTTTCGCTCGTACTTAAGTCGCGTCATCATTAAAATTACAATAACTTTTAATAGAGTGAACCGATTTTAATGAAACCAAGACTAAATGTTACTCTAGGATATACTTTATGATTTTCTTTATGAGATTTTATCGTGAACGCAGTACTTTAGCAGTGATGCGTGTCTAAACAAATAGACAGACAGACAGATACTTCTAAAAATGATTGATTTTATTACTTAATCCAAGACACCAATTTTTTCACACAAATCAAAACAGTACGATACGTTAATTTTACATTCGTATTATGTGTATAGATAGATCTAATTAAATTGTATTATTTATTTGCGTTATGTATTGATTTGAATAGTGATTGAATGATTGTTGCTATTTATGTTGACATTGGTTTCATTTAAATAACAAAAGCATTTTTGTTAAATTAAAAAAAAGAATCTTCTTATGGCATGGTAAGGAAAATTACATGTTAAATGTAAGGTAGGTATGTATTTGTGTGAATGTGTAAGCATGTCTAAGCGTCTGTCTCGGTCTGGTAGTATACCAAAATGAGTAAATATATAATTAAGTATCTATACTACGAGACTTCGCATAGTGTATAGTTTATGAGCATTGTCATAACATATATAATTTAATACATTTAAGCCACAGATTTTTCACTTCCTCCGCGTGTTCACACTGATACACACACTGTTTTTATATAATGTTCTTACTTCCGTAAAGACAATTTCAAGCGATGGCTTTTATATTTAAAATATATTCATGGGTGTATGGATGTAGACAGAAACACTTATTACAAGTAAATAAAAAGTAAATAAATAAAATTGAAGTATTTTATGCCTCTTCGGAGTAATCTCCGAAACGGCTCAACCAATTTTAACTAGACTTTTACAGGCAGTTAGAGAATTTTCTATAGTACTGTGTAGGCTATATGCTAAACTATATTGTTGTTAAGTAAGTAAAATTATCAGAGGTGACTTAAAGTCGGTGAAAGAGGTAATAGCGATAATAAGATGACCGCAACCCAGATGAAATATGCGATTCCTACATTCACAAGAATGATAGTGAATACTTTTGTAATGTATATATTATATGAGACATCCAACCTTATAATCCGAGAATCCGTGGAATAATCCCTTATGCCCTTGGTTACATAGATTCAATACGTCTGCGTGCATTTCACTAATAACGTGGTAAACGTACGAAAGCAATTGCATATATAATTATAATTATTTTCATTCTGTACAAATGGTGGATTATTAAAAAAAAAAAACAATCAGAACAATAAAAAAAACTGAGGTCAATGTAGTAAGACTTTTTTTTTAACTCATTACGCTATTGGCACGAAAGGCGCTTACAGTTTCACCGGAATACTAAGGCAAGCGCTTAACACGTTCAATGTGGACCGAGGTCTAATACGCCTCGTATGTTTCTTTCTTGCGGTGCGGCTAAGAAAAACATAGACTTCTCTCTCGTGTGGAGGCCATAACATCTATTTGATATATGATCCCTATTAAAAACAGAGTACAGTGGTGTACCTACTTTAATACGGGGTCACTTTGACCACGTAGCGCACTGTAGAAATAAAGTTTTATCACAGTGCGAAACGGGGCTTAGAAGACCCGCACACAAGGGCAGTCGCGCGTGACTGGTATTGTGCATGCGCCGGCCGTTAGAATAGGTTTGTTAAGTTTTCAAATAATAATGGCCAGATGTTGTCGAAAACAAATTTTCCTGGACACCGAAGAAGATGAAGTGACAAGTATAGAATTATGTTGAAATTGTTTTAACGAGAAATATTTGTAATAAGTAAAAAAATATAAAGTAAAAAAAGAGCCATTAGGGGATGGATGCCTGGCAGTTCTGAAAGATCGAAATTGTTCGAATCGAACGAATCTCAAATTCTCAAATTACATTATAGGTATGCGACCTTAGTGCGGCAAGAGAGATTGCGCACAGTCGCTTGCACCTGGCATCGCGTCGCCATGTCTCACACACACACCACCGCCTGTATCGCCACGGTATCGCCAAGCCAACAATCAGGCTTACCCTCGCCTATAGATGTTTCAAATCAAAAACAATTACCGATATATTTTTCCATCACTAAAATCTATGTAAACCTTCCCTTATTAAGTGCGGTACGAGGTTCATAAGACCCCTCATTTTCTTTTACCTACAGATTCTAAATACACCAGCCCTTGGGTGTACGCTTTAAATCAATCAGGTAAGTCAATTCATAGTAAATAATAGTATACCAAAAATCATATTTTTTGTAGTTTGAACCAAAAAAATAGTTTTAGTTTCTTAAACATTACGCGGCCTTATAAGCCCCGTACCACCTATATGATAGTTTACATATGAGGTGTTAAACGACCCGTACCGCAGGAATGCAAAAAAATAGTGCCTCTTACCAACGTGCTAAGACACTCAGCCGATTTTATTTAGCAAGCAGCTCATGGATGCACGGCACACCTCGGCTGAGGCTGTTGCGTAGATCACGCAACATCGCGAATCTAACCAAGCTAAGCTTAATATCTGTTCATATACGAATTAGTAAGATATATATGTGGACCTTAGTAACTCGTATATGTATTTTGTATCTGCCAACTAAGTTAATTAAGCTAACTCAGTACGATAAGGGCAAAACAATAAAACCGTTCCACTTTGTGTGTAAGCGTATATGTGCTCGTATACGTACCCGACTGGGTTTTTATCACAATGTCCGTAGTGACGTTTAAGGTGATTCTCTTTTGTTTAGTCATGTTTTGGAATCAGCCTGTATATATCTACTTACCTTACTCTGTCTACAAAGACAGGTTTAATAGTGGCGAATGGTGATTGATTACTATCATTGTATGATAAAATTGTCACCGAGTGTAGAAGGATAGATTGTGTAGTCGTAGTAGTGACGTCACATTATAAACGAATTATAAGTTAGGAAGGTTATCGAACGGTGACGTCACACTTCACTGGTTCTCATTTTCTTTTGAAGTGACTCACAAAGCCCATCATCTCACCAAGTGCAAACGTGCTCGTATACTATGAACAGTTTAGTATGTGTAGTAATGAATATATGAATAATAATGAAAAATTGTCCAAGTTATTATTTCTATCGTATATATTTATGTAGTGACCATCTTTGCTCGCGTTTTGGTACCTGTTTCTTATTATTTCTTATCACTAGCTGGTTCCCGCGACTTCGGCTGTGTCGTTTATTATCTTAATTGTTTTGTTATAGCTCAAAGGGCTGTGTTTTCGACGAAAGCTCCCAGCCGGCTTGACTTTTTCCGACGCTTCCAACATTTATCGTTATATTTAAACCAATTTACAAAAAATCTTGACAAATTATATAACTATGTCTTCCTCGTGAATCACTCTATCTATTAATGGACCGCATGAAAATCCGCTCATTAGTTTGTGTGTTTATTGCGAACAGACAGACAGACAGACGCGGCGGAGGACTTGTTTTATAGTAAGCAGTGATTAGTGTTTGCAATAACAAATACTTGATTTATAGCGAAATTAATAACGCGAAAATATTTTCTGTGTTCAAATTTCAACGTACAGATCAAGCGATCGCGATTTAAGGATATAAAAATTATACTCTACTGTCATCTAGTGGTGAGTTATAGTAAAACTAGCTCTAAGCCGCGTTTTCCCTCGCATTTTTTTTTATTCTATATGTTTCAGCATTTGACTAAAAACTAACTTGATGTTAAATTATTATATGGTCCAGGATGTTAAACACGCTAAACCTAGAGTCACTGGCTCTTAAATGTGGCTGACGTAATACACCTATAGTTTTGTTGCAGTGAGACGTGGTAACGGCCAATGTATGCAGGCGGAAGTGCAAAGTAACGTCCACTATAATAATAGTGATAGATTTCCACAAAGTAACGCCTTCATCAATCAAATATCTTAGAACGGCAAGCATAGCCGTACAGGCTCGACTTTACAGCAAGTTGACGAAACTTCATCGAATCACGGGCCAAACATATGGTTCAATCAGTCGAGTAAAAATATGACATTATACCCTGATATATCAATATTCGATGTAATAACCGAAGCCGGGGAACACCTATAGTTGTTTGGCGATAAGTTTTCAAATTGAGGGAGGTAGATAAGCAGGTGGGCTCAGATTAAGCCCTACCATTACGCTATGACTTCATAACGATATTTCCTTGACTGAAAGCTCCGAATAATTTCTAAGGATTCGAACCTACGCCGATTAATGTGACACCCGAACATTCTAACCACTGATCCATCATCGCTTTTAATGTAGATTTGAACTATGGCTCAGAAATAGTACTTGGTTCTGGATAAAAAGTACCCTAGTTCCTTTTTTGTACCCCTGAAAATGTGTTTGTAAAATTTTATAAACATCGGTTGAGTGGGTAAGTCGTCAAATGAAAAGAAACAAATAAACCTACATTCGAGTTTAGTATCAGGATAGTTTATTTAGGTCAGGATATTGTGGATGGATAGCATAACAACATTATCTATGAAAAGATACTCAGGTACGCTAACTTTAATGGGGCAAATGGTTATAGCTTACCAACTTTTGGATATACATATACACAAAACATCCATTTTTATATAATACTAGCTTCTGCCCGCGAGTTCGTCTGCGTAGAATAGTTACTTTGGGCTAACTATCATGCAGCGGAAGAGTCTCAACAGGAAAAAAAAAACGATTTTGAAACATTTTTCATCGGTGCTCCGCTCCTATTGGTCTTAGCGTGATGATATATAGCCTTCCCCAATAAATGAGATATGTAACACTGAAAAAATGTTTCAAATCGGACCAGTATTTCCTGAGATTAGCGCGTTTAACCAAACAAACACACAAACACTGCAGCTTTATAATATTAGTATAGATTAGTGAATTCTGAAAAGGAAGAGGACTACGGCCCTGGTGTGGGGTCTCTTATAGGCTGAGGTCATGGACTAAAAATAACTGCCCAGACTTAATCCAAATGAAACTGGCTATTCCTTTAAAATAGTAAGATTATTGTCACGAAAACGAATATAAAATCTCGATATAGATATATAATTTTACCACAATTATCGTTAGTACCCAATAAGATGAAGCGTCACAACTTTATATTGACGTATTTTCGATTGATGGTAAAACTTTGGAAAACGTCGACAATTTTATTGGCTAATATTTCCAAGTAAACAAGTCTATTGACTTAGCTCATATTCTTAGAAAAAATAGTCAGATAACTTTTGATGGAAACGACCGATTTTAACGAAACAAAAACTAAGTTATTCTCGAAGATATGCTTATATTATTTTCCGGGTGTGATTTTATTGTAAACTTAGTACTTTAGCAGTGATGCGTGTTCATACAAACAGACAGACAGACAGACAGACAGACAGACAGACATTTCTAAAAATGATTTCAATGTATTTTATTACTTATTCCTAGACAGCTGCAACAATTTTTTTCACGAAAATCGAAAAGTACAAACATGTTACATTTACATTCTTATTATATGTATAGATTTTATTCAGATACTATAGTAACTACAGTCTATAAAGAGTGCGAACACCTAAATATGGTGAACTCGTCATGAATTTACGACAAAATAAATTATCGCGCTCTTTTCCGATTTTCGGTGCCGCTATCTATTGATATTTGGTTATATTAAAATGTCATCGTCTTAACGATTGTTGATTTGATAAAAAAAAACAAACTCGAGACAACCATAAGGACTGCGGACAGGTGTCAGAACTCAAAATAATGGAATAACTGTGTACTTTTTTGAAATTTAAATAAATTATAATCTGAGTTATTTACATTTTATCAATTTGTAAATTGAAATGATTAGTCTGTTTAACATTAGTCTGTTTTTTAAATCTATTGGCACTTGGACAACGTGTGAAAGTGTAACAAACTCATTTACGCATTTAAATTATTGTTAGTTAGGGCTAGTTGTTTTCAGAATGCCTTTTATATCATATTAACTCATCATAAATGTTTATCCATTCGATAGTAATATTTATTGGATGTTTAAAAATCGGGATAAATTCTAAGCCGTAAAATATATTACCCGTTTAGTAGTCGAGTATTATGAGCATGTCATTTCCATATCAATTCACTTGTCATCCGCTCAGGCACAAGGCTGCGTGAACTAGACAAGTATGTCGACAATATTTACACTATACATATCGGGATGTTTATATTGTTCGAGCATAATTATACATATATTTACTACTTGTAATACTCGTGACTCCGTCCGCGTGGACCCTAATGTAAAAAAACAGTGACTAATAAAATCATCTGAATGTATTAAGTCCATTTACTTATCTACCTTCCTCTCGTACTTAAGTCGCGTCGTCATTAAAATTACAATAACTTTTGATAGAGTGAACCAATTTAAATGAAACCGAAACTAAAGGTTACTCGAGGATATGCTTCATGATTTTCTTGGTGACGTTGAACATATTACTTTGGCAGCGATACGTGTTCATACGAACAGACAGACAGACATTTCTAAAAATGTGTTTTATTACTCATTCCAAGACACCTGCAACAATTTTGTTCACAAAAGTCTAAAAAGTACAGATACGTTAGATTTACATTCTTAATAAATAAATGTATAGAAAAAAATCATAATTTACTATAAATTCACCTTCAAAATGTTATGATAGAAACTAATTCATAATTTTGTCGACTTCGTCTGTGTTCGTGTCTTTGTAAACTAGCTTTTCTCCGCGGCTGCGCTTGCGTAAATTTAAATTTAGTCTATCCCTCGGGAACAGTGCTTTTTACTCTATATTCTATTCTGTAACATTATGAATGTTTGTAAAATTTCGCTATAATCGGTTGAGTAGTTAACGCGTGAAAACGTAACAAACAATTTTGCATTTACCTCTGTAATATTAGATAGGATGATATCACACAGTCTCTTCATATAACTCTAACGTTTTCTAACATTTAACGTTCTAACAACTTACTTGACGCTTATCGTAATATTTTGGAAAAATTACATAATAGCTTAAATTATAGTCTATATGTGTAAAATAAATGTATATATGGGTGTTAAATATATGTTTTTCCATACCGTCTACTAATTGAACGCTTTATTTATAAGTTTCTATTCGCCATACTTCACGCTTATTATGTTTACAATCTATACATATAATAAGAATGTAAATCTAACGTGTCTTTATTTTTTAGATTTTTGTGAAAAAAATTGTCGCAGGTGTCTTGGAATCATTTCATTACATAGTATAAAACAAAGTCCCCTACCGCGACTGTCTGTCTATCTGTCTGTTCGCGATAAACTCAAAAATTACTGAACGGATTTTCATGCGGATTTCACCAGTGGATGACGTGATTCACGAGGTAGATTTTGGTATCTAATTTGTCAAGGATTTCTTTTATAATCAGGGCGGGACAACGTCTGCGGGGCCCGCTAGTAAGGAAAAAAATACATTTCAATCATTTTTAGGTATGTCTGTCTCTCTGTTTGTATGAACACGCATCACTGCTAAAGTAATGCTAAAAAAAATCATAAAGCTTGTCTTCGAGAGTAACTTAGTCTTTGTTTCATTAAAATCGGTCCACTCTATCAAAATTATTGTAATTTTAATGACGACGCGGCGTAAATACGAGAGAAAGTAAATGGACTTAATACATTCAGATGACTTTATCAATCACTGTTTTTTTTTTACATAAATTTCCATGCGGACGAAGTCGCGGGCACAGCTTGTCTATAATATTTGTACAATACACTATACAGTTTGTTCCATTTACAAAATAAGTAAATAAAAAGACATACAGGTAATAAAAAAAGATGTATTTATACCGTTTATTATTGTCGAATTTCGACCGTTCGAATACTAGCAATAATAAATTAATTCCAACCAGGTCATGAAATACAATAAAGTCTAGAATCGCTTTAAATAAAGATGGCAGTACAAATATCGCGCGGACGGTGAACAGAGATTATATCATCACATAGATCAACCATCCGTATACCAAAATATTCTTCATTCTGATTTGACAGCTATGGATTGTAAACTGTATTATAAATAACAAAGGTACTATTTTAACTCTGTTACCATTATATTTAGCGAACAGGTTAATTAGGTTGGAAACAATACGTACAAAGAGATCATTATTATTGTGATAGGCTTAAGGCATCGTTTTCAGGTGACTCAAAGCAGTGTCCGCGTTGAGTGACATTTCCGCAGACCTGTATTCACAGGTCCTGGTTCACAGTATGAGACCCACAGCCACGATCGCATAAACGTTGAAGGTGCTTAGTTAGATGGACTAGCGTATTCACTTTTGGATTAACCTCTCTTGCTAAATATCATCGTAGACTTTGTAGTCCTCTGCAATGATTGCCGTCCATTGGTCATGGTCTTTTGCAACACTTTTCCATTTGTAGAAATCTGGCTTAAATATACTTTATCAAACAAACATAAACCGCCTTCAAAGAAAAGCACGAACTCAATAGTGTAAACTAATATTCTTTTCACTTCATTCAACATAGCACTTTGTCTTAATTTTAAAAAAAGGTGATGCAGTCATAAAGTCTGTCGACAGAAGTGAAAACTTAAAACAAGGTAATTTAAACTGTGTTCACTTTTGAATTTTTTAATTAATTATAGTGTGAATTATTCAAATTTCATAATTTGTGAATTGAAATTATTATCGTTAGTCTCTCTTTCACATCTATTGACACTCCGAATAATATTTATATACCCTTTTATACAGTTTATTAATTCATTAAACATATCATGGGTTGCACAATCTCAATACAAAATATCGATATTAGATGTTCACAGGCTCTTATACTACACGTCCCTAGTGTGACGCAAGCCGCGCAACCGCAGTGCGGCCGGTTATACTGATTTAGCATGTCATGACGTGAAATTACAAATTTATCTCCTGCCTAAAATACCGCTAAACACACCCAAAGATTTTTTCACTTAAAAAATTAAGATCCAATTACAACATTCAAATATTATCTATTATATATTTAGTGAAATGAATCAGTAGTGTCCGAGAAAATCGCAGACATACATGCATACGGGTCAAATACAGAACCTCCTTTGAAGTCAGTTAAAAAGACATATTACGCTCCATGTAGTCAACTTTAAAATAGGACAGCTCAACTGTCGCTTAGCATGCTCTATTGGCTTAAGTAAATCATATATATAAGGTCTATATATATGCCCAACGAGCACCTCAATATGTTTGGTAGTCTTCAATAATCCCGTCCCACATTGTAATGTATGACATGAATTTCAATGTTTATTAATATGGTTTTACGTTAGTGCTCATCCCTAAAGGAATATAATGTTAGGTTCAATGTACTTGTTTATGTATTTTGTTAGGTTCATTATAAAATCAAAATTTTATTCGTAAAATGTGTGAACCGGAAACTAGAATCCGGAAAGGTAAGGTAAAGTAGAAGATTTATTATTTTCCTAATAATTCATAATATAACAATATGAATTATTAAGTAAACTTATTTACATGTAATTGTAGTATTTTTGAATGTCAACTAATTAAGTAATAATCGCTACATATTATGAAATGTCCTCTGCCACGTCTATTTGTCTGTGTGTTCGCGATAAACTCAAATCTACTGAACGGATTTTCATGCGGTTCTCATCAATAGATAAAGTGATTCATGAGGAAGGTTTAGGTATATAATTTGTCAAGGTTTTTTTACCAGGGCGGGCCCGGTAGTGTATTATAAAATATTTTCTTATATACATTAATAGAATTTAATACAAAAAATAGCATCGGGCACATTATTGTTAATAACAAAAATGTCTGGCAATAATAATTTCATGTTTTAGTAGCGTTTCAAAGTTAGTGGAAAACAAAACATTCTAAAATTATATAAAAATCAATATTTTTGCCCGTAAAGGTGCGATATGCACTAATAATCGCAACGTTTGCCGGCAGCCAGGTAGCCCGCACGCTGTTTGGAAGAACATAAAGATATATAAAAAACTGGCTTATTGAAATTCGTTGTCGAAACCGTTGCTAGCTCTTAAACGAATAGTTAAAGGCAAGTGACAGTTGACGCGTATATTTTTCTTCAATACAATGAAGTGTGAAAAAGTTTTAATACAAGTTGAAAATAGTTATAATATCATTCAGTGTTTAATTTATCATTATTTATTTTATGAATATATTTTATCGTTTAATTTACAATTTAACTCTATCAACTTGGTATTTTATAATGTAAACTATACTGACTGTACAAACGTCTACAAAAAAGGGAAAGAAACTTCGTTTCAACTGGGGATCCATAGACCTTTAAAGCTTTTTTTTTACATTACCGCTAATATATGTAGGTTAGTTTTTATTTTAATTGAGCCCGCTAGATGATGCTACAAACGAGTTGTAGGCTTATTTTAAAAGATTTCTCACATACCATCTGGGTATATGTTTAAGTAAGTCCCTTGATAGTTTGGATTCACAATTGGAAACGGTAGGTGTGGCTGCAATCGGGTTTTAGGTTTATTAAAATTTTTCGCGTTTAAAAATACAATTGAAACCAGTGTTAACCGATTTGGTACAGACAAAGTTGCACGGGTCAGCTAATATTTTAATAAAATGATCACATAAATGTATGAGACGTGTTAATCGATTTTCTTGCTACAGTATACGCGTCCTTGGCAGTCACCGTATACTCATCTCATTTAATATGCAGTGTTGAGTGCACTCTATGTGGCAAAGCCTTTGACGACGACAATTTAGGGGGCAATACTGAATGACTCTTCTAATAAGCTTCTTAGGAGAATTAAAGTGCAATTTATGCGTTAACGTTATCTTACCTTCTATTTTATATTATTCCCTTCAACAGCTATAAACCTTTTTCAATTACTTTTTAAAAGTTTTAGTAGAGAACTTGTTTGGGAAAATTGTCACGTAATGTTATGAGAGCTACGTTTTTTAATTAGTTATGGTTTTTTTTAAGTGAAAACTTCTTTAGGCGTGTTGAGTGGTATTTTTTTGGCACAAGATAAACTGATTTCACGTCATGAGATGCTTGTAGGCGTGACCGACCCTATTGCGATTGCGCGGTTTGCGTCAGACTACCGACTCGTAGTATAGTGGCCTGTGCACATTTAATATTTATATTTTATATTGAAATTGTGCAGTTCATCATGTGTTTGATTAATTAGTAAACTGTATAAAAATGTATGCAATTATTGTTCGGAGTGCCAATGGATGTGAAAACGAAACTAATTTTAATAATTTCAATAAGTATAGAGTTTAAAAAATTTAAATAATGCATACAATAATTGATTTAAAAATTAAAAAAAAAAAACACAGTTATTCCATTGTTTTGAGTTTTCACTTCTGTCGGCAGTCCTTATGACACCGCTTCGACTTTTTTATGTTACCCTTTCTAAATTTGATCATTAGAACTTAGTACCTATGGAAACCGTAATGATATGTATTTTCTATAACCTATATAGTACTTTAAAAGTTCGTATGTCTACCAACAGGTCTTTGTCAAAATCGATACCGCGGTTTTGTATTAACCTGGATAAATGAC
Source organism: Antheraea yamamai (assembly GCA_036509395.1). Classification (NCBI taxonomy): domain Eukaryota; kingdom Metazoa; phylum Arthropoda; class Insecta; order Lepidoptera; family Saturniidae; genus Antheraea; species Antheraea yamamai. The sequence goes on from AP028438.1 coordinate 17,607,188, forward strand.
ATACAGTTTCTCTTGTGAATATTTACATCAATATTATTAATTTAAAAAATTATATCGGTTTGAAAACAAATAATTATACTATGCACGGCAATAGGGCTTTTGCTCAGTCCGCCTGACTGGCTACCACCGTCAAGTTGTTGGTGTGTTTGGGCAGCTGCATTTGAGAGCCAGTCTTTAGGACTATAGTCTATAGGTCTAGCGTATTTACCATCATATACCATATCGTTTTTAACATCACATAAAGCTGTGGTCTTATACAGCGTCACAGAAAATCGAAGCAGTCATAAGGGCTGCCAACAGAAGTTAAAGTTCAAAGCAATGGAATAACTGTGTTCTTTTTTAAATCGATTATAGTCTGAAATATTTAAATTTCATAATGTGTATATCTATTAGCACTCCGAGCAATAATTATATACATTTTTATACAGTTTAATAATTAATCGAACATATGATGTGCTGCACAAGCTCAATACAAAATGTCAATATTACATGTACACAGGCCGCTATACTACACGTCGCTAATCTGACGAAAGCGTTATACGTCAGGGGCATATCGAGGTCATTGGTGACGAGAACCCATATTTTTTCTCCTACCAACAAAACACGTCAGAAATCGCTCAACACGGTTAAAGAAGCTTTCACTTCAGAAACTACTTATATTCCCATAGATCCTCTACACGTGCCTAAATTACTTTAAGCTTGCCTAGCGTTCCCCGTACGGGATGTGAGGTAGACGCTAGGTCAGCATTTATAACATTGTTAGAATAAGGAATGATTAGAATAAGAAATTAGGATAGGCAGTCTAGAATCGACTCGCATAGGATATACACGTAGGTTAAGGAGTCTAGAATCGACTCTCGTAGAATGTACTCGTTAGGTTAGGAAGTCTAAAATTGACTATAATAGATTTAAGTTATATTATAATCAATGTCTAAAATCGACATAACTAATAATAAATTGTCTAATATCGACTGTAGTTTTTAAAAAGTCAACCCAAGTGTTCCCGAAGTTAACTAACTCACAAATATTATTATATTGGAGCTTTGTGTTCATATTGTTTACTAGATATGCCCGCCACTTCGTCTGCGTGGAAGCTTATGTAAAAAACAGTGATTAATAAAGTCATCTCAATGTATATCCATTTACTTGTCTACTTTTCTCTCGTACTTACTTCGCGTTGTTATTAAAACTACAATAACTTTTGACAGAGTGGACCGATTTTAATGAAACCAAGACTAAGTTACTCCCGAGGATATGCTTCATGATTTATTGTGAATGCAATACTTTAGCAATGATGCGTGTTCATACAAATAGACAGACAAACATTTCTAAAAATGATTGAAATGTATTCTATTACTTATCCCAAGACACCTGCAACAATTTTTTTCTCGAAAATCTAAAAAGTACAGAGACGTTAAATTTACATTCTTATTATATGTATAGATAGGTTCTAGCAAGTGACGACGTTGTGTAAAGTATTGGACAGTTTGAAATTGGGTTAGACAATTTTGCATTCAAATCGAATGTAGTTTTCTTTATATTTGTCTTTTGTTATGCAATAAGTATTTTTGTGGTCACTTCAAGGTCTTTGGTATAAAAAATATATTTATAATTTCTACTACATCTGCTGCGTCGGACGTTGCCCGCTCTACATATCGAGAGAGGGTGGTGTGACTGCGAACATTCAGAATCGCATTTTAATATGAGAAATGAAAAAACAGGGCGAGTCATAGAGCCATGATAGCAGTGAAGTATCTGTATGTAATATCAAAATAAAAAAAAATTGCTGATTGTGTATGAAAGTATACAAGCAACTGATAACAAAAAGGCAATTTTTAAATTTTTTGTCGGTCTGTCTGTCTGTTTGTTCCGGGTAATCTCCGAAACGGCTCGACCGATTTTGACGGGAATTTCACTCGGAGGTAGCTAAAATTACAGCGGGTTACTTAGGCTACTCTAATTTAGACTAGCTATTAATCGCGGCTTTGTCTGCAATGCTATCTCCACAACGGTTCAACCGATTTCCACGGGACTTTCACTGGCAGATAACGGATCTTATAAAAAGTAATTTAGGCAATTTAATTTATACTAGCTGTTAACCGTGGCTTCGCCCGCAGTGCTATCTCCAAAACGGTTTGACCGATGTTCACGAGATTTACACTGGCAGATAGCTGATCTTATAAAAAGTAATTTAGGCAATTTTAATTTGTACTAGCTGTTAACCGTGGCTTCGCCTGCAGTGCTATCTCTAAAACGATTCGACTGATTTTTACGGAACTCTCACTGGCAGATAGCTGACCTTTTTTGAGCGGTAATTTAGGTTATTCTATTTTAGACTAGCTGTTACCCGCGTATTCGTCCGCATGAAATATAGCAAAAATATGTTGTTCACTGTAAACATGTGCATAACATGTGCGTTGTACTAGATTCCAAGAATAAATATAATTGAAATTCATATATCTGTATCTATGTATGTAAGTTGAAGTATATTGTCCTTTCATCCTCCGATCCGTCCTATTGTCATTTTGGCAGCTATTTTTTTTATTTACCGCCTTTTCTTCTACATACTAAGTAACCATAGTAACATATAAGAATATTGTATCGAGTTCAATAAGCACTATTTAAATTGTCGAATATTAAAAACTACTTACACAGATATAAAGTTTTATAACTTGATTTATATTTATGCAAGATTTCAAGACATTAATTGTTTACAATACAACATTATAATTATAAGATAGAAGGAGTATTTGTAATAATTTTAGACCAAAAACGTATTACTTATTGACAATATGGCGATATTATAACATTATAATAATCTTTAAGTCATTGTTTTATTAGTTCCTTATACAGTGTAAGTGAGCACTGAGGTAGTTATATGGTGGGTTAAGGTTCCAAATATGTTGCTGTTGATAAACCTCATTTGACACATAGTTAGTATTATATATTTAATGTGTACGGTACATGTTACTGTAAGTGGCGTGCGTGTCGTACTTAGAATTGTTTTTCAAGAGCATTTCTATAATTTTATATGGTCTCACAATTTTATATTTCTTTAATAAAAAAAAAACGTGTGCGTAGCTGTGGGTACAACTAGTTAAAAATACAATTAAAAGCCAACGTCATGTGGTAACCCATCCAAGTACTAACCGCGCTCGACGTTGCTTAACTTCGGTGATCGGACGAGAATAGGTGTTTTCAACACTCCACCCGACACAGTGTTTACTCCCAGCAAATTTCGTCACACAAAAAGCTTGCGGATCAGAATTTCAGTGCCCTCCCATATGAAGTTACACGTAAAAAACAAATAGTAATTTCAATAGAAGTTATATTGACATTATTGTTTTTCGGACGAAGTTCCTTAACGCCCTTGCGGTAAAAGTTAATTGGTAGAAATCGTCACGTAAGGAAAAAGCGTTATGCAACGTTCACCGCAATTTTTTCTTTGTCTCTTTCTATTTTGTACCGTTGTATAATCTTAATACGGAATGAGTGAATTTTTTTTTTAAGTTATATTTACATTTTTTATATAACCTACAAGCGGGCCTGGCGGACGTTATCCTGCCCTGACTAGAAAAAAACTTTGACAAATTATATACCTAAACCATCCTCAAGAATCACTTAGTCTATTCGCGGGAACCGCATGAAAATCCGTTTAGTAGTTTTTGAGTTTATCGGCGAACAGACAGACAGACATGGCAGATGACTTTTTTTTTGTAATATGTATTGATTATAATTTACTATCTTTTATTAGAATGTAATGCATATATTAGGAATATTTATTCCTACAATATTAAGTAAAGTTTTAATATGATTCCTTACTTTACGTTGGTTTTGTTTGTTTCGCTGCTGCACACACGCGATCTTTGAAAGCAGAGTGTGAAGTGTTGAATATGACCAAAAACGATTTCCCATTCTGAAACTACAACAATATGATTTTGATGTGTTAAGCAAACGGATTATAAAATCTGTCTACGTTTTAATTAACTCATTTTTATTCGACAAGAGAAGCCAATTATTTTTCATACAGATTTGAATATTCATTCTGCTTTGGTTAGGTATACCTTAAAATTACGCCAACACTACTCCAGCTTGTTTGTTGAATAAACATTATGTTTTTCTTTGCAATATTTTTATAGGTCACCTTAAGACTATTAGACTATATTTTTGTTTAATTAACGAAATGTATAACTTTGTGGAGAACTCTTGAAAATGCTTTTTTAAAGTGTAGTTAATTAAGTAAGTTAATTGATCAAGTAGTTATTCTATACTAATATTACAAAGCTGAAGAGTTTGTTTGCTTAAACGCGCTAATCTCAGGAACTACTGGTCCGATTAAAAAAAAATCTTTCAGTATTAGATAGCTCATTTATCGAGGAAGTCTATATGCTATCACGCTAAGACCAATAAGAGCGGAGCACCAATGAAGAATGTTTCAAAATCGTTTGTTTTTCGTTTTGAGAGCTTCCGCTACGTGTTAGCATTAGCCCAAAGTAATTATTCCACGCGGACAAAGTCACGGGCAGAAGTTAGTTTTATATCTAAGTTAGTTAGTTCTATTTTACTCTGGAAACCACATTCAAATTGATCTGCTAAATTCAAGTGATGCGTGTAACACAGTATTTGTTTACAATTATATTACATACTAACTTATGCTCGCGACTACGTTTGCGTTTCTCTTTACACTTTCACTACATTTTCTTCTTGTAACTTTAATTGTTTATATAGGGTACACCGAACTAGCTCTCAGATAGAAGGATTTATTCCAACTTATTTAACATTTATAGTTAAATTTTGGTTGAATTAAGTATTATCTGTTATTTAAAAAATATTTATTATTTGGATGTCATCCAAATTATTAATATAAAGCGAAAAGATTTCATTTTTATTTGTAATCAATAAACTTAGAAAATAATTAACATAGTTTACAAATTATGCCACCTGTAGAAAGCGATTAGTTATATAATAGTTATATGGTTATATAGTTATCAGTTATATATAGTTATCAGCGGTAACATGGGTTATATTTTATTTTGGAAAGCTACAATGTGAGTGAAACGAAAATCCTTTAAATCGATTTTAAGATAAACCTTTTCAAACATAACATATACATAATTTTATACATGAATGTTGGTACAGATCTTCATATCAGCTCGCAAGTGTTCCGTTCTGGACAAAGTTCTTGTTTCAAGAAAAGGCATGGGCGATAGCAGTTGACAACGTATTCGCAATTTTGAATGTCGCAAAATTAAATGTTGCATGCTTTCTACGAACATTCCTTTAGAGATTTTGGTTAAAATTAATTCCTCTTTTTCAGATTCCAACATGAACAACATCAGACGGCTATGTCTAAAAACATTAGAAAAGACGTAGTACAACCATGGAATAAGAACGGACATGACGAACTACACATATCTGGAGACATTATTTCAAGACTTGCGTTGCCGGTTATACTCTGAGCGAGGTTGCGGAGATTCAGAATACGGGCTCGACTGTAGCCCAGAAGGCTATATACCTTATAACTGTAAATTAAATATTGATATACAAAATGAAACGTCCTACAGTTGTGAGAAATGTTTTAACGCGACACTGGACACGAATAGCGACGGTACTACGTGCAATACTGGATTCAAATTGAATCTGGTCTCGATTGCTTTCGAGAATGCATTAAAAAACATCTGGATGAGACTCCCGTCTACCATCTGTGACTCCGAGTTGTTGTGCATTAACGACAATATCAATAGAACGTTGTACATCGACGTTTCGAATGGAAGTCTCAATAGTGGTATAGTGGAAACTTTTCAGTGTAATGTGAATTATGAGAACGTGACTGACGATGCGTTTGGGGGTAAAGGTTACGACTGGAGTTTCCTTTTTGTGATATTATTCATAATAGCTGGAGGTGTTGGAAACATATTGGTTTGTTTGGCTGTGTGTTTGGATAAGAGGTTACAGAATGTTACGAACTATTTTCTGTTATCGTTGGCGATTGCTGATTTATTGGTCAGTTTATTCGTCATGCCTATGGGAGCGATACCCGGTTTTTTAGGTAAGTTTTATAAAATGTATCTCCTAGAAATACCTTATATCAAATAAATCTAATTATAATTTCAAAATCAAAATCAAAAATACTTTATTCAGTTTAGGCCCTAATAAGGCACTTATGAACGTCAAAGACTACCACCGGTTCGGAAAACAACCCAGTCATTGAGAAGAACCGGCAAGAAACTCGATCGGGTACATTTTTTTAACATATATTTCCAATACATCATACAATAGCTTTTAGTGGATGTACAGAGAGGAGTCAATTCCAGACATCACTATCGTTCACATACTGATCCACTCTATAATATCCTTTTGACACTAAAACCCGTTTGATGGGGCGCTTAAATTTACAGTCCGGCAAATCGGTAACATGCTTTGGGACTTTATTGTGGAACCTAACACTATTACCTAAAAAACTATTACTGGTTTTGCTGAGTTTGAAACATGGGACCACCAGTTTATTACAGTTTATAGTATTTAGATTATGTCGGTCTTTTACTAAATTCAGTTTTTCAAAGTTTTTACAGACATACATTAACATATCAAGAATGTTAAGAATTGGGAGGGCAGAGTTAAGATACCGAATTCCTGGAATTTCGTTTTTAATGATTCGTGAGGTCCCATATTATATATTGCTCGAACTGCCCGTTTTCGTCATAAAAAATTGTGTCTACCTCAGCAGCCGTACCCCACAGCAGAATAATTTAATTGTAATAATATCGAAAGAGATACAATGAAGTAATAATTTCAAAATATTTTACCTAATTTATACCTAATAAATAATAGATATTGCGCTCTCACTTATTAAATGTAGCACTTAACTACACTTCACAAGCATATGTTTATACAAGCATCTTTTAATTTAGGCTTTATATGGTCAGTCTTTAACCACAATACAATTTGACCAAATATGTTAACGCACTACGCTTAAATGGGTTCCTGAAGTTTTTTTTCGAACTGACAACGCCTGACGGGCCTTTCTCAACTCCACCGGATGACAACCTTTGAAGTACATTTACCGGAACGTCCATATGCTTGGAAATATATTTTCAACTTGCATTGGAAAATGCACCTCCATGAGTTTATACTTTATGCTTAAATATTACCTTTTGTTATTGTGGGTAAATCCGTTATGGATACCCACCCTCCCGGGGGAGAGAATGAGTATGTCTGACTCCCACGGACTAAAACCCCTACGGTGTATGACAGCCGCTCTTGCTGGGGTGCCACGATATCTCAGTAGACCTTCATCGTACCACCCCAGGGACTGGCTGTCCGTCAGTCGCACTGACGTACTAGCCCCATCCTAATCAGAAGATAGACACACACACAGCCTGTCTCCTCCGTCCGCCGAACCTGTGCAATGAAAACATGGGACCCCGACCCATCTTCCCTAGGTCCGGTATGTTTAAATATTACCTAAAATTATATCTAGAAATAATCGTCCATAGAAAGGTTGGATTAAGGCGTTAGCCTACTAAAGCATCGAGACGATTAACTCACCTTCAAATCCTACAAAGAGCCTTAGCTTATGTTGAAAATAGATGTCGTGATAAAGTGATGGAGTGGTTTTTCTAACGCTGACTTGATTAACTACCACCTTCAAGTTCAAACTTAAAAGCAGTTCCAGGTGTGTTCCGGCAGCTGCACTTGAGAGCCTGTACTCTTCTAGGCTTAACATGTGAACATCTTAAGCCATATCGTCAAGCGTATCTAAAGTTACTTAAGAGTTTACGATTTTTATCTTCATTTGGCAGGTTTCTTACTTAAACCGTGACAGAACTATCCTTTATATTATAAATTGTTTTTATCTGTTAGGTAAATACATACCTATTAAAATAAGCACAATACATAACAAAAAACGGACTGCAAAATCTCTCTGTTTTGATTCACAGATATCATATTTGATTACTATATAGCTCTTATTACTCTCACAATTAAGACGGTCCTAACGACACCTTATATGTATGTTAAAACTAACCGCTATTTGTATTGCCGAGCACATACGTCAAGAAAAAAGGAAAGAAAATAGATTACATCTAGATGAACACGAGCGAAGTCGCGAGAAGAAGCTAGTATATATATATATTTTAAAAACATTATTCTCATTATGTACAGTTAGATAAAAAAATTATAGAACATTATTGTTACGTAATGTTCCAAGTTAATAAATAGAGTCTAAGTATGGTTTTACCCCTTGAAAGAACAAATCTTTGTTACAAAGCATATTCTATATTCTATAGATAGACAATAAGCATGGAATCCCAATATTCTCTTCTGTAATGATGATAATATAGTATCTAATTTTCCAGCCGAAAAGCAATTGGAAACCTTTTTGAGATAGGAAGTACGATCGATTGGTTGCATACGCTACGTAATATTACATGTGGCGACACACTGCTCTAAAGAGAGGCCAATTCGTTACTCCAACTTTCTTTATAAATAAATAATTAATAGCGTACAATACAACCTCTGATTGCGTATTTCGGAAAAGCAAAGCAATATCGGAATTTAGATTATAAATCAAATACAATGTAAATCAAATATGCCACAATTTTTATAAACTTACTTTAATAGGAATATTAAGATATTGTGTATGCCGAAGTAGCACTGTCTTTGCTTCATTAAAGTTTTGTTGTGACGAGTACTTGTTAGATAAGGGGCTATCCATAAATTACGTCACGCGAATTTCATGATTTTTTGATCCCTCCCCCGTCCTTGTCACAGCTGGTCACATTTGTGAGACTCCCCCCCTCCCTAGTGTGACGTCACATATTTTGCAATTTTACATTTAGTAATTATTTCATTCAAACATCTGGCCCTAAATTAGTTTTATATCCATTTAAGTTATTTTTTAATAAAAATTAATATCAAGTCAAACATTTTAAGAAATTAACAAAACAAAAAACGATAACTTTATTAATTAAAGTAAACTTATTCATCTTGAGTCCATGGGCTTTGAATCTACTCCATTGAATTATTTATAGCTGGCATAGCAATCACTTCGTTCTCGTTTGTGTTGTTGATGTCGGGAACATTCGTTGTGTTGTGTGGTGCGTCGAAGGAATTGTTGAAAAAAAAAATCATATTTCATAATTTTTATTTGCAATTCTTTGATCTTAGATTCCACTTTATGTTCAATATTGTCACCAATTTTCAAACATTTCCATAAACTAATAACTTCTTCTTGAACATTTTGCTTTTTTTTTATCAGCATAGGCTGTACTGTAAGCTTCATATAGTTTTCTTTATGGTAAAGGGCAGCCAACAGGTAGAGGACCCATGTGATGGTAAATGGGTACCGTCGCCGGTGGGCACCTATAATACCAGGGGTATCGCTGTTGCTTGAAGAGTGTGTTTCAATTCCTTTTTGAAGAAACCCATATCATAATTCTGAGGGTACACTGTACCGGGTAACCCATTCCACAATGTCAGCGTACGCATAATGAAGGTTCTGGAGTACCTTACAGTTGTTGCTGCTTTATTAAGTTTTTGAGTGTGTGGATGAGCTACCAGCTAGCGTCGGGAACTACGAGTTTGGAACGTCGATGAGGGCACCATGACAAAAAGTTGTTTTGTACATGCGGTAGTACACACAGAGATCCAATGTCTCTGCGCAGTTGTAATGACTCTAGTCCACGTGTTAGTTTGGCATTGTCAACAATGCGGATAGCTCGCCTTTGCACGGAATCAAAACGGGATAGCTGATAGGCAGGAGCACAAGCCCAAACGGGTGAACAGTACTCCATGTGAGGACGTACGTGTACTTTATAGAGCACAAATCGTTACTCTGGGGTGAAGTACTGCTTTGACCGATTGAGGATACCTAACTTTTTGGTTGCCAATTTAGCTTTGCTTTCCAAATGAAATCGGAATTGCACATGATATTTTGATACTAAGAATCCCAATATTGCTGGAAATTTGAATAGAAGTGCCCTGGAAATTAAGTGGTATAACGAATGGACTTTTTTCATAGAAAACGTACGGACTTGTGTCTTTGAAGGATTAAATTGGACCAGGTTTACCTCTCCCCATTCAGAGGCCCTGTCCAACCTCCTCTCAACATCAGACATAATTTTAATTCGGTTTTGCTCCACAAGTAGCTGGGAGATATTTGAACACCCCGATTATACGGCATCATTTGTGCTATCGTTCGCATAACAACAAATATTAAAAATATTCAAAAGGTCATTGATATGCAGAACGAACAGCGTTGGCGATAGCACATAGCCTTGTGGGACATCGGCATTTATTGCTATGGCATCAGAGGTGTAGCCATCGACAACAACTCTTATGCTCCGCCCGGACAAAAAATTCGATACCCACAAGCAAAGATTCTCGGGAATATCATAAACTCTTAATTTATGATAAAGATTACCTAAATCAGTATTTTTGTTAATTTGTTTCGTAAGTTAAAAACATAAAATACCAGAACTAAAAGAACTACGTCGTTTAATCCGCGAGAATCAATTGTCTAATGAAATAGAAACAAAGAAATCATCGCTACGCGCAGGCGCGGTATGTTTGACGGCATTTATAAAAAGGCGTTAGTTCGTCGGCGTGTGCTGCGTGACGCTATTAGAGCGAGTGACCGGCAAAACAATTTGAATGTTATGTTTATACTGATAGGGTTGAAAATGTTTTTCGAATATTTCGTTAATATTGTATTTTCAAAATTTGTATTTTAAGTCGTATATTTGGAAATGTGACGTCACGAAATTTAGGACCCCTCCCACCCCCTTGTCACACAATGTCACACTTCGTCGACCCCCTCCCTCCCCCTTAACGTGTGACGTAATTTATGGATGGTCCCTAATATGCTACCTGCTATTTTCAAGCCAGATATAGAGAACATGTTTTTGAACTAGTAATTTTTTAAGAGTCTGAAATTCGACCATAATTCTTTATTTTTTGAAATTTCATTATTGAAATTTGTTATTGTCTAAGGAGCGACCTCTATAGTAATTTATAATAATAAAAAAAAACTTTCCGGTTTTTAGTTTTTATAAGGCTCGCCAATGGAATACTTAAGAAAAAAAAACCTGGTTGATAAAATGAGGAGAAAAAGGTACTTACTGAATTGTTATATCTTCCCCTATTTAAAAAACTGAATCTGAGCTTATTATCACTTACTAGTTCTACTGCTTACAACAAAAATGCAATTAAAATCCAAAAATAACTTAATATCGTCACTAGAAAAATGTTTGAACTCGGTTTCATTACTATTACAGCGAACTTACTTTCGTTCATTGCTACTTTGAAATTTGGTTTTGGTCACTCAACTAAGTAACTATATTTTTACCTAAGTACCTTGGGGGAATGTTTTTTCTGTGTGTATATCTGTTTTCGCACGCCCTATTATTTGAACGGTTAAATGGATTTTAACATATGATGTGTCGTCAGATTCGTGTTATTACTATTTTAGACCACGTCATCATATAATGTCAGGTAATACGGGTGTATTTAAAAAATAGTGCGTGTAATCGTCACACGCGATTGAAGTAAAGCTTTTTAAATATTTTTGATTTAGTCAATCAATAGTTTATAAACAAATCAATCAAAAATTTTTGAAAAAAAATAATCGAATAAATTAAACTGAATATTAATAAAAATCATACAATAGATTTAATTATGTATAATTATATGGGCGCGCGACCGTGCTGCCATCTGGTTTCAATGTAAGTAAGTAACAAATTAAATCAAAGCTTCATTATCTGTAGTGCCATCTATCAGCTAATTTGGAACTTAAATAACACGGGAAATATTATTAGCATCTCTTTGTTATATAGTAAATAAAATATAGAAAAGTACGAACAGATTACTATGATAAGTAACGAATGAAATTAATTATTACTTAATAGAAGTTTTGGTTATGTCTAATTATTATCTAACCGGATGGTACAGAAACGTGACGCCATATTGCCGTAATGAACTTCCGTTGCATTGTCGTCCAGTTACTTCTAGTCGCGCCTAAAGAAGTTTTACTCCAAAAAATTTCGTTTACAATCTGCTTGTTTTAAATAGTCTTATTTAATGTAAAAAAACGTTTCTCATTGTACATGACAGTGTGTCCATTAACGTTATTATTTCTAAGAAAATTGGCTTTGAATTGGGAATATTCATCAAGTCGACTAGAGTTTTATTCTGTTACATTTTTTGGTGTGAATGTTAATGACCATTTATGAAGATGGTTGAAATGAAAATATTCACAATAATAAAGACCAGTAGTGCCGCAATTATACTGTTTATACGGTTGTCAACGTTCTGTTCGCTGATTGTAATATTTTTTAGAAAAAGTTATAAAAATAGGTAGTACTGTACAAACATATATTATATTACAAGGGTTGAAAGGACAAAGGAATATTGTTTTTTTTTATCTTTCAATCTATCTTCCATAATATTACTACAATTGTCAAGTAGATAACAACATTACAAGTGTCTTGCGATAATTTCAAAGTTCTAACAAGATAGTTGTCCCATATTTAGCATTTTCCAGGGAGTTTTTGTGGCATATCAGAATTCATGCTCCGTCGTATCATTTTCTATCCACTTCACTTATGCACAATAACCGCACTATATAGCTTAGAATGCCACTAATGTTACAGAATATAGAGTCAAATAACACAAAATTATGAATAAAATATAAAAACGATTACATGACCGACTAAGATTCCTCCAATAACTCCATATTGGTTTCCTTTTTTTCGCGAACTGACTACGTCAGTGCCCTAATGGTTCTTATTTACACTCGTATACTATACTTCTCGAGAAAGAGAAAAATGGTATTAAATTAGAGAGATATAGGTGTTACAAGTGTTCTTCCTACAACATCTAAGTTGCCAACAAAGTCTCGCAGTACAATGTAGACTCTGAAATACAATATAAAACTAAATGATTTTGTGGTAACCCTGCACGTTTAACTAATTTAGGATATAGAATAGTGAAGGATTGATATGTTGACGATTCAAAGATGCCTTTGAGCCTGTGTTGGAGTCACGTTTTCATTTGTTGTACGTTTACGACGCCTATCAACATATTTGGCGCCCAAGGAAAATATTTACATTAAGGCGATAGGCAATTCGTCTACTTTAATGAATTCCTTGGCGTTTATTAAATAAGATGAAGAAAATTTAAAGCGGGGTAATAATTTATTACCTTGGGTGCGAAGTGAAATTGTTAATAGTAATAAAGTTGTTTATTTTTAGAGTTCCGTAGATAAATATTTATATTGAATCACATACGTCTGTAAAAATAGCCCTAATCATGTGGTTCATTATTGTATTGTGTACATTATATGGATATTATTTTAATCATGGTTATAATTTTCATATGTATTTAGGTACTGGCGTTAACATGTTTAGAAACAAAATTGGTGTAAAAATCCGGGCTTTATTTTACAACTATTAAACCGCCCTGGTTTCGCATTGGTTTAATATATCAATGGGGCGTGAAGAGTGTCTAAGGAATTTAAGTACATTTTTTTAAAAACGTTTATATGTACAGTCCATCAAAGTTTTAGAATCTTTGTAAGGATCTTCACATAAAGAATTTTTTGAAGTAAAAACTTCTTTACCCGCTTTGAGCAATTTTTGGTAGATGAAAAACTTATTTATGGGTTCGCGTTACTGACATGCTAGTGAAGCGTCACCGATATGCTGGTGACAATTGCTTGCATCAAACTAGCAGCGATGCGTAGTATAGTGGCCTGTGTATATGTAATATTGATATTTTGTATAATATTGAGCTTGTGCTGCCCATTACATGTTTGATTTATTAATAAACTGTATAAAGATGTATATATTTATTGTTCCTATTGCCAATAGATGCGAAAACCAATGTTAATAATTTCAATTTAGAATTCATGAAATTCAGATGATAACTGATTTAAATATTCAAAATAGAACATAGTTATATACTTAAGAAGACGTCGGGCAACGTCTGCGGGATTGTGGACTCGAATTGGCGCTCCACAGGGTTCCATTTTAGGGCCGTTTTTGTTTCTTGGATATATGAATGATCTGCTGCTAGTGGTTGATGAATATGCAGATGTGGTTCTTTTCGCGTATGATGATACTTCGCTTATATTTAAAATAAAAAGAATAGATTCCGAGTTTAGGTATCTAAGCAGTATCTTAAATAACATTTTCGATTGGTTTGCGTTGAATAATTTTTAAATGCAGACAAAACAGAATGCACGAAATTTATCTTGCCCAATGTTCCACCTACTGATAGTAAAATTGAGATCCAAGGGTATTTAGTTGGCTTAGTTGACAATACCGTGTTCTTGGGTATCACACTTCATTCTAAATTACAATAGGGTCCTCACATAAAAAAAAATTGGTGGGAAGATTAAGTGCTGCTGCGTTCGCAGTTGGAAAGACTCGCCAGCTAACAGATATTGCCACTGCTAGGTTGGTCTACTTCGTTTACTTCCACGGCTTAATATCTTATGGTATTTTGTTGTTGAGGACAGCAGCTGAGGTGGACACCATATTCTTACTACAAAAGGGTAATTCGAGCAACGTATAATGTGGGGCCTTGCTAACCATTAAAGACTAAGTTTCAGGAATTCGGTATCTTAACTCTGCCCTCCCAATATATTCTTGATAATTTGATATATGTCCGCAAAAACTTAGATAATCTGGATTTAGTAAAAACCGTCATAATGTAAATACTAACTATAATAACAATAACTATTAGCAAACTGTTGATTTATGTGTAGGATGCGATTAGCTAGAAAGGAACAATAAAATACGGTACGCGGACGGAGTTACATATATTGAAGGAAAGAGGATATATCTGACATAGTAACAAAGGTAGTATTGCCAGAGAGAGCAACAGACAATATGACGAGGTTGCGTTCACATTCCAACAATAACAAACTGGTCACTCCGTGTTTCAGGCTCCTAAGACCAGTAACAGTTTTTTGGGTAATAATGTTCGATTTTATAACAAAGTCCCAAGACACATTACCGATTTGCTAGATAGTAAGTTCAAGTGTTATATCAAGCGGGTCTTAATACATAAAGGCTATTATAGGGTGGATCAATATTTGAACGATGCTGACGTCTGGAAATGACGCCTCTCTCTCTCTCTGTGTGCATCCACCAAAAACGAATTTATCTGTATATGTCTTTTATGTTGTAATAATTAACTAGTATGTTATGTATAATGAAAAGATAAACCAGATCGAGTTTCTTGCCGGTTCTTCTCGATGACTGGGTTGTTTTCGAACCGGTGGTAGTTTTGAGGTACATAAGAGCCTTCTCAGGGCCAAATTTAATAATGAGTATTTTGATTTTTGTATGATGTTGAAGACGTGTATATACCATTTAAGTATTTTTCTCCAAGTGTTTTTAAAATGTACAATTCTAAGTTCCTAAAAAATAATGCAAGTTACTATTTTATTTGAAATAAATGCATACTTTTTTTTAGGATATTGGCCTCTTGGTGTGGTGTGGTGCAACGTATACGTAACATGCGATGTGCTGGCTTGCTCCGCCAGCATCATGCATATGTGCTTCATCAGCATTGGAAGGTATTTATGTTATATATCACTTAAAAACTTCATAATAGAAATATTGTGAACTCTAGGAACATATACGTACAGATATACGCGTTATAAATATGTTTACAAGTATATTACATTTTCAAGTACCAAAGAACAAAAAAAATACAGTCAAAAGATCATAATCTCTCTTTCAAGATTCCTTTGGCATGAAATCGAAGTCACACCTTAATATATGAAGATCCAGTGTCATGATGTTTGTCCATGATGAACTTCGAAACAACTCAACCGATTTTAATGAAAGTTGGCATTTATGTATAAATTTCGTCCAACTTGACAGATAGGATAATTTATATTTCGATACAAATTAAATCATTGTCAATGTTGATTATTGTTATTAATCGTAAGTTTCATCGGTCTCGAACAGATGGCGCTTTAAATTAATTTGTTGACAGAAATCTGTATTGTTATAGACACGTTATAGATGGCACCACATTTTAATTTTGTTAATAGTTTATTATAATTTTCATTTAACATGTTAACTGTCAATCATTTCAATCGGAGTTAACTGAGCTACGGCAACACATGGCCCGTGACCCGTCAGCTAGTAATATATAATAATTAAAAATAAATTGCCAAATGTACCTATACATTTGTAGGTGGTAGAGCCACGTTGAAGCTATTACCGGTTTCAGCATGAATGGGTCGGCTCATCCGGGGTAGTATCACCCTCTCACAGAAAACCGACCTGAAGTAACAGTGCTCGCATTGTTGCATTTCGTTCGGTCAATGAGAATGCCAGAGGCCCACCTCCTCTCCCTTCTTCCCTCCCACCACCCCTCCATCATTCCCCCGTCCCCCTAAACACAGGCTGGCAACACACTTGCAACTCCCCTGGTATTGCTAGTGTCTATGGACGGCGGTGATCACTTAACATAAGGTGAATCGCCTGTTCGTTTGCCTCCTATGATATATAAAAAAAACATATAAGTCTACCACTTCAAAACGGCTGCAAATGTTTCGTCAATTCTTTATTGTTTATAATTGTCAGAACAAGGTTTATATCAAAAAAAAGAAAAATCCTACGGAAAAGAGACAAGTTTGGTTTAAAAAATCTCCATTTAAAAAATACGTGAGTGAGCGAGATAGAAGACAGTAAGAAAATTTTCAAAAATATTGGCTAAATTGAAGTTTAGTTGCCAA
The DNA here is from genome assembly GCA_036509395.1 of Antheraea yamamai. Taxonomy (NCBI): domain Eukaryota; kingdom Metazoa; phylum Arthropoda; class Insecta; order Lepidoptera; family Saturniidae; genus Antheraea; species Antheraea yamamai. The sequence continues at coordinate 17,623,944 of AP028438.1, forward strand.
TTCATTTAATTACATGATAGAACTATAAGAGGAAGATTTGGTCTCATTTTCTTCGTTAGCACACTCATAGCCCTCCAAAATCGAGACGAGCAGCTAGCTAATCAAAATATAAATAAATAAAATCGAGATATCTGATGTTTATCCTTGATAACCTAAGAAACGGCTGGATTAATTCTTATGGGACTTTCACTAATAGATAGAATATATTACGTTAATTCAAACGAACTACAGTCCGCGCCAAACTTATCGACTCCTCCAAATATAGGTGCGGGGAACAACAATCTCTTCTATCCTAATATTAAAAAGCTGAAGAGTTTGTTTGCTTGAACGCGCTAATCTCAGGAACTACTAGTCCGATTTGAAATTCTTCCAGTTAGATAGCTCATTTATCGTTCTTCGTTCGCAATCATCTCGCCCGCCCCGTCAGGGGCGTGCGGGGAAACCGTTCCAGGGTTAAACCCTCTATCGGTGACAATTGGTACATTTATCGAGGAAGGTTATAGGCTTATATATCATCGTGACCAATAGGAGCAGAGCAACAATGAAGAATGTTTCAAAATCGCAGTTAACCTACGTATTGTTTAAAAATATTTTCACCTTCTACGTAAAAGAAGTCACGAGTGAAAGTTAGCGTTAGCCCAAAGTAACTAATCCACGCGGACGTAGTCGCGAACAGAAGCTAGTTTAGGTATAAAAACGTATTATATAATGAGTATAACATCGAGACAAGTTACGGACAAATAATGGCCAATTCTAGATTCCTGTACTAATATTTTGATTTTGTTTTGTATTAACCTCTTGAGTATAGTATATTACGGACAAGCCTGAACTTACGATTATATTCAGAGCGGCCGAAAAGATTGGCCAGGTATGTAAGTAACTAATGTCACAATTTCAGTGAGGCAGGTAGGAGAGATTGATAAGTTTCCACTCTTGCTCCTGTTTTTCAACTGATTTTCTTTATTTATTTTTTCTCGATTAACGATATTCATCGATAAGCTTTAGTGTTATAATAAAGTTTGGAAATAACTTTTACATTTCTTTGTTACTCATACTTCACGATTTATAAAAATTGTACAATAGAAATAATATAATTCTTATAATGGTCGAATTTCGATTACAGTACGGTCATTATTATTTAGTTATTCGAAAATATTTACATAATATTCATTTCATTCTCAACTATTTATTACAACAGCTAATAATAAATGCAAGTGGACCCGCGAGAACAGGTAGTATAGTGTAAGTCAAAAGCACCGGCTCTAATTGTGCAGTTCCTTTCAGTAACAAAAAAAAATCACATTTCTAATTCACGATATCCTACTTGAGATTACTTTACGACCTTTTCCCGAGCGACCTTCATTATCTCCATGATATCGTTATATTGGGTTATTGATATATGTTAGGGTGTTTTGGTTTGTACAAGGGAAATATGTAAGGGATTTTGAAAATATCTCTACGGACTTATAGTTATATGGTTGTGGGCACATCACTCAAAAATAGCTGCATAGATTTGAATAATTTTTTCTTCTACTTTTGCATCATTATCTAAAAAATATATCGCGATAGATACATATAATAAAACTGTAACGAGGTCAAAGCTGTAAATTAAATATTTTTTGTAAATTATAATCGGGGTAGATATTGTTATCAATATAGACGCCAAAAATAATCCTTTTACAATATTTGTCTGTCTGTCTATCCCTGTGAACACGTATCACTCTGAAAGTACTAGACCAATTTCGACGAAACTTGACATAGTGATAGCTTATATTACAAAGTTACATCTACATTTTTATTCCATAAAACGCAATGGGTTCTCCAGGATAACGGACGAAAGTCAAAAATTTGTGGTTAATGAAATTCTTGACGGATTATGGTAAATTTTCTTTGTGCTATATATAGCAGATATATTAGCTAAAAATTGTAGCTATATTTCATCTCTCTATGGTACTTAAAAAAAACAAATAACAAAAAAAAATCGTTGGGTTCCGAACCGACGCCTTCGTCGTTCCATGTAATATGCATGTAGAGTACGTTATAATTGGGCTACGGGTACATGACATTTCTATGCGTAATTATCAACCACATATGGAAAATATGTGTAAATGAAATTGTCACTTATATGTTGTTACATTTATTTTATTGTATAAAAAATATTTGCTAAACAAAGGTGACAAGATTTTTTCCTAAATCACAAACCTAGATAATAGTTACATTGCATTGTAGAAGAGGAATCTCAATTACAGTTTTCTCAGTACGTGTGTTGTTTCGATATTTCATAAAATTAGTTTTCTAAATATTGCTGAGTCTTGAAGTAGTTGGGTCCAAGTTTGTGAATCTACGAATCCAATAATTCATTAAGGTGTTTGCAGTTACCATACTATGTTATATTTATACCAATATTATAAAGAGAGGTAAAGTTTTGTTTTCGAAGAATACTTGGCACTACTGATCCGATTTAGAAAATGCTTTCATTGTTAGAAAGGTATATTATTCCAAGTTCAGTATGTCAGTCAAAGAGGTGGTTTATATGTTAAAAGTAAAATAAATTTCACAAAATTTAGTTTGTATGTAGATTTCACTTATACTTTACAAATTCTTATAAAACAAACAACTAAATCAAAATGGAAATTTAATGTAGATAAAGTGTAGTTTTTATAGTATGTTAAGTGATGAAGTTACAAAGAGTACTGGGAAGATATTTATCTGCAATATATGTAGGTTAATTTTTATCTTAATTGGACCTTTAGGTAATGCTGCGAACAGGTTCTAGGCTTGATTTAAAGATTTTTCACATACCAATTGGGTATATGTTTGAGTGAGTCCATGGATATTTTGGATTCACTGTTCGACGTGCTAGATGTCGCTGCAATCGGGTTTTTTAGGATTATTTGCGTTTAAAAATACAAATGAAACCGGTAATAGCCGATTTGGTGCTGAAGAAGTTGCGCGGGTCAGCCAGTTTAATATAAAGTTATTAAAGTTTGATTAAACTTCGATTTTTATAAGCGATTTCTGTTATCTTATCTCCGAATAGTGGGGCAAGCGGTGTTGTGTTTATATTTTTTTAGTAGTATCAGCTAGTGTAATACTTACTTATACATATGATTTTTGTGAAAATTAACAAAAATGAAGGGTCGCAAACGCGCATGTGACACCTCTGATGTTGCAAGCGTCCATAAGCTGCGGTGACTGCTTAACATCAGGCGGTACTATTATGTCACGGTCATTTATTGAGTAAAAAAATGCATACTTTAAAATAACTCTGTTACTAGTTACTAAAAGACTTTAAATTTCATAGCAATAATACCTAGCTTACTATCTTTGTTCTGCTTACAGTAAAACCCTTGTGATCCTTCAACACTGATTGACTTTCTATTCAAACTACTTTACAATAACTGTCATATGACTTTGAAATGCGTTACTGCGTCACCTTCAAGACACATTAACATCAACTTTAATATCCAACTATTCCGATATTTGTTTAAGAAACAGGAGACTAATAGATCGTTATTTTAGAGTTTGTATTTTCTAAGTAATTTTTGTATGTATATAATTTTATATTGAAATCGTACACTCTTTAAGTATTTGCACTTTTATATATTCACTTTTATTTTATTTTATATCTATCTAATCTAATAATACCTATAAAGTAGCAATTCTTGTATAATTCTATATTTCTAAATAATCATAACCTTGGAAACGGCGCCAACAATTTCTTTGAAACTTTGTATGTAGGTGGTTTCGGGGACGATAAATCGATCTAGCTAGGTTTGATTCGTAGAAAACGTTTTTTTATCAGAGTTTTCAGAGATAAAAACTATAACTAGAATATAAAGGTAAATTTAGCCGCCGCTGTCAAAACAAAAGCAACTCAGATGGAAATCGGCCGCTTCGTGAATCCGTTTAACCCCAGTTCGAAACCGAGCTGTCTCTTTTTTATATTTTTTAAGAAAAATGCTTCTTTTTTTAAGTTTTTTTTAAGTTTAAATATAATTTGATTATTATAATTATAAGTGCTTTTTAACCCATTGCTATCCAAAACAATGATGATTATTAGATTTTTTGAAAAGCCTCCCACGTGCCTAAAACAACAGCAGCTCTATAGCTACGTGCCATAACGTATTGAAATCTATTTGGTTACATTATACATACCAGGGCCGTTTTTAATTTAATCACGTATCAAGTTGTTTATGTGATTTGTAGTTGATAAGTAGTCTGAAATTGTGCTTTCATATTTATAATATCACAAAAATACTTAAAATCTAAATAACTAAATAAAAATAAAAAAAATAAAAAAATACTAAATAAACAAGAAAAAACCCGGAAAACAATAACCTGAATAAAAATTGTTTTTAATATACCACGTTTTTGGAACGGAATAAAATGTATGAACCACGACAAACATAGAGCACGTGTATTTACAGCGAGTGCAGGAAATAGCTGTTGTTCACAAAACTCATACTGAATCTTATGTCGTTTGCAGTGTAATAACATTGTTAGTGACCTAGGTGAACTGTTTTGCTCAATTTATCTGTTGCGTTGTAGTTTTCTACTATTGTATAGATTTAGGCAGTTTTAAAGACTTGGTACATTAGAAACACATTATTATACAAATAATATTTAGTTTACGAATCAAAGAAACGTTGTCAAAGAAAGATTCTTTGAGTGAACTCGTTAATCTCTGAAACTATCAGTAAAATTATTTTTTTAAATGATAATGGCTGGCTAGCTTTCACGGGCACAGAATTGATAGGCACAGGTTCGAAACCTTGCGAATGAGCCGATGTTTTCGGCGAAGGAAAATATCATGACAAAGCTTTTGTTAATCTCACCTGCCTAGCTACCACCATCAAGTTGAGAATTTGTCAACAAGCACCTATAGGTGTGTTCCGGCAGCTGCTTTTAAAGCCAGTACCCTCATTCGGCTTAGTTTGTTTACCATCTTGGACCACAGCTTCATTTAAGATCAGGTGAGATTGTGATTTTTTTTTATGTCATAGCAGGCAATCGAACAGGTGGGTCACCTGATCTTAAGTGATCACCACCGTCCATAAACACTAACAACACCAGAGGAGTCGAAAGTGCGTTGCCAACCTGTTTTAGGGGGAAAGGGAGGGAGGGGGGAGAGGGTAGGGGAGGTGGGCCTCCATTACTCTCACTGACCTAACGAAACGCAACAATGCTAGCACTGTTACTTCACGTCGGCTTTCTATGAGAGGGTGGTAGTACCCTGGGCGAGCCGATCCATTCGTGCTGAAACCAATAATAACTTCAGCGTGGCTCTACCACCTACAGAAAACGATCAAGAAAACTTAACACTAGGCTACGACGTATAGGAGCGAAGTAATTATCATAGACAATGTAGGTCCAGTCCAGTCAAGGGGCGAGAAAAAATAAGTGCGAGCCATCCCACAGGGTACAGCTAGTAATAAAATATACCGCGTAAACTTCTCGGATTTTTATAGTAAGATTAATAGTCAATCATAAAATTAACTTGGCAAGTTACTGGACCGATTGAATATTTAACAACTTTAGTTGGCCTTAATGACGAAAGTTTCCAGGGTTACGTTAAATTGTTAAAGCATTTGACCGCTTCACCAAGTAGGGTTAACTTGAAAGTCTTCGCTGTATTATCCTTTATTTATGCATGTATCATAAAAAATTATTAAAGAACATTGGTTACGGGTTTCCATATAGGTTAAGCAGTAATGTAATGTTTAATATGGGTGACTTAAAAACGGTATAAAAGTATTGTAGAGGTTAAGTACTATTGACAAAATATGTATTAATAAAATAATTCCGGTGGTAGGGTTATTTCTAAATCCGCCTGGTGAGCTACCACTCTCAGTATGTCTCTCACTCTCAGTCTCAGTGTATGTCTGTTGCCAAGCACCGATTGGTGTGTTCCGGCAGTTGCACTTAAGAGCCAGTCCCCTCTAGGCTTAGTGTGTGTGTACTTATCATCATCATCATTATAGGCCTTTTCATCTGTAACAGATGATTTAAGTAGCATTCTGGCGGCACTTTCGTAAATGGCTGACAAGACCGATCCGAGAACGAATCGCTCGGCCGCAAATTTGGCAAATATGTACATCTGTACCCCCAGGTGGACGGGGGTAGGAGGCCTGCTCGTGACGTCTCATGCGTTTTTCGTCCAATTGCCGAAACCAGGTCTTGACGTGCTTTGATTTGCCTTCGTAAATTGGGCCACACCATTTAGCCCGGTCCAAGGCTAGCTCCTCCGATTGGCTGCTTAGGATATTGAATGTAGCCATGTCACGTTTAGTGCAATCCTTAAAACGAAGCATAGGACGGCCAATAGACCTCTTTGCATGTGCAACCTCTCCAGGCAGAATTTGTCTTGGCAAACGAGTTCGTTCCATTCGATGCACGTGCCTTAACCAACGCAGTCGTCTCTTTTTGAGAATAGCGGTAATGCTAGGAAGCTGTGCCTTACTCAGGACGGACTCGTTTGTCACGCGATCTTTCCACGTCCTGATCCTTATTTAACAACAGATGAAATTGTAGTCAACCCCTTAAAATCTACAAAATATAAAAAAAAAACATTCCCATCATATATTAAAGCTCTATTACGTTTTTCTAGCTGTAGATAGTAAAAAATAAATAAATTAATGCAAGATTTTGTTGTAAAGTTGATTTTCTTTTTCGATCTGACTATACTCTATTGGCCTGATGGACTTTCACAGGTTCACCAGATTAAAGAATATTAGAGGAAGAAAGAAATATATTAAAAGATGTTTTAAGGAAAATAAATAAAAAGGAAATAAAAGGAAGAAGGAAGAGAGAGGAAAGAAAAAGGAGGGAGGGAAAAAAAAAGAGAAAAAGAGAAAAGAAAAAAAAAAAAAAAAAAAAAAAAAAAAAAAAAAAAAAAAAAAAAAAAAAAAAAAAAAAAAAAAAAAAAAAAAAAAAAAAAAAAAAAAAAAAAAAAAAAAAAAAATCTAGGGCATTTCCCACGAGTCTTAAGTGAGTAACGCAGCTCTTAGTGATGTTTACTCGAAGCGTGTGCAGACATCTTCAGAATTGGATGTAAACACTTTGGTTCAAGGATAAATACGAGTTAGGTCATTTAATTAATTTTTTTCAGATTCGTTGTTGAGTATTGGAAATGTGGTGGTAAATATAATGTATAGAAATTATTAGATTCAAGCTATGATATAGTAGTGTAAAGTACTCGGCCACTGCATAAATTGACGTAGATTCGAATTTAGCAATGAGACATACCTAACACGGTGGTAAAAAAAAAGTAAAAATGAGTGCGTCTAATCGTCACACGCGATTGAAGTAAAACTTGTTTGGCGTTATAAGAGATGGAGATTTAGTTAAAAATAAATACATCACATGAGAGATATTCTAAAAACAATATTAGATAATAATTAAACATAACCAAAACTTCTCATCATCATAATTAATTTAATTCGTTAGGTACTTATCAAAGTAATATGTTCGTACTTTTCTATATTTTATTTACTTTATAACAAAAAGTTGCTAATAACATTTCCTGTGTTATTTAAGTTCTGAATTAGCTGATAGATGGTACTACAGATAATAAAGCTTTGATTTAATTTGTTACTTACTTAAATTGAAACCAGATGGCAGCACGGTCGCGCGCCCATATATACATAATTAATTGTTTTGTATGATTTTTATTATTATTCAGTTTCATATTATTTCAAAAATTTTGATTCATTTGTTTATAAACTATTTATTGACAAAATGAAAAACATTTAAAAACCGGATGGTACAGAAACATAACGCCATATTGCCGTAACGGACTTCCGTTGCATTGTCGTTCAGTTACCTCCTAGTCGCGCCTAAAGAAGTTTTACTTCAAAAGAAAGCTTAATAAGAACATACTAATACATATGTATTATATATATATACATAAATAATCATTTCATTTTTATTGTTTTCAACTATTGTAAGATAGTAATAAGTCTAGTTGAGTTCCGAAGTTGTAACTTTTAGTTCAGTTTTTTTCTTTTTGTAATTGTCCCTTTTAATCTCGACGTGAACTTTTAGATATTATATTATATTTTATTATATTTTAGAGATTATATTTTAGAACAGATAAGGTCTGCTTCTGTTGTTGTTACTTTGTTACTTAATAAAAAAAAAAACATGGTGGTACTGCCCATTAGTAATGCCCACTGGGCTACTTATCGACAACCGCTAATAGGTGTATTCTTGTAGTTACAGGAATATTTGTGTATATATAGTATTTTAACTTTGTCTTATATTAAAGTCTTGACTTATTATGCAAAAGCCGGAACTTAAGGCTATATTCAGAACGGCCAACAAGATTGGCAAAAACTGTATATATAATGAAAATACAGGTCTTTTGTGACTCAATCACGACTTAACTACTGACCGTATCGAAATATGACTATAAACGTTCGATGTAGAATTTTTTGTAGATGGTTTTAGGCTACATTTTTTTTTAATTCAGTCTAACAAAGCGAGCGGGATTCATCCAGTATTCTTATACACCTAAAGCTATATAGCTATACCCATTGTATGAGTCAGTATCACTTTGTACCGTGACTCAACGATTGGTAAGATCTTGACATTCGCATCATGACCTCGCGTTAAATTAAGGCCGGGTAATGAACCGGATAATCACGTCCGCAGTACGTAGATGTTGTTCCGGTGCGCGTGCATTTAAAGGGTTTACAGCAACTTATCCGGTTTTATTATCCGTAAAGAAAACGTCTCGTTAAACTCGTGTATTAAAGTTGCTTTTACAAACCGGGTCAACGGTTTACATTATATTATACAGTTATGACCTCTGTTCGACTAAGTTTTACAACGTCTCCATAATAAAGTAAACGTACCTAGAATTGCTCGATTTGTTTTTGAAGTGGAAATTTCTTTAGGCGCGTTGTGCGGTACTTTTTTTTGCAGGATATAAACGTATGATTTCGAGTCATGACATGCCAGTAAGTGTGACCGACCTTACGGCGCTTGTGCGGCTTACGTCAGATTAGTGACGCGTACTATAACGGCTTGTTTACATGTAATATTGATATTTTGCAACTTATCATACGTTTGATTGATTAATTTACTTTATCTAGAAATGTATACAATTACTGTTCCGAGTGCCAATAGATTGATATCTAATGGTTTTGATAAACCACACTAATGTTAATAATTTCAATAATCATATTCTGAAATTTAAACATTGTCATTCACACTGTAATTAATATGAGAATTCAAAAGAGAACACATTTGTGTCAATGTTTTGAGTTTTCATTTCTATCGGCAGTCCTTATGACTGTTTCGACTTTTTTCTATATGACTGGTACTTGTTAATATTAATTAGGACAAGCAAACATAACTATAAACATACTTTTGAGCTTTGTAATATTACTTTAAGTACGAAAATATCAGTGTGTGAGACTCCTGACAAAAAAAAATCGAAAAAAAACTACCGCACCGTCACATGACGGATTGACGAAATAAAAAAAAAAACGTTAGAATATTTTGAGCCTAAAATCTGCACATATAGGATTGCTATTTCACTGTGCTTGATTATTCCGCTACCTCGACTCTCACTGCTGCAATTAATTAATTTAATTTCGAAGTACCTACTACTCGCACTCCACAAATTCTTATATAGCATTGATACTATATTTTCATTCCTAAAATCGCAACATTAATTTTGCCGAAAAACGAACATGGTTTCAGACAAACTCTAATCTTTTTTTTACTACCTTAGGTGTTGAATTTCCCAAGTCCTTGCTTAATGCTTAAACACAGTATAAATGAAGTTAGTTGTATTGGGATACTGACAAACAAAGACTTCTTGTGTAAATGAAATACTTTGATTTTATTTTAGAAACAATTACACACTATATACTGCACAGTAAAAGAACATGACTCGACAAAAAAAAACTAGTGGCGCCATCAACATTAAACAATATCGTCTCGTAACATTAAGCAAAGACATTTATAATATACAGCCACCTGGTGTTGTAGTATAAAATTTATTCCAATAAGTTGATATATCAGCCAGTCATTCAGTTACTCTTTTATATATGTGTATAGATTGGCAGTAATAGGCCATAATTTGATGTTAAGTGACAATGTAAGCCAAGTTAGTAATGTATACGCCTGTATTTAATTATCTCTCAAGTGCCGCTATTGAAAAGTTATGTGCTAAACAGGAAATGTTTAACTGGGGCGAGCATTAAAAGAAGTGCACTCACCGTCTTATGGTTTTATCAAGTTGTTTTCTTAGACCGAGAGCTTAAAATGAGTGTATGGTTTCGAACTTATGTCTATAGACGCGGTGTCCGAATACGTAATTATTAAGCTAATAACATTAGTTCAAAAGACATCATTCTCAAGGAAACGATTCACCGACATCAGCTACCTACTTCAAAGTAAATATGAATTTCTTGAGATGTTTATAGCGCGAATCAGTGCGTAGGCTATTACGGTTACGACCATCTTGTTCAAACAGCTATAACTACAAAATATATGTAATTATTAAGGTAGATTTTAATTTTTTTAAATCCCACTTTGTTACATCTCTAATAAAATTCCGTGTTAAGTTACTGTTACGTACACAAATATCTACATATTCTATCTACATTGGTTCATTATTACACGGAATATTTTGGCACGATATTTGCTAAAGTTGAAACTATCATTACATAGTATAAAACAAAGTCCCCTACCGCGCCTGTCTGTCTGTCTGTTCGCGATAAAGGTACAGGCAACAGATACTTAAAAGTTAATATTAATATGATGAAATTATTGTAGCGCGTGTCAGTGTTACGCTATTACATTTCAGCGCCATCTCGTGGAACCAACGATAACTAGAAACTATTTTCGAAAAACCTGCAACAATAGATAAGTTATAAGACTATGTAACGTAGAAAGAAAATTCACCCTTTCACTTTGACAGTGAAAACTCGTAAACTGTTGTCATTAAAGAGACAGTTTATAGGGTTTTATTTTTAACGGCTTTTCGAGACAATGCGATATAAAACTGGAATAGTTAATTTGGCGCCCAAACGTCTTACAGTATTACCAATATTAAAGATTATTATGGGTTATTAAAAAGTACATAAAATATTACAATGTGTGTAAGCTTCTATGTGCTGTTAACAGAACTATTTTAGCATTGTTTGCGACTTAATTTGGCTCACGTATATCAGAATAATGTAACAGCCTGTTAAAAGCTTAAAATTGTTACATTATTCCTACTCTACCATACAATTCATATTCAAACTACTGCGAAGATAAGCTATATGTGTTCCGGTAACTGGTCTTTAGAGGCAATTCTTTCTAGGTTTAGCACAAACAAATACCATAAAATCACTGTGATTGTGATTAAAGACTAAAAAACCTATAACAAAAAAAATGTTGTCGTTGAAACCTATTTATTTCGCTTTAAAGTGGGAAATTATGTGTATCGAAGACTTATTGCAAGAAATCTGCAGCTTTGCGAAAGCGTTTTCGACGTAAATGATGCAACTCGAAGATATACTGTGAAATATTGCTCTCGGAAAACTTTAAATCGATTGCGTTCTTGAAACTTTTTAGAAAAACAGATATGTATACTAAAAAATAGTTTTGTGAACGTTACTTATCTTGTGAATACGTTTGTTGGCTACAAAATTGATTAAATATACACGATAAATATGCCTGTAACGATATGTAATGACTACGTCCGGTGCCGCTACGACACACCCGAGAATCGAGACTGCAACGCCATACGGGGGAGCCACTATTGACCTGCGATACCGGCTATTGACTTTATCGGGGGTGTTACTAATGACCTCAAACGCTATTGGTTCATGTTATCGGCTGTTTGTTATTCACATCGGTGTGAGAACTTCATTGGTGAGAGTTCGGCATATAAAGGGCAAGATGTCGCTGATCTACACGCACTCCTATGTGGAAGTTATTGTAAGGCGAAGCTCTGCCCGGATAAATAGTCACAGTTCCTACAGAGTGTTATTGGTTTCCCTGACCGACCGGCCGATTGCACGTATTTTGTAACAGATAGTAATATAAGCGAGAATAGCTATCATTCATAAAAGAGTCGTTGTAGTTGTCGGACGTGTTTATCTAATTTACAAATTTTGCCGAGCGGTTGCGTTTTATTATCTTTCAAGAAGACTTAAATGCCAACGAAAATTAAATTGATACAATTCGTTTAATAAATATTAATCAATAGAAATATAATATTATGAATAAATATTTCTCTATCGTTTTCTCAAATAAAACTAGTGATTTAAAACTGAAATAACTTAAACGAAAGTGAAATTAATGTATCTAGTTATGAAAATATAAAAAAAAAAATTCTCAAAGGTTATTGAAACGGTGTTCTAACTTTCACTTCTATTTAGAAGTTAATAATAAATATTTGTTTTTAATGAACCTTTTCTAGACTCTTCTAACTTCGTTTTCATGTATCGGCTAATTAACTAACTCTTTGAAATAGTTACTTTTGGTCTTTTCTCATTTCATTAAGTTATTATTGATAATTATACAATTATAGATCTATCTATTATTCTATTGTATATTAATATGTGAAGCGAAAACTTTGTATCCTTTTTAAGCGAAATGCGCGAACGGATGAACGTGAAATTTGGCATAGTTAAAGTTTATATGGAGGAGAAGTGCACAAAGCTATATTTTTTAAATATAAAATGCATTCAAAACACCTTCAATTAATTAAAATATACACTACACATACTACCGCTTGAATGAAATACAACATATATACACATGTAAATGAAAATGACGTTTCACCGTTCTGCATTTTACTTTTACGTCCCAATTACCTTTTTTCATCCTACATTCAATATTTTTAACATGATTTTTGTTCCATACCTTACATGCCCTTTCAAATGAATTGGTCAAATAAGAGATTAATTTTATATAATATATAAATTCATAATATATATTAATAATTAATTGATAAATAATTTACCATCCATTGAAATAATTATTATTCTTTTTAGTCTTATTTAATGTAATCATGATTTATGGTTGAATTTCGACCACAGGTGACCACTAATTACTATCATATAATTGAAGAGTTAAGTTCAAAGTTTTTTTTTATTATTAAAGACTAGTCTTTGCTCGCAGCTTAGCTCGAGTTAAAGTAGATTTGGTCTCCCTCGAGAACTGCAGTTTTTTTCGTGTTAGTTTTATGTACCCTGCTCTATGTTTTAGTTTATTTTGTATTAGTTTTAATAAATATTTAATTTACCAGTTTTTGTTAAATATTAATGAATAAATAGAATATATAATGCATATTAAAAAACTGAATATGTACAACTATTATAAACAAATTGGTGTCGTGCTGGTCGTGTGGTTTGTCTGGTAGAATATCAATTGAAATCAAAAACTCTTTATTTAATTTAGGCCCTAAGAAAGCACTTAGGAACGATAAAACTACCACCGGTTCGAAAAACAACCCAGTCATCGAAAAGAACCGGCAGGAAACTCGATCTGGTTTATCTTTTTAACAAATATATACAATATTTAGAATACATTAGATATATGTCTATGTGTATGTGTATATATGTTTTTAATGGATGCACAGAGATGGGTCAATTCCAGACATCACCATCGGTCACATATTGATCAACTCTATAATAGCCTTTTTGACACCAAAACCCGCTTGACATGGCGCTTAAATTCACAATCCGGTAGATCGGTAATATCTTTTGTGACTTTGTTGTAAAACCTAACACTACATATTTCCCAAAAAAACTGTTACTGATTTTACTAAGTATGAAACATGGGACAACCAGTTTCTCACAGTTTCTAGTATTTAGATTATGCCGGTTTTTTCTACGAAATCCAGCTTTTCAGGGTTCTTACATTAAATTATCAAGAATGTTATGGAGAGGGCAGAGTTAAGATTCCGAATTTCTGGAACTTGGTCTTTAACGATTCGCAAGGTCCTATATTGTAAATTGCTCGAACTGCCCGTTTTTGTAATAAGAATATGGTGTTTACCTCAGCTGCTGCCCTCACAACAGAATGCCATAAGACATTAAGCTATGGAACTAGGCGAAGTAGACTAACCTAGCAGTGACAATATCAGTGAGCTAGCGAATCTTACGTACTGCAAATGTAGCAGAACTTAATTTCCTTGCCAGTTGTTTAATTTGAGGACTCCATTGTAATTTTGAATCTAGTGTGATACACAAGAATACAGTATTGTCATCTAACCCTACAACATTCCCTTCGATCTTGATGCTACTATCAACTCGTGGAACATTAGGCAAAATAAATGTCATACGTTTTGTTTTACCTGTATTTAGTACTAAGTTATTTAATGCAAACCAATGAGAAATTTCGTTTAAAGTATTTTTTAGATGCCCAAATTCTGAATCTATCCTTTTCACTTTAAATATAATTGAAGTATCGTATGCAAAAAGTACTATGTCAGGACAGTTATTGACCATTAGCGGCAGATCATTTATGTATATGAAGAACAAGAACGGTCTTAGAATAGAGCCCTGTGGGATGCCAGTTCGTGCAAAAGATCCTGCAGAGGACTAGAAAACATCTAACAACGATCTTTTAAATAAGATAATAGAAGGTCGAGAGAAGATCCCCAAATACCATAATGTTTTAATTTTAGAATAAGCGTACTATGTTCAAGGCAATCAAAGGCCTTAGACAGATCGCAGAACACACCCATTTTGATTTTAGAATAAGCGTACTATGGTCAGCGCAATCAAAAGCCTTAGACAGATCGCAGAACACACCAATTGCATCATGCGAATCTTCCCAGGCCCTCAATATATAAGCGTTATATATATATAACTTATAAGCGTTGCACCAGAATCAGTAGTAGAATTCAATTTCGTGAAACCAAACTGTCGATGATCCAGAAACTTATGCACATTGAAATAGTCTACTAATTGGTTGAGCATAATCTTTTCAAAGAAATTACTTAATGATGGAAATACAGAAATAGTTTTATAGTTTCCAAGACTACTTCTGCAGCCTGATTTAAATAGAAGAACTACTTTGCTTATTTTCATGAAACTGAGGAAAGTTCCTATACACTGGTTAAATATATTAGCCAAATGTGGTGAAATCGTGACAATTAAAGACTGTAATACTGTTACCGATATAGCCCATATGTCTTCGGTGTGTTTTAAATTTAATTGTTTGAAGGTCCTTATTATTTCACCTGCACTAATAGATAAGAATTGAAATTTTGAATCTGTAAGTGCACTCATATTTTTTAAAAGAGCTACGGTTCCCTGGGCTCATGTAGCCTGCAGGTTCGAACCCCGACATATATCGACTAATTTTTCCAAGAATTTATGTAGCTTCATTTTTTTTATCGCTATGATGAGTTCATTAATTCATATAACAAAAACTAAGAGCTAACTCTAAGCTCTAGTAGGTAGGATAGCAAATAAACAAAGTATTTTCTCAGAAAGTTTACGTAATATGTTTTTTTAAAATATCATCTATAGATTAGTAGGTAAATAGCTATTACTGATCATTCATGCTGGGAGAAAACTATTGAAGGCCTGTGGAGTCACATATATTAAAAAAAACATTATCTAGATGTCCATAATAAGTGATAAAATATCTACTTTCTCATAAAATATGTTGAGAGTAAGATTTATTTATCGAAAAAAAAATGAACGAAATACAAAATAACCACTTGTACAGTGTAATTTTAGGATTGGAAAGTAGAGTGGATTTTGATGGGCTCCCTGATTTCAAATGGGATGCGGGAACGTACGTGATCGGGTTTACTGAACGAGTTCCGGTTCTGTGACTTCTATTACTCTTTGATTCCGTTTTTCAATATGTTACCATTTCGCCTCCACCTGCCATGGCTATTATACTCATAACTAGTACCAAGTTTAATTTTATTTGCTGCAAACAAAAAGAACTGTAAAAAAGTTTTTATACGTTAGTCTTCAAATTTGGATTTTGTCTCTACATGTTTATTTGTTACTAGTTTCTGCCCGCGACTTCGTCCGCGTGGAATAGTTACTTTGGGGTAACGCTAACATGCAGCGGTAGCTCTCAAAAGGAAAAATAGAACGATTTTCAAACATTATTCATTGGTGCTTCGCTCCCATTAGTCTCAGAATAATTATATATATCCTCTATCCTATATCTTCTCTCGATAAATGAGCTATTTAACACTGAAATAATTTTTTAAATCGGACCAGTAGTTCCCGAGATTAGCGCGTTCAACCAAACAAACAGACCCTCCAGCTATATAATATTAGTATAGATAACTAATAACTAATACATTTTGGAATGTCATGTAGTGAATTTTATATGTTATTCATAATCTTGTGTTATTTGCCTCTATATTTTGTAATATTGGTGGCGGTTTACGTAATATAGTTTGGTTGTTATGCACAAATGAAGTGGATGGGAAATAATACGACGGAGCATGGATTCTGACTTGCTACAAAAACTCCCTGGAAAGTTCTAACAAGACGGCCATCACCTTGTTAGTTCATTGAAATGATCGCAAAACACGTGTAATATCATTACCTACTCGACAAAGGGAATCATAGACTACAAGATTGGCCATAGCACGTAATGTGTAGTTCATACATGAACATTAAAACACAGGAGCAGTGCGGCGAGCAAAATGTACAGTTTTGTATATATATCTAAAGTTTTACAACGGAGGTTGTATAAAAACAAACATACTTCTAACGCGGCGTTAACCGATCTCGTCAATCTATGTGTATTGTATATATACCAACATAATGTAAACGGTAACTACGTCGTAACGCGATTTGTTACAGTGTACTTACTTATGTTGGCTGCAGTGCAATGCATATAACTAATATGCGCCGATTGGTGGTGACACCATCCATACCCATGATTCGTGGTCAAAGATCCAATATTGAATAGCCCAAATAAGGAAGTAATCTATATATATAATAAGAATGTAAATCTATGTCTGTACTTTTTCGATTTTCATGAAAAAAATTGTTGCAGGTGTCTAGTATATAAAATAAGTAATAAAATACATTTCAATTATTTTGAGAAATGTCTGTCTGTCTGTCTATTTGTATGGCATCACTGCTAAAGTACACCAGAAAATCATAAAACATATCTTCGAGAATAACTTAGTCTTTATTTCATTAAAATCGGTCCACTCTATCAAAAGTTATTGTAATTTTAATGACGACGCGGCGTAAGTACGCAAGAAACGTAAATAAGTAAATGGACTTAAAACATTCCGATGACTTTGCCAATCACTGTTTTTTAAATAAAGTTTCACACGGACGAAGTCGCGGGCACAGCTAGTTAGTAATATGGTTGGTATATTCTTCTAATTTGGGAAATGTTTTTATAGTGTTATATATTTTAGTGAAAAGTTATATAGAATAATCGAATTATTGGCGTTCGAAATTGTAAATAAAAAAGTAAATTTTCAAAAAAAAGTATTAACCGAATTCAATATCAATCAAAAACCCATAAGGCACTAAAAAGCGGAAAATAAATAGTTTATCAAATTAACCAAATTAAATAAAACATATGAATATGTGTGCTACCTAGAGATGAATTGGAAGTCGGTGCCAACCGAAATTTCAAATTTGTTCCAGGTAGAAATGTATTACAGACACGACTTAAACTTTGTACCTATGTAGATCATATGATTTTCGGTTCGCACCGACTTCCAATACATCTCTAGGTAGCACACATATTCATATGTTTTATTTAATTTGGTTAATTTGATAAACTATTTATTTTCCGCTTTTTAGTGCCTTATGGGTTTTTGATTGATATTGAAGTCGGTTAATACTTTTTTTTGAAAATTTACTTTATTTTTCCATTTTTAGTGTACATAAATATATTTTACTAGCAGTGCCCGCGAACTCCGTTCCGCCTTAAGTATATTAAAATATGCGCAATTTTGCGGTATGGTATGCGATATGGTTTCAATTGGTTGTACAATAAGTAACGTTTGGTACTAACGCAACCTTATCAATAATCCGCGATAGTTTCTACAACCCACTCGGCTACCATCGCTTCACACATAATACACCTTAAGTAATGTAATTACAATGCTTGCGTCATGTTGCAACACAGCAACGAACATAAGCACAATAGGCTCGTAAGAATTGAAGAGTTTTTTTTATAATATTGTTGGCAAACGAACATACGGGTCACCTGATGGTAAGTGATCACGGCCGCCCATGGACACCTGCGACACGAGAGGAAACACAGATGCGTTGCCGGCCCTTAAGAAAGGAGTAGGCTCGTTTCTTGAAAGTTTTCTTACTTTGTCACGGATCCCATAATCAGAACTTAACCAAACTCTCATCAAACTACCCTTGAAGTACGTCCTTTCCAATAAAAAATGAATCATCCAAAATCCGTTAGCGTGATATTGAGTTATTCGTCTATTTGTCGTTTACATAATTAATGCAAATTTAAAACTTATACGGTTTTGCATTTTCTTACTTTGTCACGGATCCCATAATCAGAACCTAACCAAACTCTCATCAAACTACCCTTGAAGTACGTCCTTTTCAATAAAAAATGAATCATCGAAATCGGTTAGCGTGATATTGAGTTATTCGTCTATTTGTCGTGTACATACTTAATGCAAATTTAAAACTTATACGGTTTTGCACTGGATGCCGTTGTCGGAACTGGACCAAATTAAAATGGGACCACACGGGAAGTACCAGCTTTCAAATAAAAAAAGAATAATCAAAATCGGTTCACCCAGTCCAAATTTATGAGGTAACAAACATAAAAAAAAAAATGCAGTCGAATTGATAACCTCCTCCTTTTTTTGAAGTCGGTTAATAAAGTAAATTTTCAAAAAAAAGTATTAACCGACTTCAATATCAATCAAAAACCCATAAGGCACTAAAAAGCGGAAAATAAATAGTTTATCAAATTAACCAAATTAAATAAAACATATGAATATGTGTGCTACCTAGAGATGTATTGGAAGTCGGTGCCAACCGAAATTTCAAATTTGTTCCAGGTAGAAATGTATTACAGACACGACTTAAACTTTGTACCTATGTAGATCATATGATTTTCGGTTCGCACCGACTTCCAATACATCTCTAGGTAGCACACATATTCATATGTTTTATTTAATTTGGTTAATTTGATAAACTATTTATTTTCCGCTTTTTAGTGCCTTATGGGTTTTTGATTGATATTGAAGTCGGTTAATACTTTTTTTTGAAAATTTACTTTATTTTTCCATTTTTAGTGTACATAAATATATTTTACTAGCAGTGCCCGCGAACTCCGTTCCGCCTTAAGTATATTAAAATATGCGCATTTTTGCGGTATGGTATGCGATATGGTTTCAATTGGTTGTACAATAAGTAACGTTTGGTACGAACGCTACCTTATCAATAATCCGCGATAGTTTCTACCACCAACTCGGCTACCATCGCTTCACACATAATACACCTTAAGTAATGTAATTACAACGCTTGCGTCATGTTGCAACACAGCAACGAACATAAGCACAATAGGCTCCTAAGAATTGAAGAGTTTTTTTTATAATATTTGTGGCAAACGAACATACGGGTCACCTGATGGTAAGTGATCACGGCCGCCCATGGATACTTGCGACACGAGAGGAAACACAGATGCGTTGCCGGCCCTTAAGAAAGGAGTAGGCTCGTTTCTTGAAATTTTCTTACTTTGTCACGGATCCCATAATCAGAACCTAACCAAACTCTCATCAAACTACCCTTGAAGTACGTCCTTTCCAATAAAAAATGAATCATCCAAAATCGGTTAGCGTGATATTGAGTTATTCGTCTATTTGTCGTGTACATACTTAATGCAAATTTAAAACTTATACGGTTTTGCATTTTCTTACTTTGTCACGGATCCCATAATCAGAACCTAACCAAACTCTCATCAAACTACCCTTGAAGTACGTCCTTTCCAATAAAAAATGAATCATCGAAATCGGTTAGCGTGATATTGAGTTATTCGTCTATTTGTCGTGTACATACCTAATGCAAATTTAAAACTTATACGGTTTTGCACTGGATGCCGTTGTCGGAACTGGACCAAATTAAAATGGGACCACACGGGAAGCACCAGCTTTCAAATAAAAAAAATGTGTGCGTGTACTAGTGTACACACGTAAGAAGTGAAACTTGTTTAAGGCCTTATTTTTCGCAAAATGATCTATATGCAACTTTCCAGAATTTGTTTAAAAAAAAAAAAAAAACCCTTTCTTTCTTTATGGCAAACAATTTCATTAATATATTAAAAAATAAAGTTAAATTAGATAAAGTTTAAACAAAGGGATTTTATTATCATAGACATGAATACAAACAAGATGGCGCGTAACGGAAAAATGTGACGGTAAATTTTTTCCAACGCCGATAAAGAAGTTTCACTTCAAAAAGAATCATTAAAATCGGTTCACACAGTCCAAAGTTATGAGGTAACAAACATAAAAAAAAAAAAAAAAAAAAAAAAAACATACAGACGAATTGATAACCTCCTCCTTTTTTTGAAGTCGGTTAAAAATGGGTGGCATTTGATATCATCAATACAAATAGGTTATGTTGGATGCTTAACGGCGTGCCTTTTTGCAGAATAAGGCATATTTCCAGTACTTCAATATTTATATGCTGTCGTTATGATACTTCACATGGCGCGTAATACTTTGTTCTGTTTTATGTCAACCACCTGTTATATAAGCATTGATTGTGGACTATTTCTCATGTGAAACATTTATAGGCGTGGGTAAACCTGATTTTGGCTTGGTGCGACGTGGCGACGCAAAACACGAACTTTGCACTATTAACGAAAGACTCAAAAACATTTGCAACCCTATATGTATAAACATAAGATTCAAATTGTTTAGTCGGCCACTCGTAATATTAGTGTTACGCGGCACGCGCCGACGACCTATCGTCCTTTGATAAATACCGCCAAACACACCGCACCTGCGCCTAGTTTAATTTTTGTATTTAATAAAAATAAATATTTATGTAATAAAATAAATAAACAGTCATTATTTTGTGGAACAAATTTGTAATGCTTTATCTTTTCATTATGCCATAGCTGATTCTTGTCGTAATCTGTCCTTTTAGTCATATAACTTCTACAAAACAATTTCGATGTTTCACATCTGTCAGCCGTCCCGTGACAGCTAATTTTTTAAAATATCCTAACTAATAATACAAATGCGAATGTGAGTTTGTTTATTTGTTACGCTTTTACGTTATAACCGATTATCGTGAAATTTTGCACACAATTTGTCAGTGGTATATAAAAGGACATAGTTTACTTTTCATCCAGAAAAATGATGTTACCAAGGGATAAGTAAAATCTACTATAACGCGAGCAAAGTCGGGAGTAAAAAATAGTAATTTTATGATTACTTCTCACTACTTTAACAACACTTTTATACCGTCTGTGTTGTCTCTGTTGAATTTTAATACTCTTTAACCCTAAATAAAAACATAATTATTTCTGGCCTAGATAATAATGTGAAAACTCCTCTATCAGCCAGTGAAGATCTCGTCAAAATCAACTCAGCCGTTTTGGTGATTAATCCTGAAAAAATGTTAGATACTTTAATCTCTATACATAAAGATTTATTACTATATTAATAAAGATATTTGTCTACAGGTTTCTAGGTATACGGAACCCGTTGAAGAGCCGGCATCACTCCACGAAGAGGCTGGTTGTTATAAAGATAGCGCTCGTCTGGCTCCTCAGTATGTTCGTGTCCAGCTCAATTACAGTTTTAGGTATGAATTATATATAAAAGTAGTGTAATATACAGTTGTCTGGTATTTACGTATTAACGCTACCGCAGTGCGCCCGCCAACCGTCGCCGCAGCCGGCTAGCGCTGTTCGTTTCTTCGTTTCAAGTCTAACCTAACCAAACCGAACCGAGACGGGAAAATTTAGAATATATCGCCTTTTCTTTTCTATTATTACATTTTAATATTCAATTCCATTTTTAAATTGTCTCCGAAGTTTATTATCCATTATTTTCATTTGAGATATATGTATAAATAGAACATATGGTATCACTTTTAATTGAGTTTAATTTTGGAAATAATACTCTTAATTAGTTTAGAGATTTAACTAAAAACTTGTTAACTAACAATGTGTGTTTATACATTTAGGTGATTTTTTAATATAGCAAATTGTGGTCAGAATAACTCGGTTCAGTGTTTTTTATTTTAAAGGTGGTTTGTAGCTTAGTCTATTATATCATATAAATTAGTTAGTACATACTATCCAATTTGTTATAATATGCAACTAAATATTTTATAACAGAAATAAATTAAAAAATACCGTAAAATTTAAAAAAAGTTCGAGACAGTCAAAAGCAGTTTCGAGAGAAGTGTAAACTCAAAACAATGGAATTTAAACGGTTTTCTTTTAATTTCTGAAATTAATTACAGTGTGAATTATACAAGTCATCATTTGTAAACTGAAATTATAATTCCGAATAATAACTATATACTATTTTATACAATTTATTAATTCATGAAACATATGATGGGATCCACAAATTTAATACAAAATATCATGTAAACGTACACAGGCCGCTATACTACGCTTCGTTAGTCTGGCGCAAGGCGCTCAAGCGCAATACAGTCGGTCACGCTTACTAGCATGTCATTACGCGAATTTATATATTCATCTTCTGCCAAAAAATACCTCTCAACGCGCCTCAAGAAGTTTTCACCCAACCAGGTGATCTTGCAAGTGAAAATATAAAATCTCATAAAAGTCAGTCAAGCTATTTAGAAGAATTACGAACATACGTATATCGGATTTTTATGTATAAGGATAAACGAAAGGCGTTACGAAATTCAGTTCAGGAAGATATCGTCAAAGTATAATTATTCAAACTAAATCTATTAGTAACAGCAGTAATATGAGTACGTGATGCGGGAAGGTTTAGAACCACGTGACGTTGCAAGACATATGTTCGCAACAGCGCCCACATGTTCCTTGGAATTGCGAAGTTACGCGAACTCAAATAAGTTTCCCAACCTTATTTAATTGTACTCTTATTGTCTACTGGTACTATGTTGTATTGTGTATTATTATAGTTACTCTACTGGAAAATATATAAAAACTTCTATTATCAAATACTAATTTTTACTCGCGGCTTCGCTCATGTTATTATAGCATTGCCCTATCCCCCTTGCACCCACATATTCCTCGGAAACAAGAAGTCACGGTAACTGAAATAAGTTTCCCAAACTTATTTAATTGTATACTGATATATTTAATTATATAATGATATGTTATGTATTAGTAGAGTTGTCTTAATAGAAAATATATAAAAACTTATATTATTAAATACTAGTTTCTACTCGCGGATTCACTCGTGTTTTAAGAGATTTGCCCCTAAAAACAGAACATTTTTCTGGACGAAAAGTATCCTGTGTTCTTTTCTATACATTGCTCCCCTTTTGCTGATTGCCGGCAGGCATTGCTTTCGCTACCACGGCAGATGTCGACCCCTCATTAGGGGCTCCTTCTGCGGTCTGAGGGGTCGACCTTTCAGGGGGTAGGGGGTGTAGTACCCCCGACGAACTGTGGGAATCGCGCCAGCACATGGGCCTGTGCAAAAACTGCTAGGGCGACGGACATGCCCGCGTCCATAGCTCGCAGGCCCATTTTACGGCGGCCTTAGGTCATCTACGACCCCACTACATTGTAATTCTATCCCGACTAATATTGTAAGTGTGAGTGTGAGTTTGTTACGCTTTTCCGCCTTAACTACTCAACTGATTATCATGGGATGTTTCATGCACGTTGTCAGAACTACATAGGGTTATAGGATATAGGGTTTTAAAGATTTCATCCAGAAAACAGTACAGCTGCAGGAACACACAAACTGGTACTTAACAACAGATTGAACTTGAGGGTGGTAGCTAGCCTTTGAAAAAGCGCTACCACCAAGCTATGGCTTCATCACGATATTTTCTTTGACCGAAATCTCTGTCTTAGTTTCAAAGATTCGAACCTGTGTCCATCGACGTGATGTCTGACATGCTGTCAACTAAGGCATTATCGCTTCAAAGTTGAAAAGTCTTTCCATCTGAGAGCTATATGAGCGTACGTTGCGTAAATTGTTAGACTTAGATGAAAAATAATGTATGATGGCATCATTTATATAAACGCAGTCGAAGTCTCGAGTCGGCTACTAGTACTGGCTATAAGTAACAACATATAGACACTCGGTTTTTACTAAAGTCACTATAGGTCACTGGACTAAAACTACACAGGACTAAAAAAACACAAACCGGAATCATATGTGGTCAAATTTTTTACGCAGATAAAACGGTGTACCTATAGTCAGCCTTATTTTTTGAAAATGATAATTAATTATAACTTTATCATTTAAGTACGATTGAACTCTTCTCAATATATTATGTATAATTGAAACAAAATTGTAAAACATCAAAGCTCCTATACTTTCTTTTCATTAGATTGCATATTCATAATTGCATTATTTTTGTTCTATCTTATTTTATACCTTGTTAATTAAAAATTAATAAAGTTCTTTATTTACAGTTACTAAGATGTCCTTTTTAATTTTCGAAACGTTAATTTTATGTACGTCTTTTTAACTTGTCCTGCCCTGTTTTGTGTCGGCGGAAGATTACGTATAGTATTAAAACATTGTATAGTATACGTATACTATTAAAACATTGTAAAAGCCTTTTATTTGAATCAGCTTCTATTCAAGTGTTCGTTCCCTAAATCATAATGGCTTAAAAATCCAATTTCAATTATCCTTAGACACACGTTTGTATGGAATGTTGATGTACATTCATTCCTATTTGACGTAAATCTATGTCTAGCCTATAGTTTAATAATTTTCCGAAAATTTTCGCTACGCTTTATGAAACAAGTCCGATACTTAATCGAAAGAAATTGTAAGCCAGAGCTTAACAAAAACATTTTAACTTGTTATAATTAATTAGAGAAGAAGTGGTTGTTTGAACTTATTTGGTGGCTGATGTGGGCGTCTCTTTGAACGTCAGTCAGCTAGTTGTTCTTGAAGACCCGTTGCTTAAAAAAGATAAAAACGTGAGAAACAATTTATGTTACACGAATTTGTTTATAGATTATTTTAAGTGAAATTTTCTTTAGACCCGTTGTGATATGAAACTAGAGTGCGAGGGAATGAGATAGAAAACGTTATACAGTGTTTCTTATAGTGTTTGTACGTGTGTGTATTAGGAAGTCTTGGTCCATTGTTTGCGTGTATCATTTATATGAATATATTTTATTAATTTCTAGCACACGTGTGAACTGCGCACTTATTTTTGTATCCTTTGAGTGTGCAGTATCTGATTGAATCAAAACCACTTTACTTCGGATACAACAACACTCGTTATAGTCATATGTAAGTAAGTGTATCACGTGTATTGAAGTGATTGTTAGGATATTTGTATATAAGAGGATTTTTACTATCATGCGTATCGTGATCAATCAATCACAGTGGCATTTTTCTTTTACCGAGTTCAAAAAGTACCTTTTAATTCGGTTGTATTGTTTGTTTATGACTGTCAATGGATTGTAGATCTATCGGTGGTAGTCATTGTTTTTGAATCGCGTTGTAATTTCCATCAGTCGTACTTGGATAAAAAATAGGTCCGTCAGACTTTTTTATACTAGACGGTTCACAACGATCTGAAGAAAAGCTCTCTTGAATCTATGATATCGGGATGGAAGTATCTTGTTAAATCTGAATATATTACTTTTCTTTGATTTAAATTACACTGTATTTTCTTCTTTGACTTCCATTATGACTCTCTATTGGTTCCCTTAGGATTTGATAATAGATTAGCTTAAATAAAGTAAATATTTCTTTGATGGAAATTTATTCCAAAACTAGTTGTATTTGTAACTTCGATCGATTTTTTCATTACTGAGTACAACCTTTTGAGTAGTATGATTGGGGACATAAGTAGAGTTTTTTGTTTCAAAAGGGAAAGAGTCATGTTCAGTGTCGTGCGAAAACAAACTGAACTGATTTATCGGTGAAAATCTGTCACCAAATACATGTACGTGTGTTTCAGCAGCTGCACTTGAAAGTCAGTCCCTCAAGTATGAACGTTTTTAAAATTTTGGGTCACACCGTCATTTAACATTAAGCGATATTGTGGTGTGTGTGCGCGGATTAGTGGACTATATATAGGTTTTCACATTTTTCTTATCGGCTTTTTTTTTTGCAATATGGTGGAGCGTCTGCACCGAAATGATAACCAGAACTCTCGTAAAGCAAATGAAGCCCGCTCACCCGAACTCCGCTAGCGCGGTGCAGCGGGAATCCTTAGGCACTTCCATTATGCTCAAAGCTAAGCGAACGACTTCACCATCAGATAGGGAGGGTGTCAGCATATGAAACGTAAGATTGGAAATGCACTCTCCGGCATAAAGTATAAAAAAGTCTAATATTGCGATCTTCATACACTCATTTTAACATTTGCCATATATGTTGAAAGGTTGCGTTCCGGGACAAAGCGATGTATATCCAGTAAGTAAGCACAGTGGTAGAGTGTCTGTATCTGACTAAATTGCTACGCCCAAACACATCACAAACTTAAACTCATCAAAGTAACTCATTAATTTCGGAATTAACCAGTGTATACAGCTGCCAAAAGATTTGTAGGCCGGTAATACTGCAGTGACTAGGGATGGACTGTAGATTTCTATAAAGAATTTACACCGTGTATATTCTGTTACACTCCTTACCTCATACGCGTTCAATCTTTGCCAACTATTTTCAATGTTCATTCCATTTGAGTGTACATAGAAGGTTTGAAATATTATTATTATTACATTTAGTTACATTGTATATAGCTATATGGAAGGTATCTATAGGCGTATTGCAAATAAAATGTAATAAAAAAAGACATATCCGGATAAAGGCGGTACAGTATGTAAAGTATGATGACATTATAGAAGACGTCATCTACGGCCAATACTTTAAACATTATTTATTATTTCACACATTTAACACATTTCAAAATATAAATACGGTTATTTATTGTAATGTGAATAGTTACATGAACATTGAACTGTACGAGAATATATCGTGCTTAGTCGTTGACCGCCTCTTAATGCGTCCAGTCAGTGGTATATACTCAATTGCAATTAAGTATTGATAGTACTGGTTATCTAATACGAACCAATAGCGATTCAGTACAGGTTAATGGTGACTAGTCGATAAGAGGTCATTAGTATACGCATCGGATAATTATTACAATCGTATGTTCGTTACTATGGTCACAATAACTTAACTAATATACATTTTATCGTGTTTAAAATTTGATTTCAATTATAATATCCAAGTTATTTTTAAATTGATATATTTCAAAATACAATTAAACTGAACGCTGTTCGTAATGGAAAATTCCTTTCAATAAGACGGCCTGGAAAATTGTTACGAAATCTAATAACGAGAGCAATTCTATTACTTATTAAGCAAAAATATTAAAATATATTTTCGTAACTTTGTAATAGTTTATAGAATAACTAATAGGACTTAGTTTTGAGTTTTAATTTTTATTAACTTGAACACTACCTTTTCCAGTAACACTCGTTTGTGGGCCTGATCATAGGTGGGATTGACAGTTATAGCTGTGTTAAAAAAAATCAAGGCAGTCATGAGAACTGCCGACAAAAGTGAAAACTTAATACAATAGAATAATTACAGTGTGAATTATTTAAATTTCATAATTTATAAATTACAATTATTAACAATAAATAGTCTAGTTTTCACATCTATTGGCACTCCGAACAACTTGGTCTATAATTATTATTATCACTAGTTTCACCTTTTTTATTTTTAATGATAGGGACTACTACAATTTCCATTAGATTAGCAAATGAAACCCAGGTGCTCAATACAGGTGCGCAATTGCAGGTGCTCAATACTAAGCCCATCATGACAGAGTGATTTTTACGAGCCATGTTTCTTATGAGATTTTTAACATCACTACTTGTGAAAAGAGTCATAATTGCGATTTTATTATAGCCGTTAATAGTCTCTCTAACAGAAACTTCATTCATTTGTATTAGTGTATATTGTATTGTAACCAAAAAATGTACGATATAATTATTTGCTATACAGTCAAAGACAGTTACATCACCAATACTTATAGGCAGACCAGGCCTAACATTGAGTTTTTGAGTATCACTCTAAAACTGACTAAAATTTTTATTCCTATGACGAGTTGAAATTCATATTTATCTTTTTTTAATTTTTTATACACAATTTTAGTCGTGAATTAAAACATTTGCGAGTACATCTCATTCGTTCATAGATGTGTCCCGTGGTTGGTTTTCCATATAAAAACTAAAACTTAAAACTATGCCTGACATCCCTGTCTAAGTTATTGACTCCAATCTACATTACATGGTTTTCTAGTAGCAGCCTTTCTGTATTATATTTCTATATAAATTATGTAAAATTTTATGGTTTTCAATACTGTTACAAAAATTATGAGAACATTCATAAAAATTCGGTAGGAAAATCTATGTTTCTTAATTTAGTATTACACAATTCATTATACATTTTAATTTGTTGTTTATCTTTTACACCCCAAGTTACTTTATTACATACAAAAACTTCATGGTATATTTTAGGCGTAATCTTGTTTAAATTACATTCTATAACAAGTGAAAAATAGTCGGAAGAATATACATTATATACTACTTTGATGTTTTTTACAGGATTCCACGCTGATTTAGTTCCTAAGCAGCGGTCTAACCATCTTTTACAATTAAAAATATAATTTATGTATGTAAAAGTACTACTATCCATATCTAATATTTTGATATCGGCACATAACCACTATTGTTCGTTAAAAAAAAAAAATATATTCTTTATTCAATTTAGGCCCTGAGACGGCGCTTATGAACGTCAAAGTACCGCCGGTTCGGAAAACAACCTAGTCATCGAGAAGAACCGGCAAGAAACTCGATCTGGCTTATATTTTCATGTTATATATTTTCACAATAACATAAATATTTACATTCGTTATTAATGGATGCACAGAGAGGGGCGTCATTCCCAGACGCCACAATCGTTCCCATATTGATCCACCCTATAATAAATAGCCTTTAGATATTAAAACCCACTTGACATGGTTCTTGAACTCACTATCCGGCAAATCGGTAATGTATTTTGGGACATTGTTATAAAACCTAACACTATTACCTAAAAATCTATTTTTGGACTTAGTGAACCTGAAGCATGGAATTACCAATTTGTTGCTGTTTCTAGTATTTAAATTATGCTGGTCTTTTACCGGATCGGTTACAAAATAATATCAATTTTTTGCCAAATAATTCTACAGGCTGTGCCTTTAAATCACCTAATATAAATACAGATTCTAAATTACAACTATCAATAATAGAACTTAAAGTAAAGAAACACTTTCTAAAATGTGGTAAACTTTCTTGACAATCAATAGAGATATAGCTAGCAAGGAAGGATCCACTATCATTTATTACTTTCACAGCAGCGATCGGATTATTATTGGTATCTACTATTAATAGTCCACGTATTGAAATAAACACTTGCGCCATAAAATTGCATCACCACCCATATAGTCTCCCACGAAGGATACCGGATTCTGTATCAACTGCTGATACAACTGTATATGCAAAATCCTCATGTATTTCTCCTAACATAGGAACTTCATGTAGTAACAACCAAATCTCTTTTAATGCTATGATATCTGCCTTAACACACAATAACTTAATTTGCTGGAATGACGTATTGACGTTACGACAACTGAAAGACACTAAATTATTACAATAAACATTCATATTGAAACTAGCGGACCGGGCGGACGTTGTCCTGCCTTGAAAACAAAAAAATCCTAAAAGTCGACCGCAGCGCCACCTACCGGGTCCAATTGTGAATCTAAACCATTCTCGGATCCACTCGAACACGCACACAAAATTTCATCAAAATCGGTCCAGTCGTTTAGGAGGAGTTCAGTCACATACACACGCACACAAGAAATATATATATTAAGATAAATTCAAATTACAAATTATTAAAACCGCTCTGGATTGGTTTTCGAAATGTATATCATCTTAACGATATACCACAAGGTCATAGCCTGGCATCCATGAATATGTCTAATTTGCATTTAGAAATAAATAACTTATACGAATCAATCTCTTTGTCGTTTCATGTTAAGTAATATCATACCTATTAGTAATGCTGAAACATCTACATGACCCGCAAAGTGGCTTCTTTTATTTTCATCAGTTGTTAAATACAGGTGGATAAACATAAGCAAATGATACATATTGCGTTTTGTTTCTCACAGTGTATTAGTAATAGTATATATAAGTAGTAAATACATGTGTATTTAATTATTTTAAAACATTTTTATACGTAATCATTATAGGTCAAATATTATTATATGTTATGTGTGGATGGAAAAAAAGGACTTTCACCTTTAGAACTGAATGTCCCGATTGAATTTTTTCGAAATGAAAAATATATAAGGGAATGTAAAAAAGTCGTGATGCCCTAGTGGTTTGACCGGTGGAATATTATTTTGATGTCCGCACGTTCAAACCCCGGCATGTACCAACGAATTTTTCGGAATTCGCGTACATTTACTAATTCAAATTAGTAACACTATCGGTCGACCGTGAAGGAAAACATCGTGAATCGTGAAAATCGCCCGAGGCAAGTTCGTGTTATCCTTTTTCACAAGTCTAAACTAACGTAACCAAAGCGAGACAAAAGAACAAGATGGCGAACGCGGTGCATTTAATATGAGACCTTTTTAAAGCCAGGGTTCAATACGTATTTAACTTTTTTGTAATACCACCGTTAATGTTTAGACTAAGTCTGTACTATATATAGCTAAGTACATGGACACAAAATACGAGCAATCTCCAATCTCGTTAGCCTTAAATAACCTAATGCAAACTTCCCTATTCACTACACGAGCCCCAAATAACACGGGACTGCGTAAACAAAGCGGCTAAGTGTAACAAATAGGCACTTTAACTTCACTTTCAACAGCTACACTGTTTGGGAACGAGTAAACAAATCGCCTGAACCGAAAATGCTTTGAATGAAAATCCCTTTACCGGGCGTACGGTCTATTGTATTTAATTATATATCTACCTACTTTACAAATAGCTTCAGTGAGAAAACTAACTATTTTCTAGCAAGTCGATGAATAATCGATGGTTGTGTACTTGAATTCCATGTCAATCCATGTGTGTCTATGTGTGTATCTCAAAAAGAGCATGACGTAGCGATGAAGTAAATATAATATTATCAAATTGTACTCGCCCTCGACTAAAGTCTTATGTGATAGTAAACACCTTTAGAAGAGAATTAGCAAAGGAATATCAAAGGGTTTTTAATATTTGTACACAACCTTTATGTTAATGTAGGAAAATCCTTATGGATACGCTCCCTCCCGGGAGAGAGTGTGGGTAGTGTGGACTCTTACCCACTAAAATCCCACGTTGTACTGTCCATCGCTCTAGTGGGGCGGCACAGGGTCGAGCATGTCAAACTACCATGTCGAAATGCGAAAGACGTCGCCGGGTTCCGTCCTAATAGTAAGGCAACTAGCTACACACCAGCTACCTCCTTTCGTCAGCTGAACCTGTGCAATGGAGAGATGAGCCCCTTGGCCCATCCCCCCAAGTTCAGCTACGAATTTGACCACGAACTCAAACTTATGACTATGTGGATAAACTAGAAGGGAACTAGCTCTAAGTGCAACTGCCGGAACACACTTATACGTGCTTAGTGACAAACTTTCAACTCGAGGATGGTAGCTACTAGCTAGGTGGATTTAAGGAAAAGGCCTATCATCGTACAATGGTTTCATTAGGTTGTTTTCCTACACTAAAGACTCCGGGTTATTCGCAAAGTTTCGAAACTCCGTCTATAGAAGCGGTCCCTGTGCCAATGAGCCATCATCGTTTGAAAATGTTGATTCTATTTGTTCTGTTACCAGGTTTAATGAATCGCACAAACATCATGCCGACTCCGGACTTATGTGTGATTAACAACCGCTTCTTCTGGATTTTTGGATCATTGGTGGCGTTCTACATACCGATGCTTACAATGGTGGTGTCTTTCGCGTTGACTGTCCAGCTGCTGAAGAGGCAGGCGAGGCTTGCCGCTACTCCCGTGCCTGGCGGAACGCAGAGAAGGTACCTTTTCTTATTACTCCAGCGAGAATCAGAGCAGATTTTAGTCATTTAATAACACTCTAAGCTATGTAGGCGGCTCTGATGCTAGGTGTGGCTATTAGAATTCACTATTGAGGATGTATTGAGGATAAGGCACTATTTATTTATACTTTTTAGGTACTTACTACATATTTTCATGTAACTCTAATATTTTATACAATAAACAGCGAGACAGTTTTAAATAGCAGGTTATATTTTCGTCAATTTAAATAAAATATTTGTAAATTATAGCATCTGTTATTGTCATATAAAAGTTACATCACAGTAAAATTCCATTAAAATATGTTACAAAAACAGTTGTTTTTGGATAAAATGTCAATAATAACCACGGACTCGGTTATCTATACATATAATAAAAATGAAGTGTCTGTATGTAATATCAAAATAGAAATTTTTTACTACTTGGGTACGATAGTATACACGTTACTGATAACAAAAATGCAATTTTTAAAATTTTTGTCGGTCTGTCTGTCTGTCTGTTTGTTCCGGGTAATCTCCGAAACGGCTAGACCGATTTTGACAGAAATTTCACTGACAGATAGCTGAAATTACAGTGGGCTTCTTAGGCTACTCTAAATTAGACTAGGTATTAACCGCGACTTCGTCTGCAATGCTATCTCCAAAACGATTGGACCGATTTTCACTAAACTTTCACCAGCAGATAGCGGACATTATTTCAAGTAATTTAATCTATTTTAATTTTGACTAGCTGTTAACCGTGGCTTCGCCCGCAGTACTATTTTCAAAACAGTTCAACCGATCTTCACGAAATTTTCACTTGCAGATAGCTGACCTTATAAAAAGTAATTGAAGCAATTTTAGTTTATACTAGCTGTTAACCGTGACTTTGCCCACAATGCTATCTCCAAAACGGTTCGATCGATCTTCACATAACTTTCCCTGGCAGATAGCTGATCTTATAAAAAGTAATTCAAGCAATTCTAGTTTATACTAACTGTTAACCGTGGTTTCGCCCGCAATGCTATCTCTAAAACGGTTAGACCAATTTTCACGAAACTTTCACTGGCAGATAGTTGACTTTACAAAAAGTAATTTAGGTAATTTTAGTTTATACTAGCTGTTAACCGTGGTGTCGCCCACAGTGCTTTCTCCAAAACAGTTAGACCGATTTTCATGGGATTTTCACTGGCAGATAGCGGACCTTATAAAAAGCAATTTAATTTATTTTAATTTAGAGTAGCTGTTAACCGTGGCTTCGCCCGCTGTGCTGTCATCAAAACGGTTACATCGATTTTCACGGGATTTTCACTGGTAGATAGCGAACCTAATAAAAAGTAATTGAGGTTATTCTATTTTAGACTAGCCGTTACCCGCGACTTTGTCTGCATGAAATTTAGCAAGATTTCAACTCATTCTTTATTTTTAATAAGAGAAATAATTATCAACTTATTGTTTACAATTCGACATTATAATTATTAATAACATTAATGATATAGAGGTCTTCCTAAAAAGATCTTAGATTATAAACGTATTACGTAAAGTGTTCCATAATACAATTTCTTGCGGAACAGACAAGCGTTTATTTTTTGTATAGTCACAAAATCTTAATTATAATAATGGCAATGTATATTAAATGCAATGTAAATCTTAATAATAATATTTTAAGTTATTGTTTCGTTAGTTCCTTATACAGTGTAAGTGAGCACTGAGGTAGTTATATAGTGGGTTAAGGTTCCAAATGTGGTGCTGATGACAAACCTCATTTGGCACGCTCTTTGTATTTATACATCTAATGTACACGTTACATGTTACTTTTAGTGGCGTGCGCGTCGTACTTACAATTGTCTTTAAAGAGCGTTTCTGTAATTGTACATAGTCTCACAATTCTATAATTCTTTAATACGATTTAAAAAAACGCGTGCGGAGCTGCGGGTACAGCTAGTTATTTAATATTTTTGAGGTAAAACTTTTTAAGGAAGTGCTTTGAAATTCTGAAGTGTGACATTTTTGTGTGTGGAGGAATGGTTGGCGTAAACACTATGCCGGGTAGAGTGTTAAAACACTGATTCTCGTCCGATCAGTGAAGATGACGTCGGGCGCGGTCAGTAATTGGATGGGCAACGGCCTGGGAACACCGCGTGAAGTTGTCTTTTTGTTGTTCTTTTTTTATTAAAATATTTACCTGTAATACAAAGTTTCACGTCTATCGTGTATCTTTACGACACATCCTGCTTTTTTAAATTTCAGTCACTGATATTTATTGAACTATTATTTATAGTATGATTAAGAAAAAATAACTAAAGTAAATACATAGACAATTCTCATTATAACCTAAGATTTCTTCTATACCTATGCGATTGGAAAGCAAACAGTTTTTATGTTACCCGTTCAGTGAACATTATGATTGATTGCGTATCGAGCCATCCTACTTCGTTAGGCCGTTTGGAGTTTCGCCAAAACATGTTAGATATTCGACTGATCAATTTGTCATACTGATTACACTGTTGCTAGGTTGAAATTGTAATCGTATGCAGCTATAACCTGTAAATACCGCAGTAGTAATTGTAATGTCCTGATTTGTATTCTTTTAAAATACTATATATGTTTTAATCCTTATGACTCTCGACTTGTTTTGTTCTATAGTATGTTAAGCGTATCTGTGCTTACACCTGTATAAAATCTCCTTTGTTAATAAACTCGCGAATAAGCTGAAATCCTTTATCATTTGTTTGCGTACTTGTTACGTGAATTTGAAGTAGCTTTGAAGTCCTAAGCTCGAAAAGTCTGTGACAAGTTTTCCACTTAACTCGGCTTATTTCTGCTTATACAAATTTATTGTAGGCTTCTCTGTGATTTATAGCGGTATCTCTAATAAGAGTAACCGCACGATATTTTTAATTTGGATGTTTAAAAATATATTGTTTTTGGTACTATCTTTTCTATTGACCTTGAATAATGCTAAGCGATTGGCTGTCGAAAAACAGCGAAAATGCTTGACCATTATTCGACTAAAAGTGGGTATTGCAATGTACTTTGTGCGCTTGACTAGGGAGATTAGAAGAATAATACTTTATGATTTACAGAATACCTTCGTTAGGTTCATATGATTTAAATCCATTTCTCGGAGTATACGAAATGACTCGCTCGTTGATAGAGAATATGTGGAATATAGAAAAAAAAGTCCTAGCATTAGAATTAGAGATTAGTCGAGGCAAAGCTATAGATAAAAAAATAAAAAAATCTTTTTTTGACATTTGACATCCATTAAGTAATAAGTTATTTTTAACCGACTTCGAAAAAGGAGGAGGTTACTATGTTCGTTTGTATGTATTTTTTTTATGTATGTCAATCGATATTTTCGTCAATTGTAAACCGATTTTAATTATTCTTTTTTATTTGAATTGGTTATACTCAGAGGTGGTCCCATATAAATTTGAAGAAAATATTCAACCCCTAAGGGGGTGAAATATCGTTTTTTTTATTTTCACCCACTTTGTCTCTACGTATTTTCGTCTACTTGGAACCGATTTTAATAATCTTATTATACCCATTATATGTTTTATTTAATTTGGTTAATTTAATAATTTAGTTATTTTTCGCTTTTTAGTGCCTTATTGGTTTTTCATATCGAAGTCGGTATAATTTTTTTTTTAATTTTTATGATATTACAGCACACTTTAATTTTATTTGTATATAAACTATGGGGGGGGGGCTGTCCCTGACTGGGTCGCTTTCAGGCCGGCATGACAGTGGCGACCGGCGATGGATAATATGTCTTTCGGTGGTCGCCATTGTTTTTGGATTGTACTGTGCTTACCATCAGGCACAGTACAGTCACTTTGCCGAGCTACAATAAAAAAAAATATATATAAACAAAAATCTTTCGTTTAATATTATAAGATAAAAAACTATGAGTAAGTTGCAAAGAGCCAGAGATAAATTTAATAACGTGTTCTAATATAGTCACATACTTAGCAACGGAATAATATAAACTTTCTTATATATGTTGAAATCAATTTTCTTCTGTTACTGATGATCATAGAACCATGTTTAAGATAATTATACATCATAAACGTCGCTATAAATATGTCCAGAACAAACAATTACATTAAATGTTTATGGTCGATAATATTGACTACGTTTACAGATTGCTCTGGCCGGTTTTATGGTTGTAATTTGTTTATATATTCCTTCGTAACAACACATCAGGATCCTATACAAAAGAATAATATCGAACGGAGCCAATGAATACTGGAAATATTTACCCAAATAGTTTTTTTAATTCGGTTTCCTAATGCTTTTAGTTAGTAAGTTTTTTATAGTGAATCTTTCTGGCTCCTTTTTTTTTAATTTTTTCGCACAGACTAAAACCCCACGGTGTACCGACAGACCGTATTGTCGGAGCGGCAAGGGATCGTCCTACACTAATCACCTTGTAACAGTACAGTTTTTCTGGATTAAAGGTTTGTCCTCTTATGCATTCCTAACAATGTGTATGCCAAATTTCATGATGAACCGTTTGGTAGTTGAGATGTGAAAACGTAACAAACAAACTCCTGGTACACACACAAGAAGAGAAAGAAGCTTTGATAAACAAGGGTCACGGCCTTGTAGAATGATCGCGCGTTCTTAAAATTGACCTTCAAATCGGTGGTGATTCCGCAAACAAAGGATAGAAGGATGCAAATCCACGATTGCGTTTCACATGCTATAGTAGCAATATTCAGACATACCAACACCTGTGTTTACTATTCCGACGTACCTGACGACGCATTAGGTAGGTTCATCCATCGGACCGTGGATGCTTCGGCGTGGGACGTTGTGGATTATAATTTAAAAATGGCAATAAAAAGTAATCTCAATGAAAAAAAAATGTAGTATAGATATGAAACAAATGTAAAATAGTTAATAGTTAAGTAAAATAATAACAATAGTCGCTCACGTTTTAAGCGATTTTTGACAAAACTATTAAAATTAATGAAAGCAGAAAAAAGGTGTGGACCTAGAGTCTGCAGAAATAAAAATAAACAAACTTACAGTCGCATTTATAATATTAGCTAGGAATAGGAAGTTACGATTATGATTTCGGTGTGCATCTATTCTTAATTCTTCTTCTAAACGGTTTGCCCGATTCTGAGTTTAAGTCATAGTGTCATGACTTTATCGTAATAATTATAAAGAAAAATAAATAAAAAAATTGAACACTACGACAATTGGATCTAAAGTTTTTTCATGTAACAATCATAATTTGGCAGTTCATCTGTGCTCTTTCCCCTAACGATGATCGATCGTTTGTCACTAGTGATGAATGATGATTGTTACAATTTTTGTTAAATTGACCCCACAATGCGACTGATTTGATTGATTGATAGAGATGCCTGTTTCCTGTAGAGTTTGTACGAGACGCTTCAAGTTTTTAGTGATCGTTCGAGTAAGTTGTTACAATTCGATAGAATTGATCAGCACTTATTTCATTGGTAGAATTGATGAGTCACGCGAATTAGGTTCTTCTGTTGGATCAAAATACATGTGATGCTGAGACACGATAGGTCAAAGATGTTAATATACTAAAACGAGAAGGCCATAATAAATACTCGATGAACTAGAACTAGATAAACAGTCCATTCCTGTAATATGGTTCTAACATAACGGTTTTGTTGTTGTTTGATAGGGTAACAGATTAATGTGTGATTGTAACTACATTAACATAAGAAAATAAATAAGATTTTTATTTTATAAATTTAATATAAATGATTGAGATAACTAAAAGTAAAAACGATAATTTTTGTAGCTTATTAAATGTGGAATGACATGTATTTTCCGTGTCCCTGCAGTGATCGCTTAGCAAAAGGTGGAATGTACGCTTTTTTGTTACCTTATAACTTATAAGTGGTAGAGCCACGCTGAAGCTATTACTGGTTTCAGCATGAATGAGTCGGCTCGTCCGAGGTAGTACCACCCTCTCACAGAAAACCGACGTGAAGTAACAGTGCTTGCATTGTTGCGTTTCGTTCGGTCAGTGAGAGCGCCTGAGGCCCACTTCCCCTCCCCTTCCCCCCTCACTCTCCCCTCGCCGAAACTCAGGCTGACGATGCACTTGTGACTCATCTGGCGTTGCAAGTGTCTATGGATGGTGGTGATCGCTTAACATCAGGTGGCCCACCTGTTCGTTTGCCTCCTATGATATAAAAAAAAATATTAAAATAAATGTTTAACCGTAGAAATGTAGAAATAAACATGAAAAGTTTTATCAAAACACTAGCTGTTCCCCGCGGCTCCGCACGCGTTTTTTTAAATGTATTAAATAACTATGGTGTCATAGTTACAAATGTTTTTGAAAAAGCATTTCTGTAATATACACACCTACTTACAATCTTACATTACGCCATCTACTGTAACATGTAACGTGTACATTAGATTGATGTGAATACGAATAGTATATCGAATGGGATGGGATTTATCATCAGCAACATACCTGGAACTTTAACCTACTATGTACCACCCTCAGTGCTCATTAACACTATATAAGAAAGTAATGAAAATTTTAAACTATACATTATCGAACAATATGTGTTAAATTGTTTATTATATAGATAAAACATGCCCATATTGTCGATATAATTGTATTATTCTTATACATTGCTATAATCACTGAGTTATGTAGATGCAAATGCGGTAAATAAAACAAAATGGCCGCCAAATTGACCAAAATGATAATATAATTCAAATTACATACATTTATTCTTGGAGTCCAATACAGCGCACGTCTCACGCGCTTGTTTACAGTAAACAAACTATTTTTATTAAATTCACACGAACGAATACACAGATAACAGTTCATCACTTCATAGTGTAAAACAAAGTCCTCTGGTCTGTCTGTTTGTCTGTTCGCGATAAAGTCAAAAACTACAGATCGGATTTTCATGCCGTTTTCACCAGTAGATAGAATGATTCATGGGGAAAGTTTAAGTATAATTTTTCAAGGTTTTCTTTTTATTATCGGGGCGGGACAACGTCTTCCGAGCTCGCTAGTTATCTGCCCGTAAGAGTCCCGTGAAAGTCAGTCCAACCGATTAGTAGATAGTAGAATATTGCAGACGAAGTCTTGAGTAACAAAATAAAATAGTCTAAGTTACTTCTTATAAGGTGAGTTATCTGCCAGTGAAAGCCCCGTGAAAATCAATTCAAGCATTACGGATATTGCACTGCGGCCGAAGACGAATAAAAAAAACCTAAATTACTTTTTATGAGGTCTGCTATCTACCAGTGAACACCCCGTGAAAATCGGTCCAACCATTTTGGAAATAGCAATGCGATGCTGCAATATGTCAACCGCTATAATTTCGGCTATCTGCCAGTAAAATTCCCGTTAAAATAGGTCCAGCCGTTTTGGAGATTACCCGGAACAAACAAACAAACAGACAAAATATAATAATATAAAAATATAGACAAAATATAAAAAAAATTTTTTTGGTCATACATACATTCATCAAAAAGTTGTTATTTTAATTGTACATACACAAACTTTATTTTTATAATACGTAATAGATAACAAATTTTGAATAGGAAAACAAAATAAAGTTTGAAATTGTTTACGATAGAAACTTACCAAGTTACCATGGCAACGTATATAATATTAACGCTAACGATATCTCTCAAAAGGAAAAAAGTGCCCGATTTTGAAACATTCCTCATGGGTGCTCCGCTCCTATTGATCTTTGCGTGATGATATATAGCCTAAAGCCTTCCTCGATAAATGAGTTATTTAAAACCGAAGGGTTTTTCAAATCGGAGTGGTAGTTCCTGAGATCCTAGCGTTCAACCAAACAAACAAACAAACAAACAAACAAACAAACAAACAAACAAACAAACAAACAAACAAACAAACAAACAAACAAACAAACAAACAAACAAACAAACAAACAAACAAACAAACAAACAAACAAACAAACAAACAAACAAACAAACAAACAAACAAACAAACAAACAAACAAACAAACAAACAAACAAACAAACAAACAAACAAACAACCAAACAACCAAACAACCAAACAAACAAACAAACAAACAAACAAACAAACAAACAAACAAACAAACAAACAAACAAACAAACAAACAAACAAACAAACAAACAAACAAACAAACAAACAAACAAACAAACAAACAAACAAACAAACAAACAAACAAACAAACAAACAAACAAACAAACAAACAAACAAACAAACAAACAAACAAACAAACAAACAAACAAACAAACAAACAAACAAACAAACAAACAAACAAACAAACAAACAAACAAACAAACAAACAAACAAACAAACAAACAAACAAACAAACAAACAAACAAACAAACAAACAAACAAACAAACAAACAAACAAACAAACAAACAAACAAACAAACAAACAAACAAACAAACAAACAAACAAACAAACAAACAAACAAACAAACAAACAAACAAACAAACAAACAAACAAACAAACAAACAAACAAACAAACAAACAAACAAACAAACAAACAAACAAACAAACAAACAAACAAACAAACAAACAAACAAACAAACAAACAAACAAACAAACAAACAAACAAACAAACAAACAAACAAACAAACAAACAAACAAACAAACAAACAAACAAACAAACAAACAAACAAACAAACAAACAAACAAACAAACAAACAAACAAACAAACAAACAAACAAACAAACAAACAAACAAACAAACAAACAAACAAACAAACAAACAAACAAACAAACAAACAAACAAACAAACAAACAAACAAACAAACAAACAAACAAACAAACAAACAAACAAACAAACAAACAAACAAACAAACAAACAAACAAACAAACAAACAAACAAACAAACAAACAAACAAACAAACAAACAAACAAACAAACAAACAAACAAACAAACAAACAAACAAACAAACAAACAAACAAACAAACAAACAAACAAACAAACAAACAAACAAACAAACAAACAAACAAACAAACAAACAAACAAACAAACAAACAAACAAACAAACAAACAAACAAACAAACAAACAAACAAACAAACAAACAAACAAACAAACAAACAAACAAACAAACAAACAAACAAACAAACAAACAAACAAACAAACAAACAAACAAACAAACAAACAAACAAACAAACAAACAAACAAACAAACAAACAAACAAACAAACAAACAAACAAACAAACAAACAAACAAACAAACAAACAAACAAACAAACAAACAAACAAACAAACAAACAAACAAACAAACAAACAAACAAACAAACAAACAAACAAACAAACAAACAAACAAACAAACAAACAAACAAACAAACAAACAAACAAACAAACAAACAAACAAACAAACAAACAAACAAACAAACAAACAAACAAACAAACAAACAAACAAACTCTTCAGCTTTATATATTAGTATAGATTTAGAAGCAAGACATTTTGCATAGGATTTTTGAAAATTACTTTATCCGCGTCGAGCGTTTTGGATAGCAGAGAAACTTATAGGTAGATTCGCGTCACCGATGATTTCGACATGTCAGTGAAGCGTCACCGACATGCACGTGACGTATGCGCTTCATCAGACTAGCATCGCGTAGTATAGCGGTGCGTGTACATGTAATAATGATATTAGGTATTGAGTTTTGCAGTCCATCATATTCTAGAATAATTAACGAACTGTATTAGATGTGTATAAATAATACTCGGAGTGGCAATAGATTAACAATTTCATAATTTGAAACAACGCCCCTTGACTTGATTCGATGTTGGTCAATTTATTTGAAACGAAATACAGTTACGAAATAATAAATTTACACTTTTGTTTATGATTTTACAAATGATTCAATATTTACATAAAGATTTCTCCCCACTGTAATTTTTTTTTCCAATACCTTCCACAAAGCCTATTAAATATTTTATAATAATTGTTTACCATTATTTCTTTTATTAACTAGATGGTGTTAGTTGTATCATATTTTTTCATAATGTACTTAAATGGATCTTTTACATTATATACTTATAGTTTTTGGTATCTAATCTTGATAGATTACTATCATATATAAAGATACAAAAACAGATGAAGCATAAAGAATCAATTTTTGAAGATTCATCCTCCGAGGGAGATAAAGTTTCCGAGATGTTACCGTTGGGAAATTCCATCAAACATACGGGTAGGAGTTGATAGATCGACGTACTGCGGTTTATTGTAGTGGGAATACCTTGTATGGAAGAGATCTCACGAATATATGGGGATGAAGGATTGTTTGTTACATTTTATTTGAACCGGAGTATTAAGGTAAATAAACAACTGATATACGTTACATATGTTAATTTAATTATTAGCCGGGGCAGCTTCCCACGTTGTTCTTAACCTATGCACAATGAGAAGGGCTTATGCGACAGAAAGGGATCTACCAATATGCTGTCTTTTGTAGCGTAGGAGACCTCCTTTTCTTTCACAACTAATGTAGCTCACACCATTAAACTATCACTCAATAATAATAATATAAATGACCATTAAACAATTTATTATGGATTTCATAGTCACCGTATCCTTTGTCGTTGCAATTTAACCTCCAACTGATTGACGTAGTGGTGAGAGGGTTAAAAGAAAAGAAAATCGAGGCAGTCATAAGGACTGTCGACAGGAGGGAAAACTCAAAACAAAATAGCTATAGTGTGAATTAATGAAATTTTATGATTTGTATACCTATTGAAATTATTAACATTCGTCAGGTTTTCACATCTATTGGGACTCGGAGCAATAATTATATACATTTTTATATAGTTTAAAATTAATCAAACGTATGATGAGCTGCACATGCTCAATATGAAAT
This sequence comes from Antheraea yamamai, assembly GCA_036509395.1. Classification (NCBI taxonomy): domain Eukaryota; kingdom Metazoa; phylum Arthropoda; class Insecta; order Lepidoptera; family Saturniidae; genus Antheraea; species Antheraea yamamai. The sequence continues at coordinate 17,666,996 of AP028438.1, forward strand.
ATTAATATTAAATGTACACAGGCCGTGGCTAGTCCGACGCAAGCACAATACGTCACGTCGATCACGGCTTACTAGCATGTCGCTGACGCGAAACCAAAACTTTTCCTCCTACCAAATTCCGTTCAAAGCGTCTAAAGAAGTTATCACTTAAAAAAAGAAAATATAAGTTAAAACAGGGATGGGTAATTATTATTTTTTTCGAACTGACTACGCTATTGACCTAGCTAGGTCTTAGCAGCTTCACCGGACTACTAAGGCGAGAGCTTAAGGCACTCAGCCGATTTTATTTGACAACTTGCTCAAGGGTGCACGGCACAACTCGGCTTGGGCTGTTGCCTGATACATGCAATTCGCGACCTATATGAGGAGGGACGGATAATGTACTGTCGTGCATTAGATTAATTTGTACACATTTTAGCTTATATAGCACATATTGTTATTCTACGCTACGACAAGGAACTGAGAATTATGTTTATCATATAAAAGACAGTCATTTATGACGATCAATCCTATGCACTTTGGGCTTAATAGTTGAACTAATTAGCATTTCGCTACGGGCCTGAGTCTGGATAGTGAGCAGATATTGCAATCGTTAGGTATCTTAATACAGTAATACATAACTTAAGTAAACACCTACATTCTTACAATTACCTAAAGTGTAAGTATTACCGTCGTAAAAAAAAACAAAAATAAGAAGAAAAAAACAGTCAAATCTCGATGATCAATTTACTTATAAGCCGTCTCACCGTCATACAGGTGTATCGACGGTAGAAAAATAAATATACGTAAATTCCTTGCAACCGTATTCCTCGAGGATTTACCGCACAAAGGCTTCATTTTATATAAACGAGTTTTAAAAATGGATGGTAACGCCGCGCCATATAGAAGGATAAGGGAAATAATCTCCAGATCCGGTAGCATTGATCGGGTAAAACTACTTATGCAGGTATATTTTTCACTACATGTAACAATGATCGAATTTAGATAAGCGAGATTGTGCTCAACAAATTTCGTTAGACCCGAGAAAGGTTAATGTTTGGACCGTTTTTTTTCGTAAATTCGAATAGACTTTCTATACAACAATCAGCAGGCTGTCAGTAATTCCCCAATGTTTATTTCAAAGATTGATTTTTAATAATCTTTTCATTATAAAGTGTAACTCTTAAATTTAATTTACCTAAAAATAAAAATGTTCATGTTTCATAGGTTGGGAATAGCAGCTTCATAGTGCTAATATTAAAATCCATTCTTAGCGGGTGTGATATTACGCTTTAACAAGTATTTGTTATGCCTGCTAAGATTGGATTCTCGAACAATTGTTTCACTATGATTACGCCCCTTTAGTGGTATAACTAGAACTCCTTTCTTACCGACCTTGGTACTAGCCAATTGTAGGTATTAATCACGCGCTAAAAAACGATTACCATAAATAGCTATATGTTGTTTACACCTTTTAAGTAGTGGTACTAAAATTCTTTCTAGGGTGGTTCCTACTCTTAAGCAGGTATTAACCACTCCCGCTAAGAATTGATAAGCATACAATTGTTTCACAATATTTATATGTTGTTAGTGATATAGCTATAAATCTTTTCCTATCGAGCGAGTTATTTATTTTATTAGGCTGCAGCAAATATTAATCACGTTCTCTAAGAAAAGAATGCCGAACAGTGGTTATACAAAAACTCCTCTATAGTAGTAATATAAAAAATCCTTTTTCGGAGAACTACTACAATACCTGATAAGTTCTCGTGTTAAAATTTAACATTTGAATAACCCCGTTTTTCTCAATTATGCGTGGATAGATGCAGGATAGATGTATAGTGAATGGAACGGCATACAATTTTTGAGTTGTATCTTTTTAAGTGCTATGCAAAAATACATTAGTTATATTTTATAACACCTTTTTTGCAGACAGTGTGGTGGTTTTGATAATGTTCCGCTACAAGGAATGCGTCGTTTAGGAGCTCGAAGTTCTCCCGACCTATCGCCAGGAAGGTCTGTCTCTAGACAGATGACGTGGAGAGTCACAAGTACATCCAGGTATGTCTTTCATTTAACAATTCAGATGTAATAAATGAGTCGCTACATTTCAAATTGAGCTAAATCGAATATTAATCTTTCGTAAAACATGTTTCATTTGTTTACGATTTCCAGCTTTTGTACACCGAGAACGAAGTACAAATTTTGCCGTTCATAAGGGTTTTAGTTTTTTTTTATAATCTTCATATTTGACATGTACAAAACTTTAAGATCTTAGAATGGCTAAAATTGGATCTCGCTTATTTTGAAACCACTCAAGTATTGCATATTTCAATATTAATTAAAAAAAATAAAAATTATAAAAAAACAAACCGACTTCAATACCAAAAAACACTGAAGAAACAATACAGCACTAAAAAGTAAAAAATAATAAAATTATTAAATTAAATAAAAAAGATTAGTATGTGCACTTCCTAATAACTTATTTGAAGTCGTTGCCTACTAGCATTCATAGCATCTACGTATACAGTTTAGGACTAATCTCGCGTCATACTTATTGTGTAATATGCATATATATATATATATTTGTTTACCTACTACAACAGATTTGGTTTATGAAGTAATGAATTACATTATGTCGGTATATTGGAATTGTGTTGTAGTCAATAGATAAAAAAGTGATGAATTTTACACACAAATTGTTTTCGTTTCCTAGATCGCAAAGGAACAAAGTCGGGATTAGTGTCTCACACCCTCAACTGAGTTATATGAACGGTTGTAGTACCGGAAATATATCGGGGCAGAGCAAGCGAGGCCGTGACGTAGCAACACAAACTCCGGAGAGTATCTCAGCTGAAACCAGAAGAGCTAGACTGAGGCCGCTTAAGCTCACGCTAACCGCTCCGAATTCTCTGACGCTGAGGTGAGTTCCGCTTAAGCTCACACTAACCGCACTGAATTCTTGGACGCCGAGGTGAGTTCCGGTTAAGCTCACACTGACCGCTCCGAATTCTCTGATGCTGTGAGTTCTTTTCATTGATGATCTCAGTGGTTCTGGACTAATGGATTATCTTGAGAAAAACCAGGGCACAAACTATATGTATATATGTATTATACGTTTATACGTCTATATGTATATATACGTATATATGTCAACTATATAGTCCCTGTTTATTTTATTTCAATTTTATCAGTCATATGGGATACATATTAACTGAAACCTAACAGTGGAGTTCAAATACAAATGTACGTCCATTTATCATAATATCATAAGTAAGGCTTTATCAGTCATAAGCACCTGGAAATTATTTCCGTGACTAAGAGAAATTGACACTTTTATTCTTTATAGATTTAGCATTTCACTACTATTTCATACGATGCTTACTGACAACATGGTATAAAATGGTATTACGTTAATCGTAAAGTTACTTAATTTTAAGTGCAAGCTCCAAACCACACCTATATACGTACTCAGGCGACAAATTTCCGTCAAAGGTAAATAAAAAAGTAATTTTGGAAAATTGCCCTATCGTTATACTGTTGCCTCAGTTAGAAAGGACATTTAGTTCCTAATTACTTTACCTATATCTATAATAATGACTAGTATCATAAGATAAATATGAATAAAATGAACAAATTGAAAACTAAATATAACAAAACTACTCGGTACTCATAATAATTGCTAATAACACTACACGTATATGAATCTAATTAATAGTGAATTAAAAAAACACGATATAACGAGTTAACTTGGCCTTTATAGTAACTAATAACAACACGAGATAAATATGAATCGAATCAACAACCTTGGTAGTTTAATAGGACCGCTGACCGTTGACGTGTCTTCTATTACGTCAACTTAATTTTAAAGTTGCTCAAAAGTTTTAATTGACTTTTGTAATTTCATTAAGTTTCACATGAAAATATCTAAATGTTGAAACGTCAGAATTTAGTAATAAAGCCGCAGAGTACATTATATATACATATATTTACATATATTATATATACATATACATATATTATTATACATACATATATATACATATATTGTTTAAATAAAACCAGCATCTGTTGGGAACCATCTGCGATACAAAACGGGACGGCGTTAATCCTTACATTTGGTTATTTCAGACCTGGGACTTGTGGGATAAACGAGTTAAGCGATTTTCGTGTTAGGTAGCATTATAACGAACTAGTTTTATTCGCTGTTTCGCTTTCATGGAACTGGTATTATCACTTCATTATATCGACATCCTTTTTTGAAGTTATTCTTCTATTGGCGGCATTTGGGAAAAATAATGACAGTGAATTTTTACACGCACACACCGACATCTAAAAACGACACCATGAAATTAGTTGGTCGTCTGTCAAGTTCTCGTGAGAACTGATGACTATATAAGTAGATATTCAAATATGTATGAATCTACAACACGTGTTTTATATCAGTGGAGATAATAAAATATATTCATATATAAATATATCCATCTTACTTCATGTTCAGTGGTACGTGTAGCCTAAAATAGTAACGTATTACGAAAGGAAACTCTTTAGAGCAACTGTCGGAACATATAGAAAAGTAGTTGTCCACTGAAGGTTTTGTATTGATAATGACAGCAAAACAGCCAGGCTTATAGCTTTAGTTAAATCTTGGTGTCTTCATCACACAAATGCTGAGGCCTATCTCAGGATTGGAAGCCACGGCGGTTGACGCGATCTCCCAATACTTTACCATTGCTATATTGCTTCAAGTTATCAAATTAACTACACTATAATATAATACTAAGTTCGTGAGGTATAAACTTCCTGAGTTTATTACATTTTAGAACTTTTGTCCAAAGTTAACAGCTAAGTACCCAATAATAAGTTATGAAGTTGTAATATTAGTTTCCACGGGTCGTGAAAAATAAATATAAAAGTTAGATCAAAGTGAATATTTAATTTAATGTTTTACGAGTTTGTTGGTGTTATGATAATTTCTTGATACTTAATTTTATTTTTTGTTTTTGTATGTGTATTCACGACTTAGTTTATGACATGTGTGTTTAGAAGTTTAGAAGCAATGGCGACTATGAAAATTGTTGGAGGAGAATTTTGTTACAAATTGCATTTAACTAAACATGTTTTAGCCATAAAACTTTCCTAGCGTATCTCTTGTGTCGATTGATGTAAGTGCTATGCAATTTAAAAAATAATTTGCGCTGTAAGACAATACGCTACAAGTTCTACGAAATGCTACGCCGTAGTCGCTACGTAAGCTACTACGTATCTCGTAGCAAGTTTATTCATGGATCTTATTCTATGTGAATTAATAATTAAATGAATATCAAAGTATGTTACAGATAAATAAATATACTAAATAGTTATTTTTAAATGAAATGTGTCCAAATTTAGTACGTATTGATGAGAAAGGAAAAGTAATTGGAATTAGTAAAAAACATTCTCGCTGTCATTGTAAACTCATTTAAAACGCAATAATTATTATTTAACCCTTAACTTTATTTTTATTTATACGAGTAAATGTATACTTCGTAAAAGTATTATTGATAATTGTTATAGTCTATCACTTTTTGAAAATATTACTACTACTAAGACCTTACTCTCTTAAGAAATTTCATTAAAATCAGTTGAAATTGCTTCATTTTAAAATTTTCTGAATTATTTTTTTACGATTTTATAATAAAATATACTTAATAATATGTATAGTACACATTGAGAATAAGATATATTCTCTGACTACAATTTTTTGATAAAAAATAAGTTAGAAAAATTAAAAAAAACAGACGGATTCCAGGAGCATATGTAATGTAACGTCCACTATATTATATAATTATGGATTTCCGCAAGCTAAAGCCTCCATCAATAAGATATCTAAAAGTATTATCGATTTTTTATGAGTGATCCCTTCCTGGGAACAAGTTTAAATTTAAATTAGGTTATCCGTTTTTAAATATTTTTGAGTTAAATCCAGACATAAACATAAAAAAAAAACTTAAATTCGTGAGCAATGACTTTCATAATAAATATCTATAACAAAATGTCGAAAGACATTTTACATGAAAAACCAGAAAACTTCAGATTTATTGACATAGATTATAATTGTTTATCGAAAGAAATATAATCATTATAAGATGTTCAGTAAAAAATGTAATATCTAAATTTATATTTTGTTTCAGGTTTTTAGCAAATCGTAAGAAAAGCCGTTCGTTATCAGCGAATGCAGTGGCCAATGAACAGAAGGCCACAAAAGTTTTGGGCTTAGTATTTTTCACGTTCGTCCTATGCTGGGCACCGTTCTTTCTGTTAAACATTTTGTTTGCATCTTGTCCTGCTTGTATAGTCCCAGGTAAGTTTTAATACATTTTGAAGTGAATATGTTTATGACATGGTAGGGAAAAATGTGCGTTATACGTTAAATGTAAGGTAGGTATTCGTGTGTATGTGTAAGTATGTATAAGTATCTATCTGGGTCTAGTCGTATACCAAAATGAGTATAGTTAAATATAGTTAAGTATTTATACTACGGGACTTCATATAGTATGTAGTTTATGAGCTTTCTCATCACTACATAATATAAAACAAGTTCCTCTGCCACGTCTATCTGTCTGTCTGTTCACGATAAACTCAAAAAATACTGAACGGATTCTTGCGGTTTTTACCAGTAGATAAAATGATCCATGAGGAAGTTTTAGGTATATAATTTGTAAAGATTTTTTTTTATTATCAGGGCGGGATAGTGCCCACTGGGCTTGCTAGTAAAGTATAAAAAAGGATCACAACGCCAATGTCTCCAATGTGAAGGAGAGTGCCATCCAATGTTGGCCACTGGGAGACGGTCAATCTATCGATAGTCGTCGAACTCGAATGAAATATATATTGGTTAATCTTGAAAAATGACAAACAAAGAGAATCACCATGTGTATTGTAGTAGCATTGTGGACAGTTAGCAATTCTTACCACTTAATTATTGGACACGTACAAGTTATTCCCTGAACACAATATCCTAGAAACTAGATTAATATAAAATGAATGTTAAAAAGAAATAAATCTGCTGAAGACATTACTATGACGTCATTGTCCTATTCTATGAACAATTTTGTTTCCTATAGAACACGTTGTGGATATTTGCCTTTGGCTCGGCTACGTGTCGTCCACGATTAATCCCATTATCTACACAGTGTTCAATAGGACGTTCAGAGCAGCTTTCTTGCGTCTACTTCGGTGTCATTGTACGAGGTAAGCTTTGCTATATTTAACCATTTTATATTATATGAATTTATTACTGAATAAAACCAAAAACCATGTGACCTCATTTAGTTGTTAGAATAAAATTCATTAATTTATATTCAATCGAAGAAACCTTCAATCAATTTTTTTTTTGATATGCACTCAATTTTAATTTCCACATTATATATTGTTCAAACTGTATTATTATTTTGTATTTTAATTATTTCACGTGAACATTGAATATGTGAACGGTTGCGATGTCTGGAATGAACACCACTTTCTGTGCATCCATTAAAACGAGATATATATATATAGGTTAAAGGGATAAACCAAATCGAGCTTCTTGCCGGTCCTTCTCGATGACGTACAGGTGGTAGCTTTGACATTCATAGGTTCCTTCTTACGGCGTTAACCCTAGAAAGATAACCATACCACGACATACGTTAAAGATAACCATACGCTTCAAAGACGCGCTCTTTTATAATACGTGTCTTTAATTGATTAAATAAAAAATATTTATAATTTATGTTATTATGTTAAAAAATATATTTAAAGCAATGAAAATAAAATACATTTTTACTTTAATTTGTTTATTTCAAATAATTTAAAACCAAATGAGTAGACCTCTACGAAAAAATAACGAACATGAACAGCCTTATGCTTCAGGAACAAAATCACTTATAAAAAATGAAATCTCATCTTATGAAAATAAGAGTTTTTTTCTTATAGGATGTTTGACTATAATATAATCAGTCTAAAAAATATCTGTCATAAAAAAGAATAATTAAAAATGTACTCATGGGAAACGTAATTTTTGCCACCGCAAAAAGTTCTTTGCACTTAGTACAGGTTGACATTATTTTATTTTTAGACGTACAGTAACGTCTTCTTTATACCGATGCCCTGATGGTTCCTTTTCTTGTTTTGTACGACCCTGTGTAGTTCTGGAACAATATTTTCGAAGATACTCAAAACATGTCTCGGCAAAGTAGAAGTCTTGAGTTTCTCTGTCATTCATGGCTTAGCTAGTTGAGTCCTGAGTTTATTCATGTATCCTCTTCTATTCAAAGGCTTTTCATGTTTTGACATGACATTGACACATAAGCGTTGACAAAACTTATATTCAATATGCCATAAAACATAGTCATTGGCCACATATTCGTTTACCTTGAATACGACATCGAAAAACACATTTTGCCAAAAATGTCCACGTCTCCTTTGGCTAGATTATAATACATAATTATTTTAAGCTTACCAGTTACTGAATTTAGCACACTTTCCTCATCACACGATGATAATAAACAAACCATCTTAACGGGCATCGGTTTGTATGATACCATAGCTATAAAACGCATAAAGCGCAAATTTCATTTTCGACCAACGTTTTCCTATGTGCTATAATGCATACATAACATATCGTTCCTAAAAACAAATAAAAAACATTTACAAATAGGCTTTGAATAGTTACAACTGCAACATTAACTAACTCAAAAGTTTCACAAAAGATAACCATACCCATATAAATAAAACTATAGTACTTACGGCATGGAAACAGTCGTCACGTGAAAGGGCAAACCGACGACTGAGTTGACTGAGAAGGACGTGGAAAAACATGCGAAGGACAAAAAAATACAGCAATATATTTCCAGCGCAGGCGCCTCTGCGACGTAGGTTATCTTTCTAGGGCTAACTGAATAAAATATTTTTGATTTTGATTATTAAAAGTATTAATGCAATAGATATCAACTAAGTTTCTAAATATTAAAAGAAATGATTGAATGAATAATTTATAAACAAAATCTCTCATTTTATGAACGCGATTGTGAAAACAAAGCACGGAGTCTCATTTATTGACTCTATAAATTAACGAAACGTCGTGTTCCAGTGCATTAGCAAGACAAAGGAAAGTAAATCACTCAAATTCAAGGCAGAATCCTGTAAGGGCAGCACATAACGAGACACAGATGTATACAATGATGAAATGAGGGTTTTGCAAGCCTCAATAATGTTATTCAGTTCTAGAATATTAATGTTTCGGGAATTTGAATATATTTACTAACTATATTTGAATGTAGACGTTTCACTGCATAAAAATAATATCAAATAAACTTGTGAGAATAGGACGGTAGTACTAGATCATCATCTTTGATTTGATAAAAATACTTTAATCAAGTTAGGCCCTAAAAGGCCCTTAGGAACGTCAAAACAATAGACACTTTTATTCATATGTATAGATTTGAAAATTGATCTATTATAATTTAAAAACCTGTAGACACCTGGCTTTTAATCGCGGCGTCACTTGTTTTTAATGTACATTTAAACTTCCTCTAGAGAAGAGTACATTTTTTTTTCGATCAAAAGCCACTCAATGTCCAAAGTGTAACAAGGAAAAAACTTATTTTCAGATTTTGTAAAACTAGTTAGGATGTATCATGAAGATAATTTCATGTAAAATATAGTAGACAAAGTAAAGCCAATTTCATACAAAAGTGCCTGTAGTGAAACCAAATATCTGGCTTAAAATATAAAAGAGTACTACACAATATCGCTGGACAGGTGCGACTTGCACGTATCACAGGTGAACTTATGTTGAGGTAGCCGCAAACTAGTGGATTTGGCCAACACCAGCTCTCAGGGTTGTCGACCATCCGGATTCGTTCCGTATAGTATTACATTTTTTGTACTAACTTTTATTTATGCCTTGGTTATACTTGCATTATTTTTTTTTTATTTTTTATTTTTTATTTTTTTATTTATTGTCAATCATTTAGGTAAACTTAAAAAAAACTTTTCACGCGACTTTTTCTTTGTACACATAGTCATTCACAACTCGGCAATTCTCGGTGATGCTCGGTTCACCCACCAACTCGCCCTTAGTTTCCTATACCTAGCGTCACCCCACACAGCCCACCATATCTCGTTAGTACTATAACAGTATATCATAAGTACTGTACGAAAATGATTAAAAAAATAAGCCAGAGTGACAATTTTAGATATCAAACAATTCTAACAAATTAAAGAACCAATCTCGTGGTTTTTATTAGTATAGTTCTTTTTTATCATCATAGAATAACGTATCACCAGAATCTAAATGTTATTTTACAAAGTCATCGGATACGGTAATATCCTAGATTTCAAGTTGTTGACCCTTAAGTTAAGGGTAAGTTACTACAAAATAACTAAAAGGAGTCTAGATTCAGGTTTTTCTTTTAGAGGACTATAAATGAGGCGAGCTTTTTAACATATACTCGCTTCACGCTATTTACCGTTACTGCAAAATGAATAACTTCGTTAATTAATCCCAAGATAGTTCAAGCTTCTAATACAATTGAATTCACATATTTTAAAGAGTTTTACTGCAACTTATCATAAATAAAATAACAGTTCACTATAATTTTGATGACAGCGGCGGCAACTTTGTTCTTATTAGCCATACTGTAAAAATATGTAATTATATATAATACTAGCGGGCCCGGCAGACGTTGTCCCGCCCTGATTATAACAAAATCCTGGACAAATTATACATCAAAACGTTCCTTGTGAATCACTTTATCCATTGGTGAAAACCGCATAAAGATCCGTTCAGTAGTTTTTGAGTTTATCGTGAACAGACAGACAGACAGACGCGGCAGGGGACTTTGTTTTATACTATGTAATGATATACGTTAGGATGGGCCAAAAAAATCAACTTTTTTACTTTATACTCTGAAAAATAGGTTGGTAGACACCTCAACAAAATACTCTCCAAGTATGAGCTCTTAATTTTAATAGGAAAGTCTTCCGCCTCTCAGTTTTTTATTTTTTCCTCACTATCAGAAAGAAAAAATTGTATCTTGGTATTCACTATTTGAAAATAATATCTAGTATCTATCATCAATATATAATATAATATATTTGTAGGAATTGAATTTTCTACAAAAAAGGTCTATTCCAATTTTTTTGTAAAACTCATTGTTTAAAAGTTATTGAAGGTTGAAGAGTGATCATTTTCAGGCAGATTTCTTTTTTCTTATATCATCATCATAAATAATTTAGACTTTCTTATTAAAATTAAGAGTTCATACTTGGAGATAATTTTGTTGACGTGTCTACCAACCTATTCTTCAGAGTATAAAATAAAAAAAGTTGATTTTTTAGCCCACCCTTATATACGTACATAAGGGTATATATATATACACATGTATGAACATACAGAATATTTCTAGATATCTATAAAACAGTTGTAGTTGTTGTTAAAGATATTTTTAACAGATTTACGAAAAAAACGCTATAACGGACCACAACCGTTTTAAAATATATAAACTTTATTATGAAGTTTTTAATTATATTAACATATTCGCTACTTTAAAACTGGCAACCCTAGACATGTATACACTTCACTGAAATTTTTGGCCCAAAGCCAAGTTAAACGAATTGAAAAATCAATTCCTTAAACAAAACTGGTGATTCTGATACCAGAATTTTAAATTTAAATTTCAAGCGACAGGTTTATCTTATTAGATATATAAATGACCAATTTTGGGATATTGAACTTAGGTCCAAACGAGAATCGAGCGACGTACAATTTAAGAGGATTATAAAAAAAAATCGCTGGGCAATTGTATGAATACATAGAACTTTTAAAATTAATAACATCATAAGGCCGGCAGCCCACTTGCAACTCCCCTGGTGTTGCTAGTGTCTATGGACGGCTGTGATCACTTACTATCAGGTGACCCAGCTGTACGTTTGCCCCATATAATATAAAAAAAAATCATATTCGTGTTTGGAGTCGCTGTTAGATCAATCAACGTATTTCATCTTTTTAATTCAATCAAATTTATTGTAAAATGTATATTTGTTGAAATATCACAATGTTTTTAATTAACCGAGATATGATTAAAGAAAACATTGCTAGTGACTAGTGCAAGTACAACAGATTGTGTACTAGACGCAGGCGGTGTACTGAATTTAAATATCTGTGCGGATGATTCACCAAGCTGTAACTGCGGGGCAGAAACTCAATCAATATACCACATACAGGAATACACACTTAAAATATACAACGGTTCCTCAGATGACGTAATCATTTTTACCTACGACACCTTAAAATGCCTGAAAGAATTAAATATTCATCTATAACAAACAATGTATACTCTATTTAGCCAGACGATTAAATAAAGTAGAAAGACGAGGCAGTCATAAGGACTGCCGATAGAAGTGAAAACTCAAAACAATGGAATTTCAACTGTGTTCTCTTTTGGATTTTTAAACTAATTATAGTCTGAACTATTGAAATTTCATAATTTGTAAATTGATATTATTATCATTAGACTTTCTTTCTCATCTAATGGCACTCGGAATAATAATTGTATACTTTTTTACACAGTTTATTAATTTATCAAATGACGGGCAATCAAGCGCAATACGGTCACTCACGCTTATTAGCATGTCATGACGCGAAATCATAAATTTATCTCCTGCCAAAAACATACCGCTCGACGCGCTTGAAGAAGTTTTCACTTATATAAAATTATAGAATTACCATGAATAAACTAATTTTAAGCTACCATTTGAAGCTTATTCGTGTTTTCCTCGTGATAACGTCTTATAAATCGACGAATGCCAGCTGTACGCACGAAAAAGCATGACTCATTGTCACGTTCCCCGTCTGAGCCGAGCGTGCAAGCGAGAGCGGGGAACAAGCGATATAGAGGCGCGATCGGCCTAAGCGTTCGGCTTCTGATGCATCTATCAATATAAAGACTAATTCCATTCATAAAAGTATGCTATTTTTCATAAATGTTTTCTTAAGAATATATCAGGTAGAATTATCGTCCGTAAGCCGACTTTACAGACAGCGAATTTTTTTTTATATAATTTGCATATCAACAATGAATATATAATAAATGATCTCAATAACTAGGCGCGGCCGATGTACACGCTACCGTTCCGTGGGTTCCACGCGAGGTGCATCCCAACTCTGCGCAAGGTCGGCACTTCCATTAGCTATATCTCTACGGCCATCGGGCTTGCCAACCCAGTCACGAGCGGCACAAGACACCACCGAGACGGTTCTAATGGAGCCACCAATGAGAGATTTTAACGTGAGGTATTAGTTTATAAGGCGATTAATTATAATTTTGTAATAAACATTGTGCGGTGTAATTGTGTAATTTCGGGGTAAATATTGTTTCAATGTGTGAGTAGGATTATATATGTATAGTCTGTGCCAAATTTATGATGTTTGTAAAATATAGTCTATATATAAATGAATCATTTTTGAAGCTAATGTTTCTTTTAGTGGACAATAAAAACATTGAAAAATATCTATAGGTTGACTAAAAATTATTATTTTATTTAATTGCATAGAAGATTCCATTAACATAAGGGAAACATCACAGAGTATTATACCAAACGTAATAACAAAAAATATTTTATTGTATCACGGTGCGATTTGATATTCATGGCAGCTACCTTTACAAGACACGCTCTTTCACACGTGAAAACGTTTTCGCGCGGGAAAGAGTGCGTGTATAAAGACAAGCAATAATAATCACTCGTGAATACGCTCTTTCCCGCGTTCAATCCTGTACATTCCAATCACAAATGACCGAGCGTGTTGTTTAAAGGCAGCCATCGACTTGAAGGGTTTAAACTGGACTTGGCTACTTGTAATTATTTATTTAAAAAGTATGAAAAAAATATTGGGACGCCAAATATATAATTTTTTAAAGCGGTGTGTTTACAAATTGTTTTTGTGTCTGTAGATTTACCAATATATATATAATAGCGTTTGTCCGTACAAATTTAAAAAGTATAATTAACATTTATTTTATATTTTCGACTGAATAGCAAATGCCATTAAATTTTGTATCGGAATTAAGTGATTTTAAACTAATTTTGTTTACGCGTGTTATGTATGTGTCACCTGTGAAATATTTGTCAATTTCCCGTCCCAATCTCGAACTCGGTACGAGGTATTACTACGTTATGTGTACAATAAATTCAGGACGTGTAAAATTACTTTAAGGATTCAATCAACTGAACCCTGTGAATTTAGTGGAATAAATCTACTCATTATTGTGTTTGAAAATTATCGTTAAACTATCTGTAAACATTTATTGTTATTATTATTAACTTCTTATATTTTATTATAATGAAACTATCATTAAAAAAATATGTATTTTATATTTTAAAAACTTTTTTATACCTCCTTTTTTGAGCCACTGATATCATAATTAAATATTGTATTGTTCATAACACTGTCAAAATTAATAGGTATCTAATGAACTCTCATATTTTTAAATCGATATAACTGTATAGACAATAGAGCGTACTAAATTTATAGGCAGACATGAAACTGGAAAAACATGCGTGGTCGGGTATTGCTATTACGTTGTAACTCAAATGAATTTATACTTATAGGTGTTTATTGAGTTATGTCGGTTATTAATTTATTTCTATGATTAATTTCTTAAATAGTTTTAGTTTATAGTTTTAAATTTTGAGTATGTTTTGTAACGATGACTTGTGCCAAAAAAGATTGAAAAGTCATATTATATGTAATAAATCCCACCGTGCCACACATGCAGTCAAACGGTTATTAAAACTGTTAATGAAATTAAATTAATATTTTCCCCCTCAGGTTTTAAAGAAAACTTTTTCTTTATACTTTATCTGTGTTATTACAAAAAAATTAAATAGGTATTGAATACTTGCTTTGAAAAGGTTTCGAATTAAACGCACCGCGCTCGCACGAGGCAAGTTCGCGTTATCTTTTATCGCAAGTCTAACCTAACGTAACCAAAGCGAGACAAAAGAGCAAGATGGCGAAAATTGAGCGACCGCGGTGCATTTAATTTGGAACCTTTTTAAAGCAAGTATTCAATACGTATTTAACTTTTTTGTAATAACACAGGTACCGTGGGTGTGTAGGTTTTAGCATTTGACTACAATGCCACCTGATATCAAATGACTATGTTGTCTATGATGGTAAACACGTCAAATCTAGACGAAATTGCTCTTTGCTTGGTGAAATTGCTTGGCGACACATTTTCAAATAGAGGGTAGTAGCTAGCCAGGCGAATTTAGAGAAAGCCCTTCCACCATGCAAACTTGAAATTTGTTACCCGCGTTGACCAATTTTTGGTAGAAGACAAACTTATGGGACGCGTCACCGATGACCTCGACATGCCCGTAACGTATTGCACTTGCGTCAGTATTGCGATTAGTATAGCGGTCTGTGTACACGTAATATTGATATTTTGTATCAAACTTATGCGATCCATTATATTTTAGGTTAGTTAATAAACTGTATAACCACGTATAAAATTATTGCTCCGAGTGCCGATAAATATGAAAACCGGACGAATGTTTATAATTTCAATTTACAAGTTATGAAATTTAAATAATACAGACTATAATTGATTTAGTAATTCAAAGAAGACCACAGTTATTCCAATGTTTTGTATTTTGGCTTCTGTTAGCAGTCCTTGTGACTACTTCGGCTTTCTTCTCACGTGGGAAAATGAAAGCTTGTTAAAAAGAATTGGCATGGAATTTAGGTCATTAGCGTATTTTTTCATTCACCTTTCTATTGATTACATTTATTTCGATTCTTTTGACAGACTGCTTAAACGAAGGAACCTTCTCTAACTCGTAGATGATTAAAGCATTAAAACTTTTGTTTTAAGTCGCTAAGTTTTACTACAAACATTTCATTCTATCTGACTAAAGGACGACTTAATTTCCTTCTAAAATCTTGAAAAGGGCAATAAAGCAACTTTTTCAATTATTACTTCGAGTTGCTGTTGGAATTTGTTATTTGGCAATTCAATTAGCCAGTGCTACTTAAGTTGAAATTGTAAAGTAATTATTGTATTATAACGTCGCAGAATAATACCGGAAAATTATTAATTTACAGAATGACATTTTTTTATACCTATACCTGTTTACTTTTCGCAAGTCAAGTATGGAAAAATATAATAAAAACCGTCAAAGAAAATGATATATAACTGTATATAAAAATTTGCACAACTTTTTACGATCGAATTCATGATGACAGTAATATAATATTTATTATTTAAAACATCATCCTCCAATTTTTTCTCCATTACTAATGAGGGTGATGCCTTTACACAAACTTCTTTTTCTATGTTCCAGAATATTAACAATAGCTATGATAATATGTATAAGTTATTTCGATTTATTTTTAATTGACATCCTTATTATAACTTTTAACATTTTGCTTTTTTATTTGATAAAATGATACATTTTTTTTTAAATTTAGCCCACTGGTATTTGCTTATAAAAAATATGAGTAGCATTTACAGGGCATAGGTCCAAATACAGACGTTTTGTTCTGTCATAGAATATACGATGAACAATTTTAGTTTACTGTTACAATACATTGGATTGCTTTATCTAATCTATGTTGAAGTTTCATAGATAATAATTGTATATGCATTTAAAAGTTTTCTAAAACGATTGTATAATTTTCAAATACCTTTTTACCATAAATTATAGATATCCTAAATCCTCTTTATCCTTATCGTTCTAATTAATTGATCTCATTTACTGATTAAATTTGATTTCATTTATATGTAAATAACATCCTGTTATGTCAAATAATACTTTTGAAGTTATACTTCTTTTGGCGCGTTAGGGAAAAATGATGAGAGTAAATTTTTACGATGCGCGCGCATACCGTCACGAAAAACCGACACCCTGAAGTTAGCAATAGTCAACATTTTGTTTCTTTGTATTTGTTGTTTGTATTTCTTTGTATTAAAGCTTTCAATGTATTAAATACCTTTTTTCTATTGTTAGTGTCGTTTTTTCTACAAACGTAGAATAAGGCGAAAGATAAAATTTTTGAAAAGATTTTTATCTTGTTACGCCAAAGAAGTATAACTTCTAACGCGTGTACATGTACACACACTTTTTTTCTTTTTTGCTCACCCAGTCACTTTCTCTATTATCTCGGCTTTTTTCTCTTTTTCAAATCGCTTCTCCTCGCTCTACATCTATTGTCGTCAGTTGTAATTACCCTACATTAGTCCAGAGATATTCTTGCGTTAAAAAAGTATATAACTTTTTCAGTAACATTAACTACAGATCTTTTGTATCAGTGTGACTATTCTTTCAATATAGACTTTCAATTGTAGTAGATTCTTGCAGGTTTCATTTTGCTTTTTTATCTTCTTGTTTGATTTTTAATCTTTTATTAAGGAGTTAACTATAGGTTTTATATCGTCAAATAAATTTTTCCTTTATTTTATTTTTTTATCATTTTAAAATGGAGACTTGTTCTTTCTAAAAATGATTAATGACAATAAGTTACGCTTGATTTATAACATTTCAAGCGTTTCTCCGACGTAGGGAACATGAGTTATAAATTGTAGGCATGTGTAAGTTCTTTACGTTGTTATGACAGTGTAAAGAAAATTTTAAAATGTTTTTATAACGATGTTGTTAAAACGTAGCGCCGTGTTGGATCACTCGTAAATCAAACAGAGCGACCTTAATAAGCGTCAAGTCCGAGTATGCGCTTCATTTGCAATTAAAAGTAAGGATTTTTTTTATTCGCTTATCGATATTTTATTTGAATGACCTTATATGTTGAGACGAGAGCGAGTTATGTTCAGTTTTTATGCTCGCATAGACAAACTGTATAGATTCCTTATAAGGAATAACAAGTGGACCTTCATAGTCAAATCTCACTCGATTGTAATACTTTTCTTGAGTTGGCACAGTACATAATTGTATTATTTCTATGTAACTGTATTAAGAGACTGCGTATAACGCAATAACTATACATGTAAGCATTAAGAAATAAGCACTGTGAGAATTTGTGTTGTAGAATAATATATAAAAATGTGTGTGGTTAAATAATTTCCTTTGAATCATTACTTGTAAAGGACAATTGGATTTAAAGTCACAGAAGCAGATTTATCACAATATAGATATATAATTTAGTTAATTAACAAACTGTAAATCGCTTTTCATTCTGTATTATTTGTTTTAAATATTCCTATTTCGAAACAAATATTTTCACTTACATGTGTGCCGGACGAATTTATAACGAAAATAATGAATGCTTATTTTTTTCACATATATATATTTTATATAAAACACAAAATCTGCTAATTGTAATGAATGTTTAAAAAAATGTATAATTACATTTTGCGTGTTAATTAATTTTGTGAAATTATCTCCCAGAGGCTGAGTTATTATTATAAAGATAAGAGATATTAAGCAAATATTTTTTGTTCATTTTTTAAAATTATCATCGTACATTTTTCGACGTTACTAATGACCCTTTGTACGAAACAGCTTCATGATATTATATTTGCCAATAGTCCTACTGGGAAATCAAAATACTGATGTAAACCCTGTTTGTTGAAAATACGATTAAAATATGCTGATTAATTCAAATATTGTATGATAAACAACACAACTTTTATAACAGATATTGTATGTATTTGAGATTTATATATAATTTAGTATATAAATACCAGTATTAGTTATGTGTATATAGTGTTATGTTTTGATGTAGTCTTTGAGATTGCAATGCTATTAAAAATATAGTTCAATTCATTCCAAAAAAAAGTGGACGTATAAACATTAAGAACAATTCTGTATGCAATAAATTGATGTAACGTAGAATAAACTATTTTACAACTATAATCATGTTGTTTTATTATGAAAGTTGTCTTTCTTACAATATACTTCTTCTTTCTTTAGAATAGGCACCGTGGATCTGTCTGTTTGTCTCCTCATTAGATTACTCACAATGTGAAAGTCACTGAACTAATAAATATGATTGTTGTTAATCATTGTTACATTCTTTGGGCATGTTTATATACATAACTACTGATCCCATTTGAAAAAATCTGTCGGTTTTAGATAGCTCATTTACCGAGGAAGGCTTTAAGTTGTTATATATCACCACGCTAAAAACAATAGGAGTGGAGCGCCAATGAAGAATGTTTCAAAATCGGGTGTTTTTTTCGTTTTGATTGCTTTCGCTGCGTGTTAGCGTTAGTATTGTATACGTTGCTATGGTAACGTAGTAAGTTTCTATCGCAAACATTTTCAAGGATTATTTTGTGTTCCTATCCAAAAGGTTTATTCTACGTTAGTTTTGTTTCCATTTTTTTATTTGTAATCTATTACGTATTATAAAAATAAAGTGTGTCTATGTAAAAATAAATAATAACTTTTTGGTGAATGGATATAGCCACAAATAATAAAAAAGTATTTTTTTATATTGAGTCGATATTTTTATATTATTATATTTTCTCTGTTTGTTTGTTTGTTCTGGGTAATCTCCAAAACGGCTGGACCTATTTTAACGGGAATTTTACTGGCAGATAGCCGAAATTATAGTGGTTGACGTATTCCATTTTATTTGTACACGGCTACGTCCGCATTGCTATTTCCAAAATGGTTGGACTGATTTTCACGGAATATTCACTGGTAGATTGCAGACCTCATAAAAAGTAATTTAGGTTTTTTATTCGCCTTCGGCCGCAGTGGAATATCCGTAATGCTTGAACTGATTTTCACGGGACTTTCACTAGCAGATAACTAACTATTGAGCTACTTTATTTTAAGCTAGCGGGCTTGGCAGACGTGGTCCCGCCCTGATAATAAAAAGAAAACCTTGACAAGTTATACCTAAACCTTCCCCATGAACCGTTCTATCTACTGGTGAAACCGGCATGAAAATCCGTTCTTTAGTTTTTTGACTTTATCGCGAACAGATAAACAGACAGATCAGAGGACTTTGTTTTACGCTATGTAGTGATGAACTGTTGTTACCAGTGCATTCGTTCGTGTGAAATTGATCAAAAATAATTTGTTTACTGTATACAAGCGCGTGAGACGTGCGCTGTACTGGACTCCAAGAATAAATGTATGTAATTTAGATTTTGGTCAACTTGGCGGCCATTTTGTTTTATTTTCCGCATTTGCATCTACATAACTCAGTGATAGTTATATAGTATATAGTTATATCGACAATATGGGCATGTTATATCTATATAATAAAAAAAATTAACACATTGTTCGATAATGTAGAGATAAAATTTTCATTACTTTCTTATATAGTGTTAGTGAGCACTGAGGGTGGTATATAGTTGGTTAACGTTCCAGGTATGTTGCTGATGATGAATCCCATCTCATTCGATATACTATTCGTATTCACATATCTAATGTATACGTTACATGTTACAGTAGATGGCATGCGTGTCGTAGTTACAAATGTTTTTGAAAAAGCATTTCTATAATGTACTTACAATTTTACATTTGAAAAAAAAACGCGTGCGGAGCCGCGGGATACAGCTAGTATATAGATAAATGTTGTAACTTTAGGTCATATAATAGACTAATAAGGTTAGAAGTAAATAAGTCGACGCAAAAGAACTATCATTGCATTCTATTATAATTCCGTCGTAAAATAGAAGAAAATAAATATATTAAGAAATCATAATCTTTATTTATATTCGTATACTTGACGATATTTCTGTTATTAATCAAAATTTTGTTGTTTGAAATCTACATACTTTTATGTACATTAATTGTGGGCTGTTTAACTATAATTGTCCCGTACTTATTTGGAGCCCCTTAATAACCCTTTTACTGATTTCACATTTCCGCTGTTAAATCTACCGTTATTACTTAGTCCCTACAGAAATTGTATTTATATATAGCCTATACAATACATTGAAACATTGTCTATCTTTAAAAGTATCATAAAAATCGGTCCAACCCTTTTGGAGGTAATCCCTTACAAACAACAAAAGTTTAAACGAAAAAAACAAAGTCATACTTTTTCCTAGTGACCTTGTACATTATTTTCGTCATATTCAAGTCCAAAAGAACCCCGGGGATAAAGAGTTGACCACGGAACTGTTATCGCGTTATGTTCCAATAAAAAACAACCCGAAAACTGAATCAGCAAACAGTATTACACTATGTTTCTGCTCGAATCTGAATAATAGCGATACTTTTTTGTTTCTCTCTCTTCTTATGCCTTGTTGTTTGTATTTTTAGAGGTTAAGTCTATTAATAAGTCAATGATCGTACGCGATCAAATTGTGGATATTATTTACGTACGTTGGAGAATCTCAGAAAAATTGATGAAAGTTTAGTAGCTCATCAAAAGTGGTTTGCGACTGAGTCCATTTATAAATGACAGTTTCCATATCTTTTCTTTAATTACATATTACTAGTGGGCATCGAGTGGTCAATAACGATTCAATATTTTTTTCAGTTTTAACATTAGTATTGCTTTTTATGCTAGAGAGTAGAACCAATTAAATGGTTCCATTTTCTATTTTGTCAGTCAGTTGTAATACGTCCCGCATTTGTACACATCACTATGAATAACTTTTCAATTTATTGAAAAATTATATATAGTTTCCTTACTAATATTATAAATGCGAGTATAAGTATGTTTGTTTGCTAACTTCACGCCTAAAGTACTCAAACGATCATAATGTAATTTTATATACACGTTGTCAGGGGTAAATAAAAACATAGGGTTACCTATTATCCAAAAAAATGCATTATTTCCGAGAGATAGACCAAAACTACATTAACGCGCTAATGTAATATAATTGTTGGTGGACAAGCTTAATTCTTTCCCGCCATTTTAAAATGCATGTCGAAACCCACACACACGACCGAGTGATTTACGCGGAACTTCACACTGTTAAAAAAACTCTGCCGCACTTCAAAATATCGACAGCACAGTGATCCAGTAGCACGAGTATGTTATTCATTCAGAATTAGCTGACCGAGGTCGATGAATATTCTTATTGTAGACGGTGAAGTTAGATCGATGTAGCGAACCCGCCGCTCGAGTATAATTAATTGTCCATTTAATACATTAAGTTTTAAATAGTGGAACACCTGGCTAATTGCTTTATGTCTATTTTTTCGAACTCACTACGTTATTGGCCTAGCAAGGCGTAAACAGATTCACCGGACTATCTTGCTTTATGTCGTCGTCGTCGAGTTCTTCTCGCGCGCCCCGGCAGGGGCGTGCGGGGAGACCATTTCAGGATCTCTCCTCTGATGGTGGCTTCTATCCGCCGGCCTTGACAAAGGGCGTGTCCTTTAATGCCTTCTGCATTCGTTGGCTTCGGCGGCGTGGCGTTTCGGCCGCGCCTGAGGTGTGCTGTTGGTGACTGGACGGGCCACCTGCGTGGCCGGGCTGCGGCATAGCGGACCTAGGAGAAGACTTTCTCCATGCTTTATGTCCGATCGATACCCGCATTTTATTAAAAGACAGCCACCACACGAAAGTGCGAGCTATCTGTACTGTGGCCCCATCTCTGAACAACAAACTTAATCTTATGTGATTATATGTAATGTAGAAGTTAGTTTTGTTTGGAATTAGTCTAGTTATTTTGATTGTTTTGCTATTGCATGTATGACGTATGTGCGTAATTTTTATGATGTTCGGTTGATTAGTTATGGCGTGAAAGCGTAACAAAGAAACAAACCCACTTTTTCACTTATAATATTATCAAGTAAAAATTACGGGTAAAAAGTATTCAGACTTTATAAATATATGTACTTTGTTACATGCTATATCAAATGAAAGTAATTATTCTTAAGATCTGGCTGAAGTAATTACAAATCTTGTTAATTTTAATTCCCAAAGGATACGAATCTGCGAAGCGTAAATACGTATAAACAAATAAACACACCGCAGCTTTTGATTTGCGATATAAGTTTAATTCAAAGTCAGTCGTACGGAGTAACTTTCCGCTGGTTAGGCATACACATAGCGTTGCGTATAGCAGCCTCGCCGCGGAATAGCTGTTAATAAACATTCAATGATGTTTCATAACATGGTATAAAGTCGTAAACACGGTCCCAAATTGTTCCTAACTCGCCTAAAGGCAACGCACCTTATTCTGTGTAAAGGTTCGTATATGGTGTACTAGTCCCGCATAATTTTATGGGACAAGTTATAAGAGATTTGTTCAAAATTTTTAATTATCACTATTATTAGTCTGTAAGAGACCCGCTGTAGGGCCATATGCCTCTTCACGAAGGAAGGTATCAGGATAATCACCATGTCAGCAAACGACGTATTGGCGATTTCAAACTCTGAGAAATCCACAGTTCTATGTTTTCCCATATACAGTAGTACTACAAGAACATTTCCCAGGTTCAGGTTTCCTCACGACGTTTTCCTTCACCGTAAGCCTGTCACCATGATACCAATTGAAATTAGTAAATTTGCGCGAACTCCGACAAAATCTTTTGAACCTACGGGTGTCGGGTTAATATTCCAACGGCCAATGGTAAGTACAGTGTGATCTCAAAATGACCAAAATCAAAAATGCTTTATTAAACTTAGAGAGCGTAAAGTAGATGCTTATGAACACCAATACTAGCACTGGTTCGGAAAACAATCTAGTCAACGAGAAGAACCGGCAAAAACTCGATTGACTTACGGCCGTTTTCAATAATCTATCTATCCACTGATTTCGTTACTGACGATATCAATATCTATCTATTAGCAAGCTTTCGCATTTCAATAATCTATCTTCGGATAACTCATGCTATCCGTTCATCTTATCTACTGACGAGAGGACTTATCGATGGTCGGCGGTAAGCATTTGTATGGAAATGGCGAAAAACGCATTTCTATAATTTAGATAGCTATCTGTGGATAAGTGATGTTGTCATTTGTAACGTCATATCGCTATCCTTCATATTTGAGAGATACGCTGCTATCTGCTGTTTTGAGAAAATATTATTTGGACTAATATTGTGTATTCTATTTCTAATTCTATAAATAAATCTTAATAAAAATTAATAAAATGTCTACTTCGAGTTCAAGTGAAAGTGATATCGAAATGTTGCAGCAACTATCAGATTGGGATAGTGATACGGAGGACGAAAATAATAGCTTTCAAAGTAACCGTATCAAATATAGAGTGAATTACATAGAAGAACTCAGTGATTTTGATTTTATATATAGATTTAGATTGAACAAAAGTGCAGTTACCAATTTATTATGTGAAATATATCCGTATTTCAATGTAACATCAAGCCGGTAATTATAGCAGACATTTGTGTTATAGGCATTTTAGGTATAATAATTTTGATACTATCACAAAACGTAACTTCAACTTTTTAGTAATGTTTCACAAAACGTAAAATACTTCGTAAAGTTAAAAGCAACCGACGCGACGGACTACTTACAATAAATGTCAATTGCGTTTTGTTTTCTGTTACAAAAACTTCATTATAATTTTACTGAACATGGAACATAACCTTTTAGCACTAAAAAAAGGTATTATACGTAATGTATAATATTGAGTACAAACAGCATTTATGAATTTATTTATTATTATTTTGGATAATGTAACAATTTTAATTTTCTATTTCGTAATACACAAAACAATAACGAAACGCCGCGAGGGAACGGATAAAGGATCCTATCTACCTGAGGGCGTCCTTGCCGTTATCGATGTTTGTGAAATGCATTCAAAGGATAGATCAAAAGTTATCGTCCATCTTGGATAGCATTTTATCCTTACCGGTAGATACGTTATTGAAAACGGCCGTTAATCTTTTCAACGTACATATTTCTTTAAAAATCATTATAGTTCCAATCGTTTTTAGAGTATGCACAGAGAGTGATGTTATTTCCAGACATCACCATAATTCGCATATTGACTTGGTGCTTGAACCTATTATCCTGCAAATTTGCTTTGGCACGTTGTTGTAAAAACTAACACTATTATTTAAAAAAACGATTGCTGGTCATACTGAGTAGTACATATGTGTAGACCGGTTTATCACTATTTCTAGTATTTAAACCCTACCGGTACTTTGCTATTGGTTAATCTTGTAAGTTTGTACAAATATAGCAAAGCAGTAGGCGTAAGGATCGTTAAGTATGACGAATAGAGACATAAGTAAGAGCTTCGGTTCATCAATGGTGTGGGGAAAAATACTAACTGTGTTCAAGTTTTTTTATTGATAACACTGAAGCCCTTAAAAAGTAGGTACTAAAAATTGGTTGATAAATGAAGGAAAAAATTATACTCAACTCTTTTGTTTTTCCCGATTTACATATAGATAAAAAATAATGTATAACATATACAATACTGCATTCATTGATGAGATACTGCAGATATAAAAATACAAACCAAACATACAGCAAAAATCACCTTTTATTTGTTAACAACGAAAATACATGCAATATTTAAAACACGGTTATGACTTGCACCGCAATATTAAACAAGCCGTATTAAACTCCAACACGGCGTCGTGTAACGAAACATCGCGATTTTGTTTAATACAAACATGCAATTTATTTTCTATATAATTTATCTTATATACACCGTCTTTGATAATTTGTTTCAAAGTAGTTTTTGCTCGCGGCTTCGCCACGTCAAAGTAGATTTGATCTAATCCTCCAGAACAGTACATCTTTACACGTACCCTATGTCCTTTTGGTACCTCTGAAAACGTGTGCGAGATGTCATAACGATCGGTTAAGTAGTTCAGGCGTGACAAACAAATAAACATAATTTCGCATTTATAATATTAGTATGGATTAACGCATACGTTATGTACTTTTTTTTAATTTTGCTAGCAACTGTTAGCGATTTCATCCGGCGTTATGTACAAAAATTAAATACTAACACCATCTAGCAACGAATTACAGTAAAATGGATAACATAAATACATTCCCTATTAAAGAAATTGGTTGTCTGTAAAGTCGGTTTAGGGCTTTAATTTTACGTGATAACGACTCGGACGCATCGGCCGTTGGAGTGGAAGAGAGATAGATACGTCACAAGCCGAACGCTTAAGCCAATCGCGCCTCTCTATTGCCTGTTCCACGCTCGCGCTTGCACGCTCGGCTCAGGCGGAACGTGACAGTGAGACATTCTTTTTGCTGCGTGCAGCCGGCGTACATCAATTTATAAGACTTTATCGCGTCAAAAACATATGTTTCATGATATGCCAGTTTTCATGATGATTGATCAGACGGTTTGCAGTTTATTTATTTGATTTACACCAATATACATTTTAATTCTGTCTCTTTCGGTAGTTTATATTACAATCAAAGTAACGTCTATCGTGTCCAGTGTCTGCTTTTATTTTTTGTTGCAAAGTTATTCTTGACATTTATATTAAAATTTGAAAAAGAAAGAAACCTACAGGTTTCATATAAAAGCTAATGTTGCCTTAAAAAATTTCGAAATAATTAATAATCTATATAAATAACATTGCCAATCAATCAATATGTGCGCGTATCACTGCAGATCGGTTGCACTTATTTGATTAATTCTTTTATGTGTAACATATTTCCTCTCGGTTGTCGGATATTTTTTGTGGGAGTGATTTTGGAAAAGGGACGGAAATGTGTTACAGAAATCCGGGGAAGCGTGCGTTATTTGATTTGACCAATGAGCGCGCGCGGTCGAGTAGAGAATCAGCTGTGTATTCATCTACAGTAATTATATTGTGTTGTGTATAAAATATTAGGTTATATTTATATGTATAAACTATATTAATAATTATTTTTATTATTAAAAGTCAGGCAAAGTTCATCATCCTTAAAAAAATGAGAGTAAGTAATAGGGTGGAGTGAAAAAAACAAATTTTTTTTTCTTAGCCTGGGGGTCAAATTTGTAGCTTATAAAAAACAAAAATTTTTGAAAAAAAAAAAAAAAATTTTACTCAACATCTTGAGCCAGCCCACTCATTTTTAAAACTAATTACGAGTAAAAATATTTGGTTGCAAAAAAAAAATTTTTGAAGGCGTTCTAGAAACTTCAGAGTATCCTCTTTTATGCCAATTAAAAATCACAAGTTAAAAAAAAAATTTTGTGACTATTGTTTTAATTTAAAAAAAAATCCCAAAAAGTACCATTCCTCTTTAGGGCACTAGAATAAAATTTGAGTTGGAAATGATCATAATTGCCAGTTCTTAGATGTTTTAAGAGATTCAAAGACAAAAAAAAATTTTTTTTTTGCAACCAAATATTTTTACTCGTAATTAATTTTAAAAATGAGTGGGCTGGCTCAAGATGTTGAATAAAATTTTTTTTTTTTTTTCAAAAATTTTTGTTTTTTATAAGCTACAAATTTGACCCCCAGGCTAAGAAAAAAAAAAAAATTGTTTTTTTCACTCCACCCTAGTAAGTAATATGGAATAATTTGAAGAAATGTTTTAGTACGATTTTTTTCATACTTTTAGGTTATTTCCTGTCGCTGCCAATATAATCTTTTTCATTATGATTAAAAAAGTTTCCTCGATTTGAAAGAGATAATTGTTCGATAAAAGATTATTTCCAATCGTACACGATTCGTTTTTTTTAAGGATTTAAGTGACTACTGCGTATTTACCACGAATCGAATTAAACTTGAGCTAGCAAGCGCGCGCCTTAATACACAATTACATATATTTTCATGCTTGGAATATATTCGACCAATAATATTACGAATAAATTGTCTAGAGATATACTTCACCTCAATTTCATAGTAGGATAACATCTTAGATGTTACATATCGACTGCTGTAAGGCTCGCTCTTTTTTAAAATTGTGTTTGTACCAATTTTGCAATATTTGTAAAGAAAGTGTTGGAAAAATCATACGGAAAAGTGAAAAAATTGGGTTCAAAAATATTCATATAAAAAGGCAATGAGTGAGGCAGAAGATAGTAAGGATATCTTAACAAATATTTATCCAAATGACAGACTGACGTTCAGTTATTCAGCTGCCACTTTGTTTCATTGTATGATTGTTCTGTAAAGGGAAGATTTGATCTGATTTTCTTCTATAGTATACCCGTGTGAAAATAGGGCGAACAGCTAGTATGTAATAAATTTTTTACTATGTTTTATGTATATTCAATTGTGGTTATAGGGAATGTAAAGAGGCAGGCTAGCGGTCGGAAGGAAGGCAGCGATGCGAGCGAGTGATTTGAGTTGTATAATAAATATAAGTGACTGTGTTCGTAGCTTCACATATTTTTCGTTATAATATTATTTGTCCTAAGTACTACTCTTTGTAATTAATTGTTGAATTATAGTAAAATTGATGTTCTGTAAATATTTTTTGTGTATAAATAGATACAGGTATAAAACCTGTTCTATGAAAAAACATTTAAAAGTTTCCATTTTCAAACATATAACAAGTGACATATGTGTAAAAATGCTATCATACAACTGAAATGTATTTTATTTAGAGTTTAAAGTGCAACTATTTTTCCATCGATTTAAATTTTTTCGACCGTCCATCGCAAGTCGCATTACAGTCGGCCACGGAGTGGGGGTAATGAAACGCGCTCGGCAGAGCAGCCAAGACCTATATGGCGGCGCCCATGGCTTAATTCAAAATTATTTAAATAAACACTGTGCTCAGTTTTTAACATGCGTCTATCATATGAATTATCGTATTTATTATGTATTCCATACTCAAATACGAAGATTGAAATTAAAATTTATAGTTATCTTGTCTACAATTGATCTCTCATTGTCATTCCCATTTTTCAATTATTAATTGGACCGTTTATTTTGAAAGTGGTGTAAGTCCATTTTTGAGAAAAATGAGCTATCACGTAATTCATGCTTAATTTAATGTAATTTTTTTATATATAACTAGTCCATGTTTAATTTCTCAAAAAAATCCCATGTTTTGTACAACTTAAAATCGGTCGGTAAATGAAATTGCATAATCATCGATTATGAAAGTGGTGTAAGTCCAATTGACAGAGGTAGGTGGCATAGCAGACGGATACCGATCAGTGTTTTGTTATTTTTCATTTATTTTATATTAGCTGTGGCCCGCGGTTTCACCCGCGGACGATTTGCATTGTTTCCCCTTCGTGTTTCCACTACTCGTAAGTTAAAAGACAGATATTAAAAAATTAGAGAAATGTATTAGAAAATGTACAGCGCATAACCTGTGAGAAGAAAATAAATACGACAAGGCTGTATGACTCCGCATCTTTGCCCGTATATTGGTGAATTAAAAAAACAACAAAAACAACAGTAGTAAAATTATCAATTTATTACCTCTACGTCCTGGAAGACCGTTAAAATTTGAAAAAATCGCCCTGGAGCCTTTGTACCAAAATGCCAGACCTATTACGTACGAAAAGTATAAAGACATGAAGCAGCTACTACCCTATATACCTCCGGTGCATCATGCATATTTTGAAACACTACCACATGCAGAGAATAAGTAAATTCTTGTAATCAGTATCTTGTAATGGCAATGTAATTGCCGTCTAAAATAAAATTTTATGTGTTGTTATGCGTATTTGTAAACAAAATTATATTAAAATGAAGTATATTTTAAGCGATATTTGATTTTTCAAAATTGAAATTAAAGGATTTTTACAATTGTCTAATTTTGAAAGTGGTGTAAGTCCATTTACAGCACATAAATATGTGTTATCGTAGTCTAATTAGCCAAAAACAAATTTATATAAACAAATTAAATGTTGATAAAACAATAGAAACAATGCCAGACCTCATATGATTTGCCTGTATTTTTAAATCAACAAATATAGTAATCTTTAATTTTCTCGAAACAAAAGAAAATGGACTTACACCACTTTCAAAATAAACGGTCCAATTTAAGATACTCGATTTTAATATCTTAAATCGAATAATTTTCCATAAATTTCCAGTTAAATGGCGACAATCCGAAAAAAATTTTCACTTGCATCGTAGTTTCATAAAACTACACATTTTTTTTTTGTTAATGAATTTAATTTTATTACAATTTTATATAAAGCAACAATATCTAGTTACAAATATGTCGATACTTTTATACAAAAACTTTTAGATTTTCATTATCATAAAAGCACGTATTATTTTTTTAAAACAATAATTGGACTATACATACGTAGATAAAAAAAATGTAAGCCACCTGAACGGTATCACGGGCACAGCTATTATATTGAACAAGTTTTTGAAATATCTTGAAGCTTTATTTCACAGACTCACGAATATAAAACCTGGATCGTGAAAAGGCTCTTTTCTGTTCAACTGATAGTAGTTTAAAATAAACTTAACTCATTAAGTAAATTTACGAGTTTTTAAATTAAACTACCGTACTACTTAATAAATGGGGCGTTTTTATTGCCGTTTTTATAACTCGGACGAACACGCAGACACTCTTGGGTTTTTATATTACTTCAAGAATCCTTCATGAATTTAATTGGATCTTATTATTCATGTATTCAAATAACTTATTCCATGGAAGGAGACATTTCAACTTTTGCGTGTAATATAATAGGTCTTTACCTATGAAATTGCCGTTCTGCAGTACTGGCCATTTCAAATCAAAATAATTTTTGTTTGGCTAAGAATGCTAATTTCAAATTAATTTTATTTTAAAAACATGGAATTCTTTTTCCAAAAGTAGTCATTTGTTTATTGATTAGTGTTACATTTTCATCGCATTTCAATCTTTTTTGTCATCATGGATACGTTAAAAATTCGAGTAATTATGGAATATGAGTACCGTCGTGGCAGCAACGCGGCACAAGCAGCACGCAACATCAACGACGTTATTATAGATTAGATTGGATATTCGCATTTCTCTTTTCTGTATTTTTTATTATAGCACAATGCATTGTAACGCTGTCTGAAGGCAATCACTGTACAATTCAAAACAGCGGCAAATAACGAATGAAAGATAGGATTGACTCTACTAACAAAAGACTACTATGATGACATTATTGCATGCATGATAATTTGATTCTGATTAAGCTACTATAGCGGGTGTTCCAAATGGTTTGTGGTGGCTGCCGATCAGTTGGGAATAATTGTCGTATCTTGCTACCGTGTAAACTTCTTATAACATAGTTCATTATAACGAAATAGTTCATAGCCTGTATGCGTTCACTCTAAGAAATTTGCATAATGTTACGATTAACATTTTAATATTAATTCTGAAAGCCTCATAAGTATATAGCAGTCCAACTTTCTAGTTTCGAGTTGGAGTAGTTTGAATTTTTAATCTCTCGTTTGGGAACATTTTTTACGTTATCTAAATTAAATCTGGTTTCAAGTGCCTTTTGGTGTCTTTATCGTCACGTTAGTGTCTGTGAACCGACACTCTATTGGTATGTGACCTGCTCTTTGATATATAATTTCAGAGATTAGTTTCTAATTTTTTTATAGATATTATCCATTTCCAATTTAATTGACTGAAAGCGAACAATCTCTTATTTTGGACTCAACTTTGATGTAAATGTGATAAATGTTATAATGTAATTAATAGTTGCTATATTAACATATTCTATTATATAATAATCTCTATATTAGTTAGCCAACAGTTTGTCTGTATATGTATTTTTCCATTGCCACGTCCACTAGTATCTAAAATATAACAATTAATTTGTGTGCTCGTCTGCCTGTTTGTGTGTTTGAATTACATCAAAATGGTTTTATTGGATTTGATGAAATTTAATATCTTTTATTGTATTTATCAATCTTTTATTCCATTCCGCAATTAATAGGTTATAATATATACCGTCCTAGTCAATGTTTTTGTCTGCTCTGAATATAGTAGTAAGTTGTGCTTGTGCGTTCACGAATTCACACGAATTCACAAAACACAAATCAAGAATTTAATACGAAATAAAATTATAATATATTATAGGAATCTACAATTGTCATTTGTTTATCCTAAGTTGTCCGATATTATCTATATAATATACTACGTATTTATTCCCAAATTTGTTTTATTTGTAACTATATTTAGAGCGGTCAAATAGTTTGGCTAACATTGTGTTGATGTTATACATAACTGAAGTACAAGATGTTTGAACAATGTTTTATAGGAATATGAATAGTATGAAAATGTTGTTGTCTATAAAAAATCTTAGCTGTGTCAATCTTCATGACACATATATACTAACATTCAGTTATATATATATAGGGGAAGCCACTATTGACCTGAGGTACCGCACTATTGACTATATCGGGGGTGTTACTAATGACCTCAAACGCTATTTGGTTGGAGGTATCGGCTGTTTATATATCTTGATGCCTTAAAAGGCGACTGACGACTAAAGGCTGGATATACACGCTCAGACAGCTGGGCTAATCACACCTAAGGATAATTCGTCGTAACTATAGTCAGTGTTGTGTTTCTATATCGATTACCGTTTTTTTCGATTGTTCTTGGTGGATTGATCAATCATAATCATGAAGTCACTATGGATGACGCCATACTTCTACATGGACGCCATTTTATCGCTTCCCCGACATATACATATAGATTAAAATACTTTTAAGTCTTTTTCTAAGCTATCGAGACTAAGGTTGTGTAAACTTATTCAGTCGAATAGCGAACAACTCGAGTAGATTCTGAGAGCTCACCGTTTGAACTGTTAGTTTGAGTGCACTCAATTATTTAATTGGACAAATATAGTTTACTGAATTGCTTCCGTAGTATTGAACTGTTATGTGACATTATTATTATTTAGTTATTATTTTTATCTCGTAATTTTCTTTATGAAGTTATATTTCTTTTGGCCCATTATGAGAAATCGTTGATAGTGTGTTTTTATGTTTTATTGTATTAAATAAGAACTTCACAATACAATGGTGGTAATTTAAAAACATTTGAATACAATTACAAGAGGCATAGAGGTTATATTTAATATGTATAGATAACAGAAGACTTAGTGTGTGAATGTGTTATATAATTTGTGTGTGTTAATTATTCAAAGTTTTGTGTCTCAACACTGTGTCAAAAACACTGTGTCAGGTAAAGTGTAATAATTAATATTGTAATAATTACCAATAATATATAATTGTAAAATGTATTTGTGTATAATTGAAGAACTTGAGAAGTTATATTCTTTGGCGTGCATACAAAATTTTGAGCCATATTAACAATTCCAACAACAAATTTACACTAATTTAATAAAATAAAGTATGTTCTTTGCAATGGAAAAAATAAAATGGTTTGAAATGAATTATTTTATTTATAAAGAATATCATCGGGCATATTAGTGTCAATAACAAAATTCCCTGACAGTGATAATATCATGTTTTAATAGCGTTTAAAAGTTACTGAAAAAAAATGTTCCTTAAATTATTTATAACCCAAAATTTTGACCTGTAAAGGTGTGATGCGTATTAAAAACACAACGTTAACCGGCTACCACGTATCCTGAATCCTGTTTGGAAGGGCATAATATATCTTCATATTAAAGAACCAGCTTTTCTAAAATTCTCGTTCTTCCAACGTTGCTGGCTCTTGTACTAAGGTGTTGCAAAAAAGTCTTGTTACATTAACTACAATTTTTTATCTTTCGTTATCCTGGAGAACCCCTTGCGTTTTATGGGACAAAAAGTATCCTAAATGTAACCTTGGAATATTAGTTATTACTGTGTCAAGTTTCGTTAAAATCGGTTCAGTGCTTTCAGCGTGATGCGTGTTCACAGGGACAGAAAGACAGACAGACAGACAGACAGACAGACAAAAATTGTAAAAAGATTATTTTTGGCTTCTATATCGATAATAAAGTCTACTCCGATAAAAAATTTCAAAAAATATTTAATGTACAGATTTGACCTTGCTACAGTTTTATTATAGTATAGATTGTTTATGTAATGCTATAGTAAACAAAACTAAATATACATTCTTCTATACTTACGGTTAGTAACAATTCTCGTGTCACCGAGAAAAATCCGGTTAATGCTACCTTATCTCCATATATTTGGTCTAAAAATCTTTCCACCTAGAAATATCAAAGGACCTTATACATTATTATTATATTTGAATTAGTTTCCTCTGAGGAACAAAATAGTAACATTTATAACATACATTGTATTTATTCCTAAATAATTGTCCAATTGATAACGATAAAATATATAACGATTATAGAAGTAAAATAGGAATTATAAAGTTTACAAAAAAACCAATAATTCAAAATTGTTGCAGACAAAGTAAGTTGTAGCCGTGAAACATCAAAACCATTTCCATGAGAACGAATTCGCAGGCACAAGCTTGTCTATTCGTAAAAGAAAACCCAAACAGTTATTCTTCACGCTCCTATTATACAATTCAAAGTGTTTATTTTTTGTAACATATCCGGTCAATCAAAGTATATGAAACAACTTTTAACTCGCATTCATGTAGACTTGACCTATCTCCATGGGAACAACAGTTTTATTCTGGAATAAAAGGCACCGTATCTCCTTTACTGTATACTTGGCAGTGTTTATGCAAAAGTTTATATTCATACAAATAAACTCACTATTGTATTTATAATATAAGTTAGGTTGTGATACAGTACCTCAACACAATACACTGGAGACGGAACCTCGTACAACACAGTGGCTGGAAAAAGTGATGCGATGTTGATTCGTGAAGCTGTCAGGGAAACGGCGATCCACTTTGCAAAGAGATATACGAGAGAAAAGACGAAAAACGTCGACGCATGATATCCATTGAAGATAGTATTTCTGAAATCGAACGTAATACAGTAAATAAAAACCCCGAATAAAAAATGTCATGTTAATATAATTAGGTATACGCATTTTTACTAAAGACGATGCTACAGTTGCTACTCCTATGGGAACGATCTCATAGATGCTTATTGAAACGAGAGCTGCGACAGAACAATCAGATGATGACACTGTAAAGGGCTCTAAGATTTTAATAGAGTCTTTTTATCAAACTAGATTGAGAGAAAAGACGGTACTTTATGAGAAACGGAGAGTAAAAATGTGAAAAGGTTTTTATAATATTTAATGAGATCTCAAGTTGTGAAAAAAAACGCCATTATATTTGCTACAAATTTTAGGAAAAAATTACATCTCATATGAATTAATTAACATTTAATAATCATCTTCATACTATGGCAAAATAAATAAATATAATATTATACCATTACATGCGCGAAGAATTCAACGACTCTAAATTTTAACCCCAATTTTGAATATCAAACAAACAACTGTGCTTAAAACTTACAAGAATTATACTTCTTACTACAATCTAAGTGTACGCATGACTCATTTGTACAATGAGCTCGCATCCAAGCACATCTCATTAGACACATTTGAAAATCGAGCTTTTGAATACAAAAGGACAATTAAACACATTTTATATCCATGACTATTAAAACAAAATTCAATAAATTATATTTGAATATTCTTGATTATATTTGCCATCTTGATTTCTTTTCAATAGATTAATTTTAGTTTTTATATATGAACTTATTTTCATTTATTCTTGTAAATGTATATCAATATTTAACGTTACATTCTTTTTTTTATTTCATAGTGTAATTTGTATCAGTGTGATAACGCGCTGTAGGTTTTTAGTAGTTATATTATTCATCGAACTGTTGACTGTTGCATTATCCACAATTGTAAATAAATAAATTAAAGTAGAATAATTCAAGTATCGATTCTTCTACAAGGGACATGAGTAACATAAATTCAAAATAGTGAAAAAAAAATTGAGTCTTATGAAGTTCCTACTGACGTAACATCACAATAAAAATAATCTCATTTTTTTTTTTAACATCTATACGTAAATAAACGAAGGCGAATCAGTTTGTACGGTTACGTACACCGCATGTTGCCGTAGTTATTATGTGCGCATCAGCACACTTTAATTAAAATTACATTTATTGAATAATGAAATCGTTAATCGCATTCAAGCACTCAGGTGGGCTGCACAACAACATCATTGTAACAGATTAAATAAAGTAATTGTAACCTAACAAACAACTTTATTCCCACAAACGGGCATTCTAAGAACATATGTAAGGCAAGGACTTGCTCCTCACCCCTACATAGTTCATTACGATTTCCTCCTCCGTTTCTCAAACAATTTCGACGATGTATTTTTGAAAACAATTTGAAATAGTTTCTTTCTCGCACCATTAATGAGTTGGGATTTTATTTATGAGTCTTTATTCATAATCCTTCACGTTCTTTACGTCTACAATCTACAATGTTTGCTTACACACACACACAATACTCAGTACTTATATGTAAAAAAATATATCCATGCTCCATATTAAGGTCGAATTTTGACCAGTGGACGACCGTTAGTATTTGTAGTTCCGTATAGTAGATTTTTGCTAATTTACTGATTGATCCGGAATTTGAGATTATCGTGGAAATGTTTGTCTTTATGATGTGTATATCTTTTAAAATCAAAGGAAATAGTGCTCAAACAGTCAATATCTAGTATAATATTAGTATCAATCGATCGATATATCAATAATGATATTATAAGTTCGAGCAATTTATAATAGAGGGTCTCGCGAATCGCTAAAGTTTCAGGAATTCGGTATCTTAACTCTGCCCTCCCAATATATTCTTGATAATTTAATGTATGTCCGCAAAAACTTAGATATGCTGGATCTAGTAATAGACCAACATAATTTAAATACTAGAAACAGCAACAAATTGGTCATTCCATGCTTCAGGCTCACTAAGTCTAAAAATAGTTTTTTAGGTAATAATAGTCTTAGGTTTTATAATAACAAAGTCCCAAAACACATTACCGATTTGCCGGATAGTGAGTTCAATAATCGTGTCAAGCGGGTTTTAATATCTAAGGCTATTGTAGGGTGGATCAATATGTGAATGATTGTGACGTCTGCAAATGTAACTATTTATGTTTTGTAAAAATATATAACATACACCAGATCGAGTTTCTTGCCGGTTTTTCTCGATGACTGGGTTGTTTTCCGAACCGGTGGTAGCTTTGACGTTCGTAAGCGCCTTCTCAGGGCCTAAATTGAATAAAAGATATTTTGATGTAATTTGATTATAATAAAAAATAAATTGTAAACACTTATTCGAGCATCCGCTGAATGTTTCATTTCTTTTGAATCCATCTCTGAAATATAAATATCTTAAATATAAAAAAAATATAATAAAAAAATGTATAGATTATTGTACCTTTTTTTGAATCTCATCCAAATATATTAATTTTGCTTTATAAATTTAATAAGAAATTTATTTTTAAATTTAAGAAATTTCATAATATTGGTTTTGCCGTTCTGTGGGTACTAGTTGTTTTATCTGGTTCAGTTTAAAGCTGTCTTTTTTTTTTAAATTGCGCATTTCGTCACCTAGGAAACAACACCGCGCAAATCAACGTGACTCATTTTACAGGAAAAAGAAAAATCTATTTTTTTTATTACCTGCATTTTTGTAATTAGTGAATTAATAAGTGATTGAAATATTGAATTGAAGCAATTAGTGTTTTGAAAACTGGTCTCTTATTGGTTGAAACGTTCAAAACGTGATATGTAATTTCACACTTTATGAAAATATGTATGTAATGAATTTGCAAATACCGCGATAGACGAAAGATAACGTTTAGCCAAATAACCTGGTTGTCCTCCCAAAGTGCCAAATCAAAATTTTGATTGAGTACGGTACCACCTAAAGTTTTTACCTATTTTAACCTATTTCTGCTGAATTTCATCATTTCATCCAGCGTATGCAGAATGCTTGTGCCAGACTTTACTTCGATGTCCTTCGCTGTGGGCACAATACACCATTTTTGAATGATGCAATGTCTTGAAAATGGCAGCATGACGCAAATTACACATGGCTACGTTATTTTTTGGGCTGATTAAAACCAAAAACCCAAAATATCTGTATGACAAGTTAGAGTAGACACAAGATAAGCACACATACATTTCATGTTCTCGCACCATGACTAATCCATTATCGATACCTCTCCATAGAACTACCGCTCTCAGAGGGTAATTTAAATATGCTGCCACTCGTTGTCTGAACAACATCCCACCGCCATGTTGATCCAAAAAGAGTAAACTTAGCTTTAAACTCTCATATAAGTATTTATCTCTATTGCAACTTCAAGCTCAGTAATTAAAATGACGTATAATATATTCACGCAGTTCTATTGTAAGCTCTGTTTATTGCGTGTATTTTTTCTTCTTCTAAATTTATATTTGTTTTGTTTAATCCTACATTTGTGGTTACAGTAGTTATATCTCTTTAGTGTGACCATCCGTGACCTGTTATGTGTATCTGTGTTATTTGTTTGTTCGTTTTAAATTTTCTATTAACATTAATATGACCGACTGAACGTCCGTTTATCATCACATGAGCTCCCATCGAAAATCAGCGCTGCAGTACTACTTACTGTATTGCATATTTTTGCTGAATGGGTTGGCCAATTGTTGGATATCTATTTTATATTTTCAAATGTATTTTGCTTTTCTGTCTAATTAGTTTGTGTAATTCAATTTAATTGTATGGTTGTTCTAACAATAAAGTATTTCTTTCTTTCCTTCTATTACTGTTTGGACTCCAAGGAAAAGCGTAATAATATACAACTTATAAATTACTCTGTTACCTGTCAATAAATATCTCGTATAAATCGGTTTTGCCATTTCGAAGATTAATATTTTTTCTATATGAATCAACTGTGAATTTACTGCAAGGTGTTAAAAAGTTGTAGGCATATACATATTAAGTCGTTGGTAAATGAGATGAAGATAATTCCACTGATGACGTGATCGACTTTCCTTACGAGTTCCGTAGCTCTGCAATACTCTTCCCTTGCTGAACGCCAAAATATTTCTGGTAGATACTGCATAAACATACTTATGAATGCGAATTCGCATTTAGGAGGTTCATCCATCGAGCCGTTGACGCTCCAGCGCAAGACATTGTGGATTATAATTTAAAAATGGCAAAGATAAGAATAAAGATAATAACAATAGTTGCTAACAGTTTAAACGATTTCTACACGAGACTAAGAACATTAACGATTGCAGAAAAAGGTACAGATTAAGTCTGCAGAAAAAATATGTGAATACGAGTTTGTTTATGATGCCTTCATATTTTATCTATTCAAGCAATCATCATTAAAGTGTTATCAGCAAAATGACATAAGGTATTTTCCATCCAGAAAGAAGTACTGGTTCCGAGTGAGTTCAAATCTTCATTATCGCTAGCGAAGCCGCGGATGAAAGTTAGTATTTAAAAAAAATGCATTCTATATTAAATTATGCCGATAAAGCTGACCCTCTTTTTTGTAGGTGGTAGAGCCACGCTGAGGTTATTACAGGTTTCAGCATGAATATGTCGGTTCGCCCGGGATACTACCGTCTCACAGAAAACCGACGTGAAGTAACAGTGCTTGCATTGTTGCGCTTCGTTCGGTCAGTGAGAGCGTCGGAGGCCCACCTCCTCTCCCCTCTCCTCTCGCCCTCCACCAAACATAGGCTGGCTAGTGTCTATGGAAGGTG
Organism: Antheraea yamamai; assembly: GCA_036509395.1. NCBI lineage: Eukaryota > Metazoa > Arthropoda > Insecta > Lepidoptera > Saturniidae > Antheraea > Antheraea yamamai. Next base: position 17,706,457 of record AP028438.1, read on the forward strand.
GTGATAATTTAACATCAGGCTCGTTTGCCTCCTAAGACATAAAAAAGCAATTAAAAAAATCCGGTACCTCAGTCTTAGTTTATCTATAAGAAGTTTGTCTCCAAAAAATAGGTTGGAAATAGAATCCAGTAAATTTGAGACTTGGTGTTAGTTTTTTTTGGTTTTAGAATTTAGTTGATTAACATTTATTTGGTGTATGTTGAATTATAATGCAAAATCAATTAACTAAGCTATCCTAGTAGTGTACTCGACTCAAGCGACAATTAATATGGTTGCGCCGCTTTATGTATGTTTGAAAATTCCCGCATTATGGTTTAAATCACGTCCCTTTGAATTTTGACCAATTAATTGCGATCAGGTCATGCCACCTTTCTAGCCTTACCCAATCACGCTTCCCTTTAACTATGGCACATGCTAGTTCGGTATCGCGACGCTCGCGCCGCCAATAGTTTTCGATTGCGGCCGCCAGTGTTCGACTGTTGCCGCCATTGTGCTAGTTCGACTGCTATCGTCGTGTAGTTTACGCGGCTCGCACAGTGTTGTTGTGTCCGTGCCGAGCCGCGCCGCATGCTAACATTTTGAGTTTTCGCATGGTCGAGTGAGAAATAAACTCATCGCTACATACGTGCCGACATATATTATAAACAATAAGTGTTGTGAGGGAGGAATCCCAGTGGAAAGAAACGAGAAAAACCTAGCCGGCTAGCCACGTGGAGACTGCATCGCCGCGAGGTATGTGCCAAGTTCCTTCCTGCCCTTCTTTCCCTAGTCGTAATTGATCGCAATAGTTGAATATCAAATATAGCACCCCCGCAAATACAGTCCACTTAAATTGAACATAGAAAGCCCCGCACCGCATCCCCCACGGTGACGTCGTCAACGCAGCGGCGTCACCAAATATGTTGCAAGAGTGGCACTATTGGGCATTTGTATTAGAACTATACTAAACAGTAACCTTATTTGAAGATATGTAATTAAAACTATTCTTATTTTAGGGAGGAAACAATACCTAGCGATGGGTAATTTTACAATTAGACCAAGTATTATTTTACGGTATCAAGGCTGGATTTAACTCGTTTCTTAGATATGCTATTTACAAGCAACTTGGTGCTAAATCGACACCGGGTTCAATTTTGTTTTGGTAACTTTTATTTAGTGAATATTAAAGAGAATCCTCAAGTTTGTATTCATTGAGTGGATTAAAAACTGAATAAATTTTGCATACTCGTACAAAGTAGAATTTGAGTTTTATTAAAGAAGTTACATATTGATTGTAATGACACGTTACCTTCGCATGAGCCGCCTTTTATTTCTTATTAATTTGTTCTAGGCGAGATATCAGATAGTAGCTAATACAGATCACGAACATGTCACAGTACTCCTTGATAAAATATGATTGGAAATGTAGAATCTGGAATGAAAAATGTTATGAAACACAATTTAATATGTATTTAATATCCGAATAATTTAATTAACGTCTGTATATTATTTATATCAAACGACGGTGTTGCGGCCGCGTAAATAGTCAATTCGGAAAAATAGTGTCAGCGAGGGTAGGAGCATTTGTTTGTCAATCCCCCTATTTGCACCATCGCCATTTGTCGCCGCCGTCCACCGGCATTAAACCTCAAACCACCGGCATCGAACCTCGAACCAGCCGGCATCTAACCTCAAACCCTCCTGCATCGAACTCGCAGCAGCTGGTGAGTGATCACAACATTCGCTACTTTCTCTCGCTGATATCGCATTTGATTCCCATCACAGGTGGTCTCCGATCGAAGAACGCACCAACATTTCTTGGTCCAATCGAGCCGGATCCTTATCATCACCAGACGGAATAAAGTAAGATAAAGTATATATTTTTGCTCATTATTTGGTTTTCATTTCGGATACTTTTTAAATTTAGTTAAATTGGTTTTTCTTCTTATTTACCAATATCTGTTTCAAGATGAATTCATTTTAGTGAGTAAGTTGTAAGTTCGCTTCACACATCATGCTGTCAATGGTTTTTACACATTATGCTATCATCTTCTTTCTCGTATACACTTACGTAGGCTGCTCTATAAAGTTACAGCTGCATGTACGCTTTTATCTTGGTGTGAATAAAAAAAGTTTCTAAATAATTAGTTTTATTGTACAGTGAAGATATATGTTCCTTATATTTTCATATAATTGAGTCGTTCATACAAATTGGAAAAGGTAATTGTGTGTAACTTAGTTTTGTAAAACATGATGTCGGGTATAAACATGATTTTTATGTGCATGAAATCAAACAAAGTTTTACCTGAACGATTAATCCCAAGATTGGTGAATAAGGCAAAAAGTTAAAGATCGATGGAAACAAAACTTTTATCAATATTTCGTAAGAATCAATTTCATAGTGGTAACAGACTGATGCTTTTGCCACAGCAGCTACATTAAATAGTATGTGTTCTACTGTAAAATAAAGGTAGAATATACCCTTTGCACTCGAAGTTTTTTTCATTCATTTTACCAGCAACTCGATACCGTGGTTGCCTGCTGTTATCGAGAGCATAACAATCCGCGAGCCGCGACCGTCATTTGTCACCATCAGCGAAACTCCCTATAACTAGTTTTTACGATTTGTTTTTGTTCATATGTTAAAAACTGAAATTTATTTGCATTGTCTCCGTAGCGGAGCCCTCAAACTTCAAGACAAATTTTAAATGGCTGCGTTCCGGAGCCCTCGACTGCAAAGGGTTAAGATTTGAATATACAAGCTCTTTAATAATGGTCTATTGTTCAATGTTTGATATTCTCGTAGTTGTGAAGATAGTTTTGAAAAAGAACTTACGCAATGTTAGTATCACCATCACGACAGAAGTCACATTGCATTTCATCGCTAGTCTATTAACAAAATTTGGATTAAGGTCTTCAGTGTACGAGATGTATCGAACTAAAGCTGGCCATGATCTTACAATTTTAAAGTATATGAAAACAGTACAACAGACTGTACCGATGTATATTACTGAGACTAAAAAAAAAACAAAAAATCAGTTTTACTTAGAAAAAAACCTGTTGGTTCTTATAAGTCATCGTTTTTTATCATTATGTTAATAAAGTCTATGTATATTTTTCACACTTGGATATCATTAACTGTCGTTTCGACAACCATAAATTCGATACAATTAACTTCATATCATCTGCCTACATCTAGCTCGAAATGTATTCTTTACCTTTACATTAATTTCTCTTTATACTTGATATTCTTCTAGTTGTATATCGTCGTTTTATCTCGCGCTTCTTGACTCATATGTCGTTGGTGCTAATCAAGGATCAAACAAAACACAGATCATGTACAAATTTCAAGCATGATCTATCTCAATTTAATAATAAATGAGTATGGAGATATCAGCTTAAATGAATATTTCACTGAACACACTGGAAACTGAAAATATTCAGAAACTACATATCTTTTTATGTAATGTACTTGAAAAGAGACGAGTGGAAAAAATCGTGACAGAGAAATACTTACCAACGCTATTCAAATTAACATCAGATTGCATTAATAGATATACACACATAAGCATTAGGAACATCTGCCCCAGAAATGATAATAGCCAGTATACAAATTTCCAAGACATGAATGTAAATCTGTAATAATATGAATTAATTCCTTATTGTAATTCTAATTTAAGAGCCTACTCTTCATCACATTTGTAGAATCTTTATTCACAATCAATTGTTTTTATCTACTAGACGTTGAATTCTTCAATTATTACTGAACATTTGTTTTGAGACTGCGGTGGTACATCTAGTTTTTCTCCTATAGCCTCGAATGGTGTATCCTTACCAGCCTGCTCCAATTTCCAGTATCTCGGTTCTTTGATCCAAAATGACGGCGGCATAGGTAAGGACGTGAGGAATAGAATAAATGCAGGATGGATGAAATGGCGAAATGTGTCTGGGGTAGCTTGTGATCCACGAATGCCTTTGAAACTCAAGGGGAAGGTTTATAAAACTATCATAAGACCGGTCATGCTCTATGCATCTGAGTGCTGGGCTACGAAAGACACGGATGAAAGTAAATTACATGTGGCAGAGATGCGAATGTTAAGGTGGATATGTGGTGTGACTAGAATGGATAAGATTAAGAATGAGTATATCAGAGGAAGTTTGAAAATAGCGGCAGTGACAGAAGTTGAGGACTAATAGGTTAGCATGGTATGGGCATGTCATGAGGAGACATGAAAACCATGTAACTAGAAAAGTTTTGAGTATGATGGTGGATGTATAAACGAGTAGAGGAAGACCGAAAAAGGTATGGACGGATTGTGTGAAAAACGTGTGAATACTGAGATGACATCTGATAGGCGAGAGTGGAAAAGGAAAACATGTTGTGCCGACCCTACTTAGGTGGGATAAGGGTAAGAAGATGGTGATGATGATGTTGAGTTATTCAGAATTAAAATCAATAGAAACTATAGAAGAATTTCAAGGGCTCTTACTTATGGATGCTATGACTTCTAGATAGTGAGTTTCTTCATACAGTACCCTTTTAATTGCGCTCTAACACAGTGGAAAACCTAACGTCGACCGATTTGTAAGTATGTTACTAATGCTTTCGAACTATTAAAGTAACTTTTAGCTTTTACTATAGTATTTGCAACAATGTTAATAACTATAACACTTTAAAAAACAACGCGATTTTTAGACAAAGTGTCTGTGTTCAATAAAGATTAGCCGTGACACTAAGATTTATAGCTAAAGAAAAATCTTACAAAGATTTAAAATCAAGCTATTTTACATATTACTTATTATATTATATTATCTTCTTACCTAATATCAGTTGAATTTTTACTCATCACTCCAGAAATAGGCATCAGCGAAAAAACTTGAGCGAAAATCAGTGTAACTCTCATTGACTCTTGAAATGTAGATTTTTTTTGTCGTTTCTTTGTTATCATTTTGTTACGAACTTTCAAACTCTCTGAAAATTATATTGAATTCTAAATATACTACAATGTGTGTTATCTATATGTATTAAATTTTTAAATATTAATTTGATAGATATTGAAAACGGTACATTAAAAATATCTATAAGATCAGTTTTAATTTTTTTTAAGAATTTGTGTTTATATTCAACTGTACAAAAACCTCTTTATAGTATGCTTGTCAATTTCTTTTGCACGCTTTGTAACTTTAACGGCCTTATGAATCCTAAGATGTGAGGTGTCGTTTGATTGTTGTTAATCGTATAGTGACACAAAATCCTAGACCTAATCAGGCAGTCTATATATGTTAGTTGAAATCAAGTAGGTATGAACACAAGAAACGGTGAAGTAATGTATATATTTAATTAGTCATCGTTGTTTTTAGATTCGTGCTTTGATATTCATAACTTTATTCAGACAAATAATGCGTTTTTTGCTTATTAGTAACAGTTTCTCACACCACTGATATAAATAATCTTAATATTTACTATCAAAACACGAGGGGCCTACGTACCAAGACTAATATATTCAACCGCAATTTAATTTTATGTGATTATGACATAATCGTCTTGACTGAGACTTGGTTGATAGACGGAATCGGAGACGCTGAGCTCTTCGACAGCCGATATATGGTATGGCGGCGTGATCGTAATTATGTTGCTACTGGGCAGACTCGGGGAGGCGGTGTGCTCATAGCAACACGTAAATCACTAACAGTAATTCCGAAGCCACATTATCATTCGAGTGCTGAAGATCTATGGTTGACAGTTACTATCTATTGTCATAAAACTAGACTCCTGTCAAATCTCCATATATGTGCACTTTATCTATGCTCTGAAAGCCAAGGTAATTCATTTTCACAGCAGCTACACAATTTTCTGTGCAGTGTTTATAATATAATGACTGAAAATCCTACCGACAGACTTCTTATATTAGGTGATTTCAATATGAGCAACATAGTATGGAATATTAATTCTGACGATGACGAATCATATAATTCATATAACTGTCAATCACAAGACGAAATCTTCTTGGTTGATGAATTGTCTCTACTTGGTCTGAAGCAATTTAATGGTATCCGCAATGTATACAATAAAACACTAGATTTAGTGCTTTCCAATGATTCTGTAGTAGTATGTGACGCTAGTGATGACGCGCTTGTACCAATTGATGCATTTCATGGAGCCTTGTCTTTGACAGTTAAATTCATTAAAAACTGTATTCTTCAATCTGCCCCAAGGCGTAAATATATATTTAATTGCGGAAATTACGAGGCTATTAATAATGAAATTCAAAGCGCTGACTGGCATCGCTTACTGTCGGATCTCTCACTAGATGATGCCATCTTATATTTTTATGACTTTCTTGAAAAACTGAAACATAGTTACATACCATGTGTGATTATAAAACCTAGTCGCTATCCAGTATGGTATTCTACCCCCCTTAGGAAGGCTATTAAAGAAAAATTGAAATATCTACGTAAGTACAAAGTTTTTGGCAATAGATCTGACAACGAATCTTATAAAATACTACGTGCAAGGGTAAAAAATCTTGAAAGATCGTGTTATGACAATTACATACGTACTGTTGAAACCTCTATTAAAACTAATCCCAATTACTTTTGGTCTTATTTGAAATCTAAGAAAAAATTGAATTCTATGCACAGCACCATGACCCTTGCCGATGAAACATTCACTTCTGGTACCGATATTTGTGGTGCCTTTTCCGATTTCTTCCGTTCTAATTTTGTCAATGCTCCACTTAATACAACAACTATTTCTACATCATCCCAACCCATATGTAATATTTCTAAAGTGTATGTCGATGCTTCTGAAGTAAGGAAACTACTTCACGGTATTGACCCATCGAAATCTGAAGGACCAGATTACTTACCTGGAATTCTTTTATTGAAATGTGCTGATACCATATCGGTACCCATTAGTATTTTATTTAGTAAATCACTCCATGCAGGTATAATGCCAGATTTATGGAAAAAAGCCTTTATTACACCAGTTTACAAGAAAGGGGCTAAGACGGATATATCTAATTACCGTCCAATCTCAAAGCTCTGCATCATATCTAAAGTTTTTGAGAAAATTATATATAATCAGGTCTACCCGGCGTTAAAGCAATCTTTCAGCCCCAGCCAGCATGGCTTTCTTAGAGGTCGTTCGACAGTTTCCAATCTTACACTTTTCAATGACTTTTTAACGGAAACGATGCACAAAGGAGCTCAAGCTGACGTAATTTACACAGACTTTAGCAAAGCCTTTGACCGTATACGTCATGACATCCTTCTTAAGAAGCTTTATAACATCGGTATCAATGGTGATTTGTTGAGATGGTTTTCATCTTATATTGATAACCGTACTCAAGCTGTAGTCGTCAACAATTATATCTCAAGTTGGGTTCCTATACCTAGTGGCGTTCCCCAAGGTTCCTTGATTGGTCCTATGTTGTTCGCAATACTATTATACGATGTAGACACCTATCTACACTCTTCTAATGTATTGTGCTTTGCCGACGATATGAAAGTATATACCACGGTCTCGTCAATAGCAGACGCTACGGCACTACAAGAAGACCTATACCGACTACAGAAATACTGTGATGATCATGGTTTAGATCTAAATCCATCGAAATGTAGGGTTATGACCTTCACGCGGAAACGGAATCCGATACATTTTAAATATGTATTAAAATGTGAACATGTGCAGAGGAGTGATGTAGTACGAGACCTTGGAGTGCTACACGATACTAAGCTATTATTCGATCAACACATTAATTCAATTATATCGAAAGCTATGAAAGCCCTTGGATTTCTAATGAGATGCTCTCGTGATTTTCATCAAGTGAAAACTTTAAAAATATTGTACTGTGTCCTTGTTCGCAGTCACTTGGAGTACGCTTCTCAAATCTGGAATCCCTTGTACGATACATATATTTCTAGAATTGAAAATATTCAGAAAAAGTTTTTACGTTTTCTATGTTATCGTATGCATGAAAGATATGATTCTAAATCCTATGAGCAGCATTGTAAATTGCACCATTTACTACCACTAGATAAACGACGTATGATTGCAGACATTTCTTTCCTTTTAAAAATTGCCCAAAACAAGGTCGATTGTTCAGATCTCCTCTCAAAAATTTCTTTGAGGGCTTCGTCTACTGTTCTTCGTCATAGCTCGTTGATATATGTGCCTCATTCAAATACCAATTATAGAAAGAATAGTTATTTTTTGCGAAGTAGTTGTATTTACAATAAACTTAGTAAAGAATCTAATTTAGATCTCTTTAATACTCCAATTAATGCAGCAAAACAGGCGGTCATCAAAACATTCTTTGATCAAGTTGCTTAATATGTAACTTTTCACTGTTCTATATTTCTAATCAGCACTTAATATCTTCCTGTAATCATATCATTATCTATTAGTGAATATCTTTAATTAGCTTTAAGTTGACTATTGTATTTTAAATTATGTATGAAAAGCTGTTGATATTCCTTCGAATAAATAAATAAAATAAAATAAATAAAATAAAATTAGAACAAAGGAATGCGACGGTTGTTCAGTGGTTAGTGTGTACGGACGCTGTTTGGAGGTACATAAATTCACGTAGGTTTTAATCCTTGCGAACGAGCTATACTCTTCGATAAAGGAAATCATCATAGCATGGTTATAGGACTTTTCTAAGCCCGCCTTGTTAGTTACCACTTTCAAGTAAAAAAACTATCACTGGGCATCAATAGAAGTGAACCAGTATCTGCAATTGAGAGTGAGTACACCTCAAGGTTTAGGTGAGACTTTGGTCAAATGCTTAAAACTCATAAAGGAAAAAAGTACGTTGCGTGCTATCAGGTACAGTGCCGTAACGTTATTGAAAAAAAAAAGTTAAAAGCCTAAATGCCTCTTGTCAAAGACCTGCAATATTAAAACATACTGAAAAGAAATCCCACTTCAAATATGAATTTGGTGCACTTACTTCTTATGGGTATCGAAAACGACTCGTCCTTTCTAAAATGTGTTTGATCCATTTCGCAGCAAAATATAATAAAATATATTTTGTACGTCGCGTCGTATAGTTCAAGTGCGGTGCCCGATTAAAATGTTTAAAATGGCTGCCGCTTTGTGACTCTAAAGGGTTATTATGTCTGTACATTTCAGTGTAAAACTTTTAGGCTTCCCTTGTCTTTATACTAAATAATTTTATAATCCACAATTTTCTGGATATTATGTTTTGTTCTTTCTATTCTATTGCATTCTCAATGTACTCTTAGAGATACTTAGGCCTCCGAAATTCTAAAGAAAAACATTCAAGTAAATTGTTTACTTGATAATAGATACGTAAATAGGTCATGTCCAGTATATACTTTTTTTTGTTATTATAGGAAACGAAACGAAATAAATTAGCGATTTTGCTTTTCATTAACTCCCGGGTCATGGTGTTTTATGTTTATAGGACTAATTCGCTCGTGCTTTATTAATTGTATTTTATTTGTATAGCTTTGTAAAAAGTATTCTATGAATATTTTCATATTCCTTTATGCATAACTTCATTGTAGTAGGTCAAAGAAAAAAGGAAAAAATATCAAATAAAAAAAAAAACAGAAATATTGCGTTTTAAATATTAAGTATCGATTTCTTTACTGGTGAGTTCGTTGTGAATGCTTACGCTAAAGAAAAGATGGTTCGGTATCTAAATCAATATCCACATAATCTTTTCCCTTATCACATCTAAATCGTATCGGTATAAGACCTTTGTTTTCCACTTTTGCTCTTTTATATCAGTTGCCAACTCAGTATTCTTATACAAACAATCCGTCCTGGATTTCTCGGGTTTCCTCTATTCATCTTCGTACTTAAGGCACTTCTTTATATGACTTTAATCAACACGACATGTCTAGAATAGGCTGAACTACTAATCCTAAACTTTTTTATAACTGGTTCTATTTATATAGTTCCTATGACTAGTTTCTTATATAATTCATCTTAGTTACACCACATATCCCTTTTAATATTATCATTTCAGCCAAATTTAATTTTATGTAATCTGTCATTTATTTACGAAGTATTTTTTTTTTGGGATTATAACTGTGGAGTTGTGTTAGTCATCAAAAAAGAAACGATTCATATATTCTATACTAATATTATAAAGAGGTAAAATTTGTGAGTTTGTGACGTTGTGAGTTTATGGCGTTGTAGGGGATAATCTCTAGATCTACTAAACCGATTTTGAAAATTTATTCACCAGTAGAAATCCGCGTTATTTGTGAGTGTCATAAGCTATATTAACCCGAAAAATGATAAGAATTTTTGTGGTAGTCGGATTTGCAAAGTACATCGGAGAAAAACGGTCGAACGAAAACATTTCTTACGAACGCTGCCTTAATGATGAGAGATATATGATCGAGTTCTAGAGAAAAGCTGTAGAGCTCGACAATGCCTACAAAAAATTCAGCGACATATGTCTATAATAATATGTCTTACTTCAAGGTTTTTTTATTATCAGGGCAGGACAACATCGGCCGCAGTCGGTTCGGTTGCTAACTCCGCTGTTGGCCCCGTTGCTAATTCTAATGCTGGGTCAGCGGCCACCTCGGAGGTGGAGATGTTCCACATCCAATTGATGTGGACGTGCTGGACGCCCAAAGATTAAAGGTTCTGGCTGGTGCCAAGTTAGCATCTATCATGGAGACGTCTAAGAACCTGAAGAGTCCCTGTATTAAGGCGTTGAAGGCAGCCGTAAAGACCATTCAGGAGATGGTTGAGTCTCTTGCCGACCGCACAGAAGCGGAAGAAACAAGGAGGCTCCAAATGGAGACTAAGAACCTCCGCCGCCAAGTCGAGGTCTTAAAGGCCGATGTCTTGGCTTGGCGGCAGGAGGCAAACGCCAAGAGGCAGATGCCTCCACCCCCTGCACCTGCACCGATGGAGCCTTCTACTAACCAGTGGGAAGAGGTTCCCGCTGGGGCCGTCTCGCGCCTCGAGCGATCTCTCCAGACGTCCTTCGGCAACATGCTAAACGCACGCCTGAAGAGCCTGGAGAGTCGCCTTCCCCCTGAGGTGTCCGTTCCTCCTTTTTTGGCTGTTGACAGAAAGAGGAAGGAGGGCGGTGCAGCCAACGCGGTGCTAGCAAAGGCTGCAGGGAGGTCTCAGGGAGCGCATCTAACAGATCCGGAGTGCTCTGCCCCACTGGGGCTGTCTTGGGCTGAGCTGCCAGCTCCTGCGGTGGCGGCTTGCGGCTCCGGCTGGGCCACTGTAATGGGCCGAAAGAAGAAGGCTGCGAAGGTCCTAACAGTGGCGCCTAAGACAACAGTCCCGATGGCGCCCAAGACCCCGCAAAAACCAGCAGGGCAGAAGCTGCCGCCCGCTCCCCAATCGACTGCGGTCATACTGACCCTGCAGGATGCCGCAGCTAGCAAGGGGATCGGTTACAGGGAGGTTCTCATGAAGGCGCGCGAATCCGTAACCCTGCAGGATATAGGAATAGAGGATGTGCGGGTGTGGCAGACGGCTACGGGTGCCAGAAAAATCGAGCTGCCGGACCAGAATAAAGAAAAAGCCGCTCAGCTGGCCCAGGAGCTTGAAGTGGCGTTGGCCAACATTGCCACGGTCGTCATACCGACCAATAAGGCGGACATCCGGATCGTCGGTCTCCCATGTGCGAGCGATGGCCGCCTACGGGGCTCCGGTGTGGGCCGACGCCCTTAGTACCGCTAACGTGCGCGCACTCCGAAGAGCGCAGCGCACGGCGGCACTAAGGGTGATCCAGGCGTACCACGTACGGCGTACCGTATTATTAAAAAATAAAACATTCGACACTAATTTATCACAGAATATGTACGGAATCCACTAGAGTTAATAAGTCCTTAATATAATAAAAGTAATGTAACAAGCAACAGTGTTGCGTTTACACTTTAATAATACGGTTAAGTTGTATCGACCTTTGTGCTAACATCATGTTTACTTCGATAGATATATGTTAGATATAATCTACATAATATTATAATTCAATAATACTTGGTGGCCGGCACTGGTAGTCCGGTGAAGCTGTAAAGACCTTGCCAGGTCAATAGCATATCAGATCGAAAAAAAAAGGCCGGCACTGAAGACAAAACTTATTAAACATAAATGTCCTATAAATTAATGGATATTAATTAACAATTATCTGGATGATAGAGAAGTCGTAGTTAATACTGTGGGATTTTTTTACAAAAACTACTAATAAGGGATGCGTACAAGGTTCAGTCAGCGTTCCGTTGTTCTGGAATATAATTATTGATCAGTTATTACAAAAATTAGATGAAAAAGGTATATACACCCAAACTTTTGCAAATGGCGTAGTGTTAATATTCTCAGGCCACGATATTATTCAAATTCAAAACATAGCCAATATAGTACATTATCCTTTGTATATGAATGGGGCCTCCAAAATAAACGCAATTCTAATTACCTAAAAACTAAAATATAATTCACTAATTTTGGAAGTTATACAAATGGGAAGTTATGCCATTAATATAGTTAATGAAATTAAGTTATTAGGTGTAATTATTGATAACAAACTAACTTTTAATAATCATATTAGTTACACTTGCCGAAATGCCACAAATATATATAAAACATTTAGCTATCACTTCCAAAGTGTCTTCGGGCCTTAACCAGGACATAATTAAAAACATTAATGTTATAGACATTGAACCAATGATATTATATGGAGCTAGCGTCTGGTACAAATCAGCAACTAAGCTTTCAGCTATAAGACAACTGAATTCCGTTCAAAGAGGGCTTGCACAAAATATCAGCAAATTATACAAAACAGTATCTCTAAATGCCGCCCTTATGCTAACTGGGTTGCTTCCTCTTGACCTCAGAGTAAAAGAAGCTGGATTACTCTATGAGATCAAAAAAGGGAAAACCCACTGCGATCTTAAGAATGACCGGATGATAGAGAATAAAAGTTATTTTTTAGAATCTCAACACCCTGCTTATGAATACGAAATAGAGCATGAGTGCATTGACTTGAACGACAAAAAATTAATAGATGCCCAAATTAGTCCTGGCCTAACAATTTACACAGACGCTAGTAAAATTGACAATAACATAGGTGCAGCCCTATCCTGTTTTATAGATGGAATCGAAGCTGAATATAGGAAATATAAATTAGCACCATTTTGTACAGTATTTCAGGCTGAATTATATGCTGTACAGAAAGCAATGGATATGGCAATTCAATTTGAAACTGTCAAAATACTTTGCGACTCCAGATCAGCCTTAGAGACGATAAAAAACAATCAAATCTTTCACTCTTTGGCATGCGCGGCTAGAATATAATTATTAGAGGTACGAAGTCTGAGAAGAGAAGTTGAGTTCTATTGTGTCAAAGCACGGGAAACGAAAGAATAAATTTTTTGGCCAAACAAGCTGCACTTTTTAACAAAACAGGATCACACTATGATGTGTGACCCATATCTTTCCTAAAGGAAAGTATTAGAATTACGAAAGTTTTATCTCAGAATATATATGGCTGAAACTATTAAACTATTTTTTTCTAACGTATTCCATGCTTTCCGACTTATCAAACATATTACTTTTCCTCCTCCTTAGTTCAAACGCTAACAGAACTCGGCGCTTTTGCAGACTATCTTTATAAATTTAAAGTTAAAGATCACCCTGAATGTATATGTGATAATATTACAAAACAAAATTTTCTTCAAGTTTTAACAGTGTCCAATATTTTTTTAAATTAGAACGGAATTGGAAGTGGAATTTGGAATCACAGTATGCAAAAACGAACTCCAAAATTTAATAAATAGGAGAAGCACCCGAGACAGGTTTATAAAATTCTGTTTATAAATTATAGAAAAACTAATAATATATCCTTATTAATATTATAAATGCGAAAGTAAGAACTTCTGTCTGTCTGTCTGTCGCGCTTTCAAGCCAATATTATTAAACCGATTTAAATGAAATTTGGTACACAGAAAGGACAAAGGCTACTATTTAATGCAAAAAAAGGGTTGTAAGAGGTCGAAAGGGGGGATGAAAAGTTGTATGGAAGTATCGTCGTTTTAAGAGCTAAAAGCTTGAAACTTATTTTTTGTGTTGTTAATTCAATATAAATAAATATGACATTCAAAGTTTGTAAAAGTTTTACGCTCAAAGGTGTAAAATAATAATAGGAAATAGGGGATGACAGTTTGTATGGAAATATGTAAGGTTCCGGTCCGATTTGAAAAAAAAAATTCAGCGTTTGCTAGCTCATTTATCGAGGAACGCTATACTCATCACGCTAAGACTAATAGAAGCGGAGCACCAATGAAGGATGTTCCAAAATCGTTTTTATTTTCCTTTTGAGAGCTTCCGCTGCGTGTTAGGTTGCCCAAAGTCATTAATCCACGCGGATGAAGTCGCGAACAGAAGCTAGTAACAAATATATTAAGGCCAATAAGCTTCTGTATATCTTTTATTATGAACTCACAAACAGCAAATAAAGTACTTAAGGTTTTTTGTTTATTCATTTATTACTATTTAATAATAGGATTCATAAGAATATACCCGTGCTATTTACGTACATACGTAAATAATCATTTCATCTTTATTGTTTTCATTATTGTAAGATAGTAATAAGACTAGTTAAGTTTTGTTAATATTGTCAACCTAGATAAGGTATCTTTCTTTTGTTAGAGGATTTACTTATTACCCAATAAATAATTGAAAAAATCTACATATTGCGTAAGTATGTATAATTATCTCTCTGGGTCTAGTACTATAGAAAAATGTGTAGTTAAGTATTTATACTGCAAAACATCGTATAGTATATAGTTTATAAGCATTCTCATATATATCATTACATAGTATAAAACAAAGTCCTCTACCGCTTCTGTCTGTCGGTCTGTTCGCGATAAACTCAAAAACTACCAAACGGATTTTCATGCGGTTTTCACCGATGGATAGAGCGATTGATGAGGAACGTTTTAGTATATAGTTTGTCAAGATTTTTTTCATAATCATTACGTATATATATATAGTTTAATAAATATACGTAAAAGAAGTTTTACTTCGTCCGCGTGTACACACGGCTGTTTTTTTTATAATAACGTAAGACTTTACAGATAACTAGATAAATCCAGAACATTTAGTTGCATTTACCCATTCTTTATTATATTAAAGTTAATTATTTGTTTTGTTTGTGACTTCAATTAATCTCATTTTAAGCTCAGGCAATAAAATATTAGAACTCTTTCTAACACTCTTAAACCGATATTAATGCAAGTATTACACGTAAGTAACACAAATACACGTGGTATTATTTATTTGTTATAGGGAGAAAGAATCATTATGTTCTTATCTATAGAAAAACGAAATCAACCGGATCAATTATTTATTTGTAAACTTCTTTCAAAAATAACATTGTGTTCTGTAACCTTTTGTGCTTATCCGATACAATAAAGTTATAACGCATTGAACAAATCATACTTGATCAAACAGTATTTAATTAATTGTAATAACTAAGCTAATTATTACAGTATTGTGCTTCGTGGTTTCACTCGCGTGTAATTTTTTCTGCTTCCATCCCTCGATACCCTGCGCCGCAACTCACGGTCAGCCCGCATTTCTACTTCTTTCTCACCTACGCTTTGTATAGCATTTGCATCACCCCTTACTGTAGCAATGTATTACATAGCCACAACCTTAATCGATAAATAGGCTATAAAAAAACCGAGTCAGTGATAAAATTATTTATTACTAGCGGGCCCGGCAGACGTTGTTCCGCCCTGATTATAAAATAATCCTTGACAAATTATATACCAAAACCTTCCCCGTGAATCACTTTATCCAGTGGTGAAAATCGCATGAAAATCCGTTCAGTCGTTTTTGAGTTTATCGCGAACAGACAGACACAGACAGACGGGGTAGGGGACTTTGTTTTATACTATGTAATTAATGATTTACCTCGATAAGGTTCTCTAGACCTTCATTATGGAATTGGTTATCTGGTATAGTTCTCTCCAAGGATTATGACATGGAGTTCTTCAAACAGAATTGAATCACGCTATTGAAGGTCGGCAAAACAACTGTGATACTCTTGGTGATGCAGTTTTCCATAGGCGACGGTAATTATTTACCATCAAATGGGGCCGTCTGCCTGTTTGTTGCCGATTGGTTAAAATTAAAAAAAAGTCGAGGCAATAATAAGGACTGGCGACAAAAGTGAAAACTCAAAACAATGGAATAACTGTGTACTTTTTGAATTTTGAAATCAATTATAATCTGATTTATTTAAATTAGTCTGATTTTCACCTCTGTTGGCACGCGGGACAACAATAATATATATTTTTATATAATTTATTAGTTCAGCAAAAATTAAATGGGCTGCACAAACTCAACAGAAAATAGTTGCTAGTCTGACGCAAGCGCAATACGTCACAAGCATGTCTAGGTTATCGGTGATGCGACCCCCTAAGTTTTCCCCCCTACCAATAAATTATTTTTTAATGACTTAAAACGACTTGACTTAAAAAAAATATTGCTTTTTATTAATTATAAATTCTAACATTAATATAAATGTTTTACATCTGCCGGGTGTCCTGTGACTGCGAGCTTATTTTTGTTTATTTGAACTCACTAATTTCTGTATCTAACACTCACAATTAAAAAAATCATTAAACTTCTAGTGTTACCATATATTATGTGTGTATACTCAAAATGTAAACAAAGTAGCGGCTAAAACTACGTGCTTTATAGCATAAAACTGGTTGTAGTGTTGGGAGAAAAGAGTTCCGTAGAATTATAATTAACTGGTAAATTGAACTGAAACATCACCAGCTCATAGGTCACTATAGTACTGGCGACCTGAAAAAGAAAGCTCTTCTATAAAATAGTCAAATGTCTAAGCAACTAAATAATATATACCTATCTTTTTTTTACGTAAATGATTGTCACTGTCAACTTTCAAGCGGAGTGTTATGACTTCTGAACAATCTAGTCCGACAGTGTTGACAACTAAGCGGGTTAACCATATTTTATTTTTGACAACTAACCTTCAAGTACATTATTACTACTATTCTTCAATAGGTAATAAATTATATTAAAAGTTTCTTGTGATGAATTTTTGTAAAAATTTAATGAACTAAGAAGAGGGTCTTGTTAGGTTTCCAGGGAGTTCATGTGGCAAGTCAGAATCCATGCTCCGTGGTATTACTTCCCATCCACTTCAGTTGTCCACAATAACCGAAATATATCATGTAACACACCACCAATAATACAAAAAATAGTGTCAAATAACACAAGATTATGAATAAAATATAAAATCGACTACACGACATTCCAAGGACCCACCAAAAACTCCCACTAACATTTCTGACACCTTTTTGATAAGAGATTTTGCTGATAGAAGTGGAGTTCAGTAAAATTAAGTTTTAGAAAAGATGCAACCATCATTTTGCAACTAACAGGATATCAAATATATCTACTTCGTATCAGAAGTATTTCCATTCATCCAATTTGACTGAGTACTGACACTTGTGTATATTGTGGTTACTGAAGATTAGCACGTAAGGCCATAGGATTTTTTTACGAAACTGGTCTGGGAAACAATTTTATTTTAATGATATTATTTTACTAGGAATGATAATTACAGTAAACACTAATAATCACGTAGTTAAAAAAAATGTTTTTGGAACAAAAAATTAGAAATTATCTAGTAGTTCCATTAGTTATTCTCTTTCCTGAAGCCACTGATGTATATTTACAATGATATAATACTTCTGGTAGATGTACATATATGGCAACTAAAGAAAGAACGAGATGAGTCGTAGTGGGCCCCCTGGGCAAGTTCACAAACTATGAGATATCTCGTTGTTGGCTGTCAACGTGTTAATGGATGAATTTGTGGAAGGAATATGATACGTTAAGTCTGAGTTAACCTAGATTTAATAAATTACTATCATCGGTTGGATCATGCCCCCCATTTCCCACTGGCAGCGGCTCAAGCCTAGGTCCATTCCCTCGGCGTGGAGCCCTTGAGTGCGCTGCTCGCGCGATAAAGTGACACAAAATCTTACCTCACTGTGACAACATTACACATATCACCTCCACACACGTGCACGCATACACGCTTACACATGAAAGCGGAAGGGTTTTATTTTTTTCCCTTATCAAACTGAAATAGTTTAGAAAATTATCCGATACGAAATATGTATAAGAGTTGTTGAGGTATGTATGCTTGGTAGACATATATGTTTCAACTACTCATATATGTATGAATAGTTAGGTTAGCTCAGATAGGTCCCGAATTCCGGGCATACCGCACGGTGTCCTCGGCGGCGGCCTTCACGCTCGCCGGCTCCCTGCCCTGGGAGCTGGAGGCAGGAGTTCTCGCCGCCGTGTACGAATTCACGGCGGCGAGGAAGCGTAGTGGGGAGCCTCCGGCTCTCAGGGAGATCGAATAGAGGAGACGGCGTCTCAGAGAGGACGCCGTCGAGAGGTGGATGCAGGACCTGGCGGACGCGCGCTTCGGGACGTACACCGTTGACGCCGTCCGCCCGGTCCTGCGGGACTGGTTAGGAAGGGAGTGGGGCTCCCTGACGTTCCGACTGGTGCAGGTACTAACCGGACACGGTTGTATCGGGTGGTACCTGCACCGGATCGCTCGCAGGGAGCCGACCGCCGCTTGTCACGAGTGCGGCGCTGACGAGGACACCGCGCAGCACATTCTCTCTGAGTGTGCGGCGTGGGAGGGACAGCGCCGCATTCTGGCGGAGGCGGTAGGGGAGAATCTGTCACTGTCGAGTGTGGTTTCGGCCATGCTCGGCAGCAAACAGGCATGGCAAGCGATGGCCTCCTTCTGCGAGGAGGTCATCTCGCAGAAGGAGGCGGCGGAGAGGGCCCGCGAGGTAGACCCGCTAAGTGGCCGTCTTCGACAACGGAGGATTAGCAGGAGGAGGCGGCGCTTTGCCCAACTCCTCCTGCCACCGTAGCCGGACCTGAGGGGATGGGCCGGGGGGCCCATCTCCTCATTGCACAGGTTCGGCGGACGAGGGGGGGCAGCGGGCGTGTACCCGATCTGTCCCTCTATAGGTAGGAGCCCGGCGGTCACCTTCCGCCGGGCGGACCGTTGGGGCGGCTCTACAAGGTGATTAGCCAGCACGATCCCTTGCCGCCCCAACATTACGGTCGGACGGTACACCGTGGGGTTTTAGTCCGTGCGAGTCGGACATAACCCACTCTCTCCCCTGAGAGGGTGGGCATCCATAAGGGATTTCCCCACGTTAAAAAAAAAAAAAAGATAGGTCCCGAATTGCACGTATCAGGCAACAGCCCAAGCCGAGGTGTGCCGTGCACCCTTGAGGTGGTTGTCAAATAAAATCGCCTGAGTGCCTTAAGCGCTCGTCTTAGTAGTCCGGTGAAGCTGTTAAGACCTTGATAGGTCAATAGCGTAGTCAGTTCGAAGAAAAAAAAAAGTGGGATCATGCTTGCAGCGGTCGGTTTAACTATTGCTAAATGCAGGTACCTCATAGGAAATTGTTACTTGTTATATAAACAAAAAATTAAATACAATTTTTTTAACTTACGGTCAATAACAATCCTCGTGTCACCGAGAAAAATTGTAATCCAGTTAATGCTACCTTACTTCCATAGACTTGATCTAAAAACCTTTGAACCTAGAAATATCAAAGGAACTTATATAATGACATTTTACTTGAATTAGTGTCCTTTGAGGAGCAAAATAGTAATATTTACAGTATTGTTTTTTTTTCCTAAACAATTGGTTAATTAACAGCGATAAAGTATATCAGGGGTAATCAAGATCAGAGGAGTAGAATAAGAATTATAAAGTTTACAATAAAAAAAAACAATAGTCCAAAATTGATTCAGACAAAGTTGAAAGGGTTGTATTTTTTGTAATACTAGCGATCCCGGCGGACGTTCTCCCGCCCTGATAATAAAAAAAACATTGTCAAATTATATACCTAAACCTTCCTCATGAATCACTTTGTCTACTGGTGAAAATCACATGAAAATCCGTTCAGTAGTTTTTAGTTTATCGTAAACAGACAGACAGACTCGGCAGAAGACTTTGTTTTATAATTTGTAGTGATAACTGCTGAATCAAAATATATGCAGCTAGCTTTTAGCTGGCGTTTATGTAGACTCGTCATATTTACATGGGAACAACACTTTTATTCTTGACTAGCTGACCCGTACCCACTTCGTTGGGCGGTAATCATTTATAAAAAAACTACTTGTTGTGAATTAAATAAGAAAGTTAGGCATATGCTGTCGGTGACTTTTTTGTAGGCATTGTCAAGTTCTACAACTTTTCTCTGGAACTCAATCATATATCTCTCATCGTTAAGGCAGCGTTCGTAAGAAACGTTTTTGTTTCACCGTTTTTTCTCCGACTTCCACAAAAAGTCTTTTCATTATTCGGGTTAATATATAGCCTATGAAATCACTCACAAATAACGTGGCTTTCTACTGGTAAAAGAATTTTGAAAATCGGTTTAGTAGATCCAGATATTACCCCCTACAACGTTACAAACTCACAAACTTTACCTCTTTATAATATTAGTATAGGTGTATAGGTATAGATAGGTATAGATAAAAGGTATCCTATCTTCTTTTCTGTATACTTGGCAATATTTATGCAAAAGTTCATACTATAAGAAATAAACTCACTAATTAGTTAGAATGGAGTGCAATACCTCAACACAATAAACTGGGGACGGAACCTCGTATAACACAGTGGCTGGAAAAAGTGATGCGGTGTTGATTCGTGAAGCTGTCAGGGAAACGGCGATCCATTTTGTTAAGAGATATACGAGAGAAAAGACGAAAAACGTCGACGCATGATACCCATTGAACATAGTATTTCTGAAATCAAACGTGAAACAGTAAATAAAAACCTCGAATAAGAATGTGTATGCCAATTAAATTAGGAACTACGCATTTTTACTAAGGACAATACTAAGGAGTTGCTACTTCTATGGGAAAGATATCGTAAATGCTTACTCAAAAACACTATAACAGAACAATCGGTTTTTAACAATGGCAAGAGCTCTAATATATTTATAGAATATAATTTTGATAATTAGATTGAGACAAAATACGGTATCCTATGAGAAACGGAGAGTAAAAATGTGAGAACGGTTTTTATAATATTTAATGAGACATAAAGTTGTGAGATAAATGCCATAGAACTCTATACAGATTGTAGGGAAAAATTACTTACTGAGATTGCGTATGGGTTAAAGTAGAGGAATTCAGCCATCGATTCTTGTTAAAGGTAAATGAGTCACATAAACTCATAATAGTGAAAATATTGATTGGGTCTTATGAAGTTCTTACTGATGTAACCTCACAATACAAATAATAGATAATAGATTTTTTTTATTTAGAAATACCTAAAATAAACTAAGGTAAATCAGTTCAGTATCATTTCCTCCTCTGTGTCTCAACCAATTTTGACGATCTATTTAAAAAACATTGAAATAGTTCTTTTCCGTACCATCAATGAGTCAGAATTTTATTTATGAGCATTTATTCATTATACTTCACGCTCCTTATGTCTACAATCTACAATATTTGGACACACACACACAAAACTCAATACCATATACTTATATGTAAAGAGATAACTTTATGCTCCTTATTACGGTCGAATTTTGACCAGTGGGCGACCGTTACTACTTGTAGTTCCATATAATAAATAATCAAAGTCAAAACCTATAAATTCTTCTAAAATACGTATGAGAAAAATGTCACATATCATTGAAATTTTGTATATTCCTAGTTTTTGCTTGTAAAATTCAGAATTTTATTACAATTTATAAGATTTTTACCACAGAATATAAAACGTGCAATAGTTTCTTCGTGATCATTTTCTTTAAATACATTTTTTGTCCTCGAACTGACTGCCTTAACTGCTTCACCAGACTATTAAGGCGAGTGCTTAAGGCACTCAACCGATTTTATTTTGACAACTAGCTCAAGGGCACAGCACACCTCGGCTTGAGCTGTTGTTCATGCAATTCGCGACCGAACTGAGCTGACATTTTTTTTAACGTGGGTAAATCCCTTGTGAATACCAGAAGGAGGCCACAACATTCCATACATCCTCGCTGCCGAACATCCCGCCTCCACTTCTCCAACATTTCCTCCCTCAGACTTCCTCTTCTTTCTTCAATTTCTCTGGGAGCTAGAGGTTCCCTCATCCATTTGTTAACCGCCGTATAGTCATATACGGTGGCAAGCACTTCCGCCTCTAGCTCCCAGGGAAGGGAGCCAGCAAGCACCATGACCGCCGCCGAGAACATCGTCCCGTAACCTTGTATCACCCTCAACGCCACAGTACGCTGCGCACTATGTAGAGGTGGCGGCTACTACCCGAGCAGGAAGCATGGGAGGAGGGGCGAGTCCCGGAGAGCCAGGAAATAATGCGCCCACGACCCTCTCAGCCACCTCCTGCTAGAGAGTCTCCGTTGCCGGGGGCGCCTGGCCACAAACTTTCTTCCGGGCCACCTTGTACGGGCGTTCCCACAGATCTCTCTCCAGCTCCTGGAGCATCTCCTCCCACGCCTGGTCTTTCGAACGGCTGATGGTGACCTGCAGTGTCTTCCTGCAAGTCCTGTAGTCGCCATACAGCTGGGTTTCCTCCTCGGGGTCCCTGTTGGTTCGTCTCCGGCGGCTGCGCCCGTACAGCCGCCTGGCCGCAGAGCAAGGCGCACAAAGATCCGCGATGTCATGCGACCACCAGCACACCGCCCTCCTCTAGAAGTGGACTGCAGACGCATCGATATCGCATTCCGGGGGGGACAAAGATCAGGCCTGGACGATGGCCGCCTCTTCCGCTAGCTCCCGGTCGAGGCGGCTCATCGCCCACCGGCAAAACGTAGCGCCCCTCCAACCGGCTTATTGTGGGAGGTGAAGACCTCGAACCTTATGTATCGGTGATCCGATAAGGTCTCCCCCTCTCCTCTCTATCACACACCACCCCCCCTTACACCGTGCAACCGACAGGGTAGCAAACGATAGGTCCAGTATAGAACACCTGTTCTGTCGCACGTACGTGTAGACGCTCCTCCGGTTGAGGAAGGACAACCCATGTTGGGCTGCTCACTTCTCAAGAGCCTCGCCACGTGGGTTCGTGGCCGCCACTCCCCACGCCCTTGATTTGGCGTTGAAGTCGCCCATTAGGATGATGGGAAGCAGCTCGAGCCGCCTTAAGACCGGTCGCAGCGAGTCCAAAAAGGACTCAAACTCGATGAGGGTCCGGTTTGGGGAGAAATATACCCCGAGGGTTGTGAGACCCCGTAAGGCGCCTGCAACAAACCCGGTGCCCCTCTCCCTGATTGAGAGCGGCAGTCCCCCCCAGACATTATAGCTACTGAGCCGTCCGTCTACGGACAGGGTACGGCTCTGCAACCACCACAACATTGATATCCCATTCCGCCACCATTTGCAGGAGTAGGTCCTGGGTAGCAGCGGAGTGGTTTGCATTAGTCTGGAGGATGTATGCTGTGGATGTAGTCCATTGACTATTCCACAGTAACTACCTCTATATTCACCACCTTTAAAAGAGGCAGCTTTCCATTCACATATTCTACATATTCATACTTATGAGTTATTGAAATATATATGTGTGCCAAGCTTACATACCTCAATAACTCTTATATGTATTTTCAGTCGGATAATTTTTTTAAACTATTTCGGTTCGATAAGGGAAAAAAATAAAACTCCTCCACTTTCATGTGTAAACATGTGTGCGTGCACATGTGTGTAGGTGATATGTAGTTGTTGCAGTGATGTAAGGTTTTGTGTGACTGTATCGTGCGAGCAACGTACTCAAGGGCTCCACGTCGAGAAAACGGACCTGGGCTTGAGCCGCTACCGAGGGGGGCCTAATCTGGTGAGCGGGATCGAAATTTGCCCCCAGACCACGGCGGCATGATCTGTAGTTACGCGGGCGTGGGCGTGAACACGCTCTGCTTGGAGAGGCAGCCTGGAACTGATTGTTCGTATTCTTATTTTAAATACAGTAATTGGCATCATGTTAAATAATTTATTTTGATATCCAACAGCTGAAGCGAGCTCTTGCTGAAGAAAACGAGATGATGTCATGAGTTGGTGATAATGAATTATTTAGAATTTGTTTGGCTAATTTTCTGTTTGATCCGGAATTTAAGATTAAGAGTTTATTGTTGAAATGTTTATTGATATACTAGCTGACCCGTACAATTTCGTCTGCACCAAATCGGTTATGACCGGTTTCAATTATATTTTTAAACGCGAAAACTTTTTAATAAACCTAAAACCCGATTGCAACCACACCTTTTTTTTTTTTTTTTTTTAACGTGGGGAAATCCCTTATGGATATACCCACCCTCCCGGGGGAGAGAGTGGGTTATGTCCGACTCGCACGGACTAAAACCCCACGGTGTACCGACAGACCGTTGTGTGGGGGCGGCAAGGGATCGTTCAAGCTAATCAACCTTGTAGAGCCGCCCCCACGGTCCGCCCGGCGGAAGGTAACCGCCGGGCTCCTACCTATAGAGGGACAGACCGGGTACGCAATTGCAACCACACCTACCGTTTCCAATTGTGAATCCAAACTATCAAGGCACTCACTTAACATTTACTGAGATGGTATGTGAGAAATCTTTTAAAACAAGCCTAGAACCCGTCTGTAGCATCATCTACCAGGTTCAATTAAGATAAAAACTAACCTACATATATTGGTGGTAATGAAAAAAAAGCTTGAGGGGTCTATGGACCCCCGGTTAGAACGAAGTTCCTTTCCCTTTTTTGTAAATGTTTACTATAGATTCAGTATAATTTACATTATAGAATATCAAGTTGATAGAATTAAGTTGTAAATTAAACGATAAAATATATTTATAAAATAAATAATGATAAATTAAACACTGAATGATCTGAGATAATCAAGTTACTACATCAATAGGTAATCCTTGACTTAGTTTGCTATTGAAATGAATATGAAAATGAAATTTATGTATGTATATATTACACTTGCATTAAAACTTTTTCACACTCCATTGTATTGGATAAAAATATGAATATGAGAAAGATATGACGCGTCAACCATCACTTGCCTGTTACTATTCGTCTAAGAGCTAACAAAGGTTTCGAGAGCGAATTTTAATAAGCCAGTTTTTTAAATATCTTTATGTTCTTCCGAACAACGTGCGGGCTACCTGGCTGCCGGTAAACGTGGCGTTTATTAGTGTATATCGATCGCACCTTTACAGACAAAAATATTGATTTTTAAATAATTTTAGAATGTTTTGTTTTTCAATAACTTTGAAATGCTATTAAAACATGAAATTATTATTGCCATATATTTTTATTATTAACTTTAATGTGCCCGATGTTATTTTTTATAAATAAAAAAAGTATGTTCAAATCATGTTAAGATAGCTGTAATTTTAATAGTATTTTATTTAGACATGAAGGAGGGTAAATTAAAAATAATATGTATAGAATAACTTAGCTATTGCTATAGTTTAGCGCAACACTGGCTGTATGATAAAGATAGCGATAATTGTGGCAGCGCCTGTTATAGACGCATGTATTCAAGATGACGTCAGTCTCAAGTCATATCTTTACGTTTATCGTTGTTTCTCATTGTTTACGGTGAAATCTTAATATCATAATGGTTAATAAAATGGAATGTGTTCTTTCAATGGAAAAAATAAAATGGTTTGAAATGAATTATAGTCAATAACAATATTGTTTGGCAGTGATAAATTCATGTTTTTAATAACGTTTAAAAAGAAAGCTTTACTGAAAAATAAGTTTCCTAAAATTATTTAAAAATCAATATTTTTACCTGTAAAGGTGTGATGCGCATTAATAAATACAACGTTTACTGGCAACCAGGTATCCTGAACCTTGTTTGGAAGAGAATAATATATTAAGGTACCAGCTTTTCTAAATTTTTTATTCTTGTAACGTTGCTGGCTCTTGTACTCAGGTGTCGCAAAAAAGTCTTGTTACACTTTTTTCGGTCTAGCCCCCATCAGCTCAAAGCATGTAACGCGCAATAAGGAACTTTGTTCCAATGTAGCTTAAATTTATAGCTAATCTGTCTGCTATTTATAGCACAAAGAGAATTTACCAAAATCCATCAAGAATTTCACTAACTACAAAATTTTGACTTTCGTCCGTTATTCTGGAGAACCCCTTGCGTTTTATGGGACAAAAATATCCTAAATATTACCTTATAATATTAGTTTTCACTGTGTCAAGTTTCGTCAAAATCGGTTCAGTACTTTCAGAGTGATACGTGTTCACAGGGACAGACAGACAAAAATTGTAAAAGGATTATTTTTGGCTTCTATATCGATAACAAAGTCTACCCGCTTATAATTTTCAAAAAATATTTAATGTACAGATTTGGCCTTGTTATAGTTTTATTATAGTAATATCATTACATAGTATAAAACAAAGTCCCCTACCGCGTCTGTTCGCGATAAACTCAAAAACTACTGAACAGATTTTCAAGCGGTTTTCACTAGAGGATAAAGTGATTCATGAGGAACGTTTTGGTATATAATTTGTCAAGATTTTTTTTTAATCAGGGCGGGACAACGTCTGCCGGGCCCGCTAGTATAGAATATATAGAGATATAGAATAGTATATAGATATAGAAGATACGTATATGTTTAAAATAAAATGATATTATACTCAAACCCACAACATTTATATCGATATTAATAAAAAAATATATGATAGTCACTTGTTCGAGCATCCGCTGAATGTTTCATTCCTTTTGAATCCATCTCTGAAATAGGAAAAATAACATCATATCTTAAATATTTAAAAAATAAGATTTTTTGTTTTTTCTTTCAATTTTGTTCAGTTATATTTATTTCGTTTTACGAAAAGATTTAGGCATTATCTTAAGGCCTAATAATGTCTTGTTTGATTGGTTAATTATAACAAATTAATAAACTTCATGATTATGGTTTTGCGGTTCTGTAGGTAATAGCTGTTTTATCTGGTTAAGTTTTAAGCTATCTTTCTTTAAACTGTGCATTTCGTCGCTTAGAAAACAACATCGCGCAAATCAATGTGATAGGAAAGTGAAAAATCTTTTTTTTTTTTGCATTACCTGCATGCGGTAATTAGTGATTAAAAACCGGTCTCTTATTGGTTGAAACGTCCAAAATGTGATATGTAGTTTGATACTTTATAAATATATGTATCCAATAAAATTCAAAAGAAAAAAATACTCATTTTCGACTTATGTGGTGTTGTTTGCTAGCGGACGATTTGCAATTATAGTACGCAGTATTTGTTTTGGCACGTTGGGAAGTGAAACGCCTGGCTTAGAGCTTGTCCAGATGAGGCGTTTTACGCACGAGTCGACTCTCGCGTACTCGAGATACTAGAGCTACATATATCCCGTCCAGATAGTGCGGCGCGTTTTCTAACTCGCGCGTAAAACGCGTGCAATGAGCGAGACCCACGACTCGCGCGTCATACGCGTGAGCTCCGCGCCCCTCGAGATACTCAGGCCCCATTGCTGCGTCCAGTACTACGCGCGAGTCAGTCGCGAGTCGACATAGTCGTCAGTCGTGTATCCGTACGACGTATGCGACGTTTCCTAGGGTAGAAACGCGCGTAAAACGCGGTATCTGGACGCAATATATTTTGAAGCGCGCGAGTCGACTCGCGCGTAAATCGCTTCATCTGGACAGGCTCTAAGATCAATTTGCTTCGGTTTTGTTAGCACACAGCAGTCTTGGTCGCATATTGCAATTACTGCGATAGACAAAGATAACGCTATACCAAAACGAGTTTTATCAAATCACTTGTTTATATCCAGAACGTGCTTAATCAAAATTCGGGTACGGTACTACTTAACGTTTTTACTTATTTCAACCTATTTCTATCAAATTTTATCATTACTACTTAGACTCCGAAGAAAAGTGTAATGACAAATTACACTGAAAATTCTGTTACCTGTGAATAAATGTCTTGTATAAATCAGTTTAGCCATTTTGAAAATAAATACATACAAATAACAGACGCTTCATTCAATTTTGTTTATATGAATCAATTGTTAACTTACTGTAAGGTGTTAAAAAGTTGTAGACATATAAATAATAAACTGTTGGCGAATGAGATGAAAATAATTCCGCTGATGACGTCATCGACTTTCCTTACGAGTTCCGTAGCTCTGTAATACTCCTCCCTTGCCGAACGCCAAAATATTTCTGGTAGATACTGCATAAACATAATTATAAATGCGATTATGAGTTTGTTTGTTACGCTTCCACACTCTAACTATTCAACCGATCGTCCCAATCCCATACCGATTCCAATATATTCTTGGTAATTTGTTGTATGTCCGAATAAACTTTGAAAAGCTGGATTTCGTACCGGCATAAACTAAATACTAGAAACTGTAACAAACTGGTCGTTCTATGTTTCAGACGTAGTAAAACCAGTATCAGCTTTGTAGATAATATTGATTTTTAATACAAAACTCAAACATATTAAACATATTACCGATTTGCTGGGTTGTAAGTTTATTGAACTTGGCCTTGAACTTAGTCGATCGTTTTTTAATTATCTTTTACATAAAAATAGCTTAAAATACTCATAAAATATACTACAATTTTTAAAATGGGAACTGCATTGGTAAGGAGATAGATCGACTAATGTTCACACATATCGCACTGCACCGAGGTCTGGCGCTTGCCAAAGTAGGCTTAGTTGTCAGATATCACGTTAAAATGCCTCAATATTAACATACAGTATCTTATTTAAGGGTATGTTAGATATAAAGACGATTTAGGGTAAGTTTTATTGAAATAAATATAATATAAATAAACAAATGTACATCTGAATAGAAATATTAGTACTAATAAACAAGAATTTTGTGACAATGAAAGCAAACTAGTAGCACCATTATTTAGTTGCGTAAAGAATTACTTCTATATGAAATTAAATCAGAATAAATAGAAGCATAGCGCTAAGCCATTTCATATTTTTCCTTCTTGTTTTAGTGATTGTTTTGACCTCTCGGTGATATTGTGAACATTACAGTACACTTCATTACATAGTATAAAACGAAGTCCCCTACCGCGTCTGTCTGTCTGTCTGTTCGCGATAAACTCAAAAACTACTAAACGGATTTTCAAGGGGTTTCCAGCAGTGGATAAAGTGATTCATGAGGAACGTTTTGGTATATAATTTGTCAATGATTTTTTTATAATCATGGCGGGACAACGTCTGCCGGGACCGCTAACACAGGTAAATAGATGGCCGCTAATATGTTGATAGTCACTTATATATAGATCACTTAGGTGACAATTAATATGTCGCAACGCTAACAGTAATGGACACCTGAGTTGGAACAATAGCAAACAGTAGCTTTATATGAAGGCATGTATTTAAAACTGTTCTACACTTTAGGGAGGAAACATTACCAGCAGTGGGTAATTTGATAAATAGACCAATGAAGAAGTTGTTTTATATCTCGATTTAATTTGTTTTGCTAGACATACTATTCAAAAGCAACTTTGTACTAAATTCACACATTAAAAATTTTGGTTTTTGTAACTTTATTAAGCAAATACTACAGAAAATTATGATAATGCAAAGCTATGGAGGTCGCGTGGTTTGACTGCTGGAATATCAATCCGACGTCTGCAGCTTCGAGCCCCGGCATGTACCAACGAATTTTTGGGAATTTACGTACATTTAGGTAGACTGGGAACAGTTGTAACAGGGTGCGATTGAAACAAAGTGTATACCTCTGCAGGATCCTTTGCGCGAATTGGTGTCCCACAGGGCTCTATTCTGGGACCGTTCTTGTTCTTAATATACATAAATGATCTGCCGCTAATGGTCAATAACTGTGCTGACATGGTGCTTTTTGCAGACGATACTTCAATTATATTTAAAGTAAAAAGGAC
This sequence comes from Antheraea yamamai, assembly GCA_036509395.1. NCBI lineage: Eukaryota > Metazoa > Arthropoda > Insecta > Lepidoptera > Saturniidae > Antheraea > Antheraea yamamai. The sequence continues at coordinate 17,736,361 of AP028438.1, forward strand.
AGATTCAGAGGTTGGGCACGTAAATAATACTTTAAACGAAATTTCTCATTGGTTTGCATTAAATAACTTAGTACTGAATACAGGTAAAACAAAATGTATGAGATTTATTTTGCCTAACGTGCCACAGATTGATAGTAGCATTAAGATCGAAGGGAATTTTGTAGGGTTAGTTGATAATACTGTATTTTTGGGTATCACACTAGATTCAAAATTACAATGGGGTCCTCAAATTAAACAATTGGCAAGTAAATTAAGTTCTGCTGCATTTGCAGTACGTAAGATTCGCCAGCTAACTGATATTGCCACTGCTAGGTTAGTCTACTTCGCCTACTTCCATAGCCTAATGTCTTATGGCATTCTGTTGTGGGGGACAGCAGCTGAGGTAGACACCATATTTTTATTACAAAAACGAGCAGTTCGAGCAATCTACAATATGAGACCTCGCGAATCCTTAAAGACCAAGTTCAAGGAGTACGGTATCTTAACTCTGCCCTCCCAATACATTCTTGACAATTTAATGTTTGTCCGTAAGAACCTAGAAAAGCTAGATTTCGTAAAATACCGGCACAATCTAAATACTAGAAACTGTGACAAACTGGTTGTCCCACGTTTTAGACTTAGTAAAACCAGTAACAGTTTTTTGGGAAATAGTGTTAGATTTTACAACAAAGTCCCAAAGGATATTACCGATTTGCCGGATTGTGAATTTAAGCGCCATGTCAAGCGGGTTTTGGTGTCAAAAGGCTATTATAGAGTGGATCAATATGTGAACGATGGTGATGTCTGGAATTGACTCATCTCTGTGCATCCATTAAAAACGTTTGTGAAATTTACTATTATATAGAATATATTATTATTCTAAATATTATGTATATTTGTTAAAAAGATAAACCAGATCGAGTTTCTTGCCGGTTCTTCTCGATGACTGGGTTGTTTTCCGAACCGGTGGTAGTTTTTGACGTTCATGAGTGCCTTCTTAGGGCCTAAATTGAATAAAGTGTTTTGAATTTGAATTCTCGAATTATGGATGGTACGGTAGGGGGTCCAGTGGGGAGAGGAGCAGTTTACGTGTCAGAACGTGTTCGGCAGTGTTACACTGGTGGCCGCGTGCTTCAGTTAATTGTAGGAGATCCTATTGTGCGTGGTCGCGACAAAGTATTTTCGATCGAAGTTTTTTTCTAATTACGCAGCTAATTTTAAAAATGGGATGAGAAGTATTTTTCTGCTTCGAGATTAGACCTTAGAGAATATGGAATTGAAATCATTTTTTGTGTACGATAGTTTCCCTCGTCGCTGTGATTTTTTTATTTATAAAATAAGAGGTGGGTACAGTTGTAACTATTTTATGGGTACGGTTGTAACTTTATTAATTTCTTCGTTCCTCTTTATAGATGCTTAGGGCACAAATAAGAAAGGTAACAAAAGGGCGAAATGACATATCACAGTACAAGGACGCATATAAAGAAATGAAAAATGGTAAATCTCTAAGAAGTGCTGCAGAAGCGCACGGCGGTAACTATGTTTCTCTACTTAGATATGTATAAAAGAGATCAGGGCGTAAGTGATGAGGCAGAAAATGTTGGTATGGGGTATATGGCACATAACAGAGTTTTCACTGAAGAACAAGATCGTACATTGCCCAAATATCTCATCCGCTGTGCGGACATTATCGAATTGACCATCAAATATGATTCGAAGAAACCGAGTTCGTGGATTGAGAATAAGATGGCCGGGGAGGAATGGTTTTGTTCTTTCATGAAGAGGAATCCCGAACTATCTGTACGCGCAGCCCAGGCTCCAAGCCTCTCCAAACTACAAGCTTCAGAATTAACGTCGGCGTTTTTTACGACTGCTTGCAAGTTGTTCTGGAAAAACATCACTTCGAGCCCCAGAACATATATAACGTTGATGAAACTAGCGTTACTACGGTTCAGAAGACAGACAGAATAGTAGCACGACGTGGCGCCCGACAAGTCGGGGTATTGACTAGGGTGGAGTGAAAAAAACAATTTTTTTTTTTTTCTTAGCCTGGGGGTCAAATTTGTAGCTTATAAAAAACAAAAATTTTTGAAAAAAAAAAAAAAAAATTTACTCAACATCTTGAGCCAGCCCACTCATTTTTAAAACTAATTACGAGTAAAAATATTTGGTTGCAAAAAAAAAATTTTTGAAGGCGTTCTAGAAACTTCAGAGTATCCTCTTTTATGCCAATTAAAAATCACAAGTTAAAAAAAAAATTTTGTGACTATTGTTTTAATTTAAAAAAAAATCCCAAAAAGTACCATTCCTCTTTAGGGCACTAGAATAAAATTTGAGTTGGAAATGATCATAATTGCCAGTTCTTAGATGTTTTAAGAGATTCAAAGACAAAAAAAAATTTTTTTTTTGCAACCAAATATTTTTACTCGTAATTAATTTTAAAAATGAGTGGGCTGGCTCAAGATGTTGAGTAAAATTTTTTTTTTTTTTTTCAAAAATTTTTGTTGTTTATAAGCTATAAATTTGACCCCCAGGCTAAGAAAAAAAAAAAATTTGTTTTTTTCACTCCACCCTAGTATTGACGTCTGCAGAGCGCGATACCTTAGTGACCCTAACCTTTGCAGTGAATGCCTTGGGCAATGTATATTAATGATAGGATGATAGGATAATATGACACTGCCTACCGAACAAGAAACTGTAGATATTCGGCAATTGTCTGCCCTACCGGACGCAAGCACCCGGTCTGAGTTTTCACCAGAAAAAGTACGGCCTTATTCAAAAGCTTCATAGAGGAGAACTTCAAACATAGGTAGAGAAACCAGGAAATCTGCCATCTATACCGATACGCCAGAGAAGAAAACTATAAGAAACGATTATGAAGAGAGACAAAAACAGCTAAAAACTAAGCTATGTAAAGAAACAGATAATTTAATCTCCTGCTGAAAAAAAAAACAAGACGAACAAAGAGGTGGCCAAAGCACCACCCACATCATTGGACGAAGAATATTACTGTCTTGTGTGTGGAGCACCTTTCTCAGAGAGTCGGCCAGGAGGAAAATGGATACAATGTACAGTAGTCGAATGTGGGCTCATGAAAAGTGCATAGGAAGTAGTCGAAATTACATTTCTCATGATTGTGAATCAGACTGATTATTTTTTAAAGTTATTTTATTCTCTGGTAAAGTATTGTTTTCGTTTAATTTGATTTTTCATTTGATTTTTTCCGTTAAGATGCTCAATCATATGTTGATGTTGTTTTAATAATAGTTATTTTGGAGACGAAGTACTGATAGCTTAAGTTACTAATGCTGTTTTGTTGACTGATTTAATTATAAATACTCGACTTATCACTTACATAACTATAAAAATTGTGACTTATTAGTGTTAGACACTCTAATTTACTACTCTCCTATGATTTTATTATAGTAAATCTGATTAGAATACATAAATCGTGCTTCATTTCCATGTGTTACAACTGACCCCAACCACTGTTACAACTGACCCTGGTATGGGGGTAAGTTGTAACAAAAGTAAAACTCTTTAAAAAATGGTCCTGTAGGCTAATTATTGCATTAGACGGTCAAATGTAATGAATAATGTGAAGAATAGAGAGCACTCTTTCGCTTCGCGTGCTTACCGCAGAAATTGCTAGTATCGTTACGATTCTATGAGCGATCAATGAAAAATTGTTACAACTGTACCGAATCTACCTACTAATTTAAATTGGTAACATTATCGACTGACAATGAAGGCAAACATCGTGAGGTAACCTGATACCTGCCTTCGGGAAGAGACCTATGATCCTGCAGTGGGTCTTCTACAGGTTGATGATGAAAGAAAATCTTGAAGTTTGAATCTATTGAGTAGATTAAAATGCGCATAAATGAATAAAACGTTGCATGCTCGTATAACGATTTAGTTATGGATATTATTTAAATAATTACATATTTATTCTTTTGACACGTTACCTTCCCTTGAGCCGCTTTTAATTTTTTATTAATTTGTTCTAGACGAGATATCAGATAGTAGCTAATACAAATCACGAACAGGTCACAGTAGTCCTTGATAAAATAGGATTGGAAATGTAGAAACTGGAATGAAAAATGGTATGAAACTTAATTTAATATGTATTTTATATTTAAAAACTTTATTTCCCTATATTTTTAGGTGAAAGAATGGTATACAATACGATAAAGTATAATATATTGTCGTTCATTGTAAGGTTCTTATTTCCGTTTCTTTTTTTTTGTTGTGATGGGCAGTTTGCATTAAACATTTAAGTTAATTTCATACATCATACTCTCAACGGTTTTTACACTTTAGTCTATCATCTTCTTTATAGTACAGAACTACTTAGGCTATGCTATGAAGTCACAGCTACAGGTATGCTTTTATTTTGGTGTCAATAAAGAAGTTCCTAGATAATTAGCTTTATTTTATAGTGAGTGGTGACGCCGATGCGATAATCGACGAGCCGGAGGGCGCGCGGTGCGGGGTTATCTATGTTCAATTTAAGTGGACTGTATTTGCGGGGGTGCTATATTGATATTCAACTATTGCGATCAGTTACGATTAAGGAGAGAAGGGCAGGATGGAAACCTGGCACATACCTTGCGGCGATACAGTCTCCACGTGGCTAGCCGGCTAGGTGTTCCTCGTTTCTTTCCACCGAGTCTTCTCTCACACAACACTTATTGTTTATAATATATATCGGCACGTATGTAGCGATGCGTTTATTTCTCACTCGACCATGCAAAAACCCAAAATGTCAGCATGCGGCGCGGCTCGGCACGGACACTGCGAGCCACGTAAACTACACGACGATATCGGACGAAGTAACACAACACACTGGCGGCAACAGTCGAACACTGAACACTGGCGGCCGCAATCGAAAACTATTGGCGGCGCGAGCGTCGCGGCGAATAAGCATGTGCCATAGTTAAAGGGAAATGTGATTGGGCAAGACTAGATGGCGTGACCTGATCGCATTAATTGGTCAAAATTCAAAGTGACGCGATTTAATCCATAATGCGGGAATTTTCAAACATACATAAAGCGGCGCAACCAGTGAGGATCCCTACTTCCTTCATAATATTGAGTCCTTCATATAAATTGAAAAAGGTAATTGTGTATAACTTAGTTTCGTAAAACACGGCTTGGGGTATGAACATGATTTTTATGTACATAAAATCAAACATAGTTTTACCTGAACGATTAATCCCAGGATCGGTGAGTAAGGCAAAAAGTTAAAGATCGATGGTAATAAAAGCTTTACGTATTTTTCGTGAGAATCAATCTCATAATGGTAACAGACTGATGCTTTTCCCAGGGTAGCTAGATTTAATAGTATTTCTTCTACTGTAAAATAAAAGGTATATAATATATTAAAATTGGATTATACAAGCTCCTCTGTAATATTATATTGTTAAATTTGTAAAAAAATTAGGGTTATGAAGATTTTTTTGGCAAATAACTTACGCAATGTTAGCATCACCATCACGCCACAAGTCAAATTACATTTCATCGCAAGTCTATTGTCAAAATTTGGGTTAAGTTCTTCAGTGTGCGAGATGCATTTAACTAACGCTGGCCATGATCTTGCTATTTGAAAGTATACAAAAACAGTGCAACATATCGTACTAGTGTAAATTACTGGGCCTAAAAAACAATAATTTGTTTACTTGGGAATGTTATTAGATTAATAAAAAAAAATAGATCTAATAAAAGAATTAATCATTCTCTAACATTCTGCTAATAAGGTTGGCGTATTTTTTTCTTCTATTAAGCTATCATAACCTGTCTTCTCAGTAACCACTAATCCAATACACACCACTTAACACTATGGATATGGATAACATCTTGCTCGATCTTTCCTTACTTTTACATTAATTCCCGTTCATCATCATTATATAGTTAAAAACAAAATCCCCTAGCCCGTCTGTCTGTTTGTTCGTGTTAAACTCAAAAACTACTGAACGGATTTTCATGCGGTTTTCACCAGTGGATAAAGTGATTTTTGAGAAAAGTTTTGGTCGATAATTTGTGTCGAATTTTTTTTTATAATCAGTGCGGGACAACGTCTGCTGGGTCCGTTAGTACTTAATATACTTCTAGTTGTATAACTATGTTTTTTGTCAAACTGACTACGATATTGATCTAGCAAGGTCTTAACAGCTTCACCGGACTACTATGTAATTGGTGTCACATACAAATTTTAAATAACATCTATCTCAAGGTTACCTCAAGGTTTCTATAGATGGTAGAGCCACGCTGAAGCTATTACTGGTTTCAGCATGAATGGGTCGGCTCGCCAGGGATAGTACCACCCGACCCACAAAAAACCGACGTGAAGTAATAGTGCTCGCATTGCTGCGTTTCGTTCGGTCAGTGAGAGCGCCGGAAGCCAGCCTCCCCTCCGCTTCCTCCCTGTTCACTCCACCTCCTCCCTATTCCTTCCTCTATGCCCCCTTCCCTATTCCCACTCCCCCAAACACAGGCTGGCAACACATTTGCGACTCCCCAGGCGTTGCAAATGTCTATGGATGGTGGTAATCATTTAACATCGGGTGACCCGACCCACTTGTTCGTTTGCCTCCTATGATATACAAAAAAACACAGGTAAGTATGAAGACATGAGCTTAAAATAATATTTCATGATCCACACTAACTCTTTGAAACACTCTGAAACTACAATTTGTTGAGCTGTAATAAAATTTAAATATTACGAATACTATACTATTACGAATTGAGAATCAAGTCCTTTAAAAAGAACAAGTGGTGAAAAAATGTGAAAGAGAAATACTTACCTATGCTATTCAAATTCACGTCTGTTTGCATTAATAGATGTACAGACATAAGCATTAGGAACGTCTGTCCCAGAAATGTTAATAGCCAGTGCACAAATTTCCAGGATTTTAATGTAAATCTGCAATGTTATCAGCATCAAAATCAAAAATACTTTATTCAGTTTAGGCCCTGAGAAGGAGCTTATCCACGTCAAGGCTACCATTAGTTCGGAAAAACAAACCAGTTATGGAGAAGAATCGCCAAGAAATGCGATCTGGTAACCTTTCATAATACATATTTTTACAAACATAGTTACATTTGTTTTTGGTGAATGTACAGAGAGCGTCATTTCCAGACGTCACCATCATCGATATAATGATACACCCTTTTTTTTCGAACTGACTACTATATTTTTGACTTTAGTAATAGCAACAATGTATATAACTCAAATAGTTTTCTTTATAGAAATAACAGTACGGCATTTAGGCAAAGTATCTGTGTTAAATAGAGATTAATCATGATATTAAGCTTTATTGCTACTGGAAATTCATACAAAGATTTAAAATTAATCTGTTTGACATTTTACTATATTCTCGTTTACCTGATATCACTTGATTTTTTACTCAGCACTCCAGAAATAGGCATCAGCGAAAAAACTTGACCGAAAATCAGAGGTACTCTCATCGAATCTTGGAATGTAGTTTTTTTTTGTCGTTTCTTTATCATTTTATTACGAACTTTCAAACTCTCTGAAAATTATAATTAAATTGTAAAATACTACAATGTGTGTTATCTATGTATATTTGAGTATCAATTTTTTTTTCTTATATCGTATGAGGTAAACGAACAGGTGGGTCACCTGATGTTAAGTGATCACCACCGTCCATAGAGACTTGTAACACCAGAAGAGTAGCAAGTGCGTTGCCATCCTGTGTTTGGGGGAGGGGGAGTGGGGAAGGAGGGAGGGTGAGGGGAGGTGGGTTATCCGGCGCTCTCACTGACCAAACGAAACGCAACAATGCAAGCACTGTTACTTCACGTCGGTTTTCTGTGAGAGGGTGGTACTACCCCGGGCGAGCCGACCCATTCATGTTGAAACTAGTAATAACTTCAGCGTGGCTCTACCACCATGAACCATATTAATCTGATAGATATTATTAAAGGGACATTACGAAATTACCTATAAGACAGGTTTTATAAAATGTAAAGAATTAATTCTTAATTTTTTTTTTATTTATTTTAATATTAATTTTTCCAATTGATCATATAAAATTCTGCTTCAAATCTCAAATTACTCTCAGACGTAATGTTTTTGTTTTTTTTTTCAAATTTTGTTTGAGTTTGTTTACGGAATTAATTTTCTTAATGTAAAATATTAAGTAAACTTAGTGAATTTCATAATTTCATTTTGTAACCCTAACTGTTTGCTCATTGTCAGACTAAGCATGCAGTCTACACCTCTAATTGCGATGACACTTACCGTTACAAATTGTGCGTGTCTTATTTTAATAATGATCAGTGTACATTGTGTTGGTGTTCAATTAATAAATAAATAAGAATTTATATATACTAGTGGGCGCCCAGTGGTCGACATTCGACCATAGTTCATTGAATTTTTAAAGTTTGAACTTTATTAGGGTTCTTTTATCAAAGGGTATTATATTATTATTACCTCTATAATCAAAGGCTTTCATCATGCCTACTCAGTTATTTGCCACTTTTTTTCAATTATATAAACATAAAAAAAATCGATGTCTAAATGAAAATTGAAATTAATTATAAATTTGAAACAAAAACAGGCGGTTACATAAGATGGTAAGGCTCTTAAATACTAAGTAAACATAACGTTACGAAAATAAAAAAAAATTAACGGGCCCCCTCATGACACGCGTTGAATGTAGAATACAAAAGGGTAATTGGAACGTAAGAGTAAAAAAAAATACATACAGTCGAGCATAGCAACCTCCTTCGCAACCTTTTTTGAAGTTTGGCAGTATGGATTAATTCCTTCGCCTGTCCTATTGGACGAATATTATTACTATTTTTTTGAAGTTCAATGTCATTTTTATTTACATGTGTGTATATGTTGTGTAAAATTGGAGCAGTAGTTGAGTAATGCATATTTTAATTAATTTAATGTACTTATAATGCATTTTATATAAAATAAATAGCTTTCTGCACTTCTCCTCCATATAAACTTTAACTATGCCAAATTTCACGGTCATCCGTTCGCGCATTTTTTTCAAAAAGGGATACAAAGATTGGGCTTGGCGTATTAATATATAGATACACGATAGCGCAATTACCTCCTAAGGGCGGTTTCAATTTAAGCGGTTAGTATCGGACTGCTGCCGCGAGGGAGCAGGGTGGTTAGCGCACTGCACACGGGCGGTTATGTTTTTCATAGAAAATGGGTGGTACTGAGAACGGTCGAGAGCAGTTCGGCGCACGTCTGTTGGCAGGACCACCATGTCCTTCTTTTTTGATTTACTAGTGAGAAGGACACATCGAGTCTTGCGTTTTGTGAAATAAATAACTTTGCCTACTTTCTTACTATGGATGACACAAAAAATAAAAAGTCTTATAGACGAAATGCAGCTTCGGTCCGCTGTATGAAACTTAAAATATGATGAATATATTAATCGTATATAGAATAAAAGACTTGGGAAGATATATGTAAAAGAATTAATACAAATTTTTTAAATAAAAATACGAATGAAAAGAATTATCCAGGTAATCATATTATCTGTAATCACTTTTTTTTAACAAAATCAGCACCAACAATAACGCTTCAACGCACCAACTGAATCCATGGCTCGACAATTCTGTCATTCGCCGCCAGTCTGTGCATTCGCAAGTATTGTTGGACATCACCAAAATACAGTCTGACTGCAACCGCATCGCACTCCGATTTAGACGTTTTAGGTCGTGCTGCTATCGTCCGACTGTGGTACAACACAACGCTCATACATCGGTGTATCGTACGTACGGCAGCAGTCAGGCACAAACCGTCTATGCTGAAAGTGCCCTTAAATTAATAAGTATAGCTGTCAAATTTTTTTGATGGATTTCAATATATCAGATTTCTGTTAATTGTGGGAGTGCCAGAAAATCCTAGTCTTAACTTATTATCCTCTTCTTAACTATAGACGTGAACGTGAGTCTGCTTGTTTGTTATGCTTTCACGCCTTACATACTCAACTTAAACCATAATTATGATCATAGATCTATAAGATCTTAGTCAAATTTTACACACCCTTTTTCACGGGCACAGAAAAGGACATACGATATAGGACATATTCATTCAAATAAAAGGGAGGATAGGATAGGCTTAATCTACATAAACGCCAGTACATCCGAGACTGAAAATTAGTATTCAATAATTAGGTATGATATCTGTGAATATAGAGAACCGAAGAATAAAATGTAGTTTTTCTTTTATTAATAACTAGCGGGTCCGCCGGACGTTATCCCGCCCTGATAATATAAAAAACCTTGACAAATTATATACCTAATACCTAAACTATCTACCTTCATCGTGAATCACTTTATCTACTGGTGATAACTGCATGAACAGACAGACAAACGTGGCAGAGGACTATTTTATAATATGTAACGATAATCAGTTAGTTTAAGACGTCGCTCTAAATTCACAACTAAAGAGGTATGATTGTTTTTCAGTCCGGTTTTTGTAGTTCTTTACTAATTACTGATGTATCTATGTAATATAAATAATATGAAAATCCGGTTATTATGCTAATTACTCTTTAGCGAGTAAAAACTACTAACCGGATTTTGATGAATTACAGTAATATAACTTATAGAACAGAATAATACTCCCACTAGTTCTGCCGCGCAAAACATAAACGCAGTAAAGAACATGTTAACGGTAACGGGAAAAATACGGTCAAATTTGAAATTATATTTGTGGCTACTTGCAATTTGTTATGCCAAGATTAGTAAATATATATATATATATAGTAATCTTTCTTTCACAAATAAAAAATTCATGTTATCCCGCATTTTTCTCAAAAACGTTAACATGTTCTTTACTGCGTGTATAATTTGCGTGGCAGAGTTAATGTCAAGGTTTATGTGAGACTTGGGTCAAATGCTTAGAATTTATGAAGTAAAAACAAAGTATGGTGCGTGTCATCAGACACAGTGTCGTAACGTTATTTAAAAAATTGGTAATTTTTGTAGGTGGCAGAGCCACGCTGAAGCTATTACCTACTGGTTTCAGCATGAATGGGTCGGATCGCCCGGGGTACTACCACGCTTTCACAGAAAACCGACGTGAAGTAACAGTGCTTGCATTGTCGCGTTTCGTTCGGTCAGTAAAGGCGCCGGAGAACCACCTCCCCTCCCCTTCCACTTTCCCCTTCCCTTCCTCTCCCCCCCCCCCCAACACAGGCTGGCAACGCACTTGCGACTCCCCTGGTGTTGCAAGTGTCTATGGACGGTGGTGATCACTTAACATCAGGTGCCCCACCTGTTGGTTTGCCTCCTATGATATAAAAAAAAAGTTACAGACATACATGCCGCTTTTCGAAGATCTTCAATATTTAAACATTCTGAAAATATTTTTTTCTCACTTCAAATATGAATTTGGTGAACTTACTTCTAATGGGAATCGATAATGACTCGTCGTTTCTAAAATGTGTTTCATCCATTTCTAATTTCAGCAAGTTATATTTTGTACGTCGTATAGTTCAAGTGCGGTGCCCGTTTAAAATGGCTGCCGCTGTGTGACTCTACAGGGTTATTATGCCTGTACGTTTCAATGTAAAATTTTTAGGGTTCCCTTGTCTTCATACTAAATGATTTTATATTCCGCAAGTTTCTAGATATTATGTTTTTTTCTTTCTATTCTATTGCATTCTCAATATACTCTCAGAGATACTTTGGTCTTCGAAATTCTAAAGAAAAACATTCAAGTAAATCGTTTACTTGACAATAAATACATAAATTAGTCATGACTAATGTATGTAAAATTCTGTGTAAAATGGGTACTTCCAGGAAATAAGTTTGCAGTTTTTACTTTCAGTAATGCCCAGAATATTATGTTTTTGTATTTATAGAACTAACTAGCTCGTGTTTATCCACCTTGTAAAATACGACCATATTTTATTTCTACATCATTGTAAAAAGTATTTTTTATTCTAGTAGGTAAATCGTGAGAAAAATATTAATAGATATAATTATCGCTTTAATAATATTAAATATCATTTCTTTTATATAAGCTTTCATTTTAAACGTCCACGCTAAAGAAAAGACGGCTTTGGGTCTCTAAATCAATATCCTCATAACATTTTTCCTTATCTTATCTAAATAATATCAGTTTAGTACGTCTGTTTACCTATTTTACACTCTTCTATCAGATGTTTACTCAGTATTATCACTATACCATCCGTTCATACTTACTCCATTTTTAATCTACGCCCAAATCTGTCCACCTTCCTACATAACGCACTTCAAGCCTTATAACTTTCATCGAGACGACATGTCTAGAATAAGCTAACCTATTAAGCCTCCATTTTTTCATCACTATCACTATTACTACTATCACTACTATCACTATTTTCTCTGACTGATAAATAATACGATTCATCTTAGTTACACCATACATCTCTTTTAATAATCTAATTTCGGCCAAATTTAATTTTATTTCATTTATCATTTATTTACGAAAACGTTTACTTTGAGATGGACTTATGTTAGTCATCATAAAGATACTGTTCATGTAATTTCTTATGTACTTAATTAATTATTAGATAAAAAAAATGATTTTCACGGAATATTTTTAAAACATAAAAAAAACGACTTCAAATTACGGAATTCGTACGGAATCCATGAGGGTTATTAAGTGCTTATTGTAATAAAATACATGTCACAAGCAACAGTGTTGCATTTACACTTTAATAATATACGGTTAAGTTGTATCGACCTTTGTACTAATATCATGTTTAATTCGATAGATTTATGTTAGATATAATCTACATATTAGAAAAAAAACTTTATGTTGTGCTAAAATGATCGCTAAATAATTTGCTGATAACATCTTCTTCATACTCGCGTAATCTAGGAGTTTGTTTGTGGATATAGATGCAGGTGTAGAGAAGCGTTATTAAAAAATATAAACAAATTAAAAAATTGGCAAGCAGATTAAGTTCTGCTGCATTCGCAGTACGTAAGATTTGCCAGCTAACAGATATTACCACTGCTAGGTTGGTTTACTTCGCTTACTTTCATAGCTTAATGTCTTATGGCATTTTGTTGTGGCGAACAGCAGCTGACGTGGACACCATATTTTTATTACAAAAAACAGGCAGTTCGAGCAATATACAATATGGGACCTCGCGAATCATTAAGGACCAAGTTTCAGGAATTCAGTATCTTAGCTCTACCCTTCCAATACATTCTTGATATTTTAATGTATATCCCCAAAAACAGTGAAAAGCTGAATTTCGTCATATTTTAAATACTAGAAACTGTGACATACTGGTTGTTCCATGTTTCAGACTTAGTAAAACCAATAAAAGTTCTTAGGGAATATTGTTGGATTTTACAACAAAGTCCCAAAGGCTATTACCGATTTACCGGATTGTGAGTTTAAGCGTCATGTCAAGCGGGTTTTGGTATCAAAAGGTGTGATCAATAGAGTGGATCAATATGTGAACGATGGTGATGTCTGGAATTTACTCATCTCTGTGCATCCACTAAAAACGATTGTGACGTGTATATATATGTTAAAAATATAAACCAGATCGAGTTTCTTGCCGGTTCTTCTCGATGACTGGGTTGTTTTCCGAACCGGTGGTAGTTTTGACGTCCATAAGTTCTTAGGGCCTAAACAGAATAAAATGTTTTTTGATTTTATTATCTTCATATGCTACGAGCTTTCACACTGCATGATGATAAACGCAATACCATAACTTGTATGGCAGTTCTATACTCATCAAACGAGTTTAGAGGGCGCTAATGACGAGTTATGTGTGTTATTACAATAACCTAATTATGAGCATATTCCATTGAATAAGTTTAGCTATTTAATGAAAAGAAGCGAAAGTAGTAAATGTGAAATTTGTCATTAAGAAGAAGTTATGTTTATCATACTATAATGGAATGTGTACGGAACGATTCTTAAAGAAGTCAGATATTTAAGGAGAATCTATACTACTAACAACAAAGCTGAAGAGTTTGTTTGCTTGAACGCGCTAATCTCAGGAACTACTGCTCCTATTTGAAAATTTCTTTCAGTGTTAGATAGCTTATTATATCATCACACTAAGAACAATAGGAGCGGAGCACAAATGAGGAATGTTTCAATGTCGGTTTCTTTTAGCGTTAGTCCAAAGTAACTGTTCCACGTGGACGAAGTCGTGGGCAGAAGCTATTTATAATATAAAAAGTGATTGCAAGTTTCTGTTTTTTAATTATTATTTTTTCTATTCATTATTTTTCTAAGGGGTTTGTTTGATTGTAGTTTTTTGTGTGGATGAAGGCGACGTGTTGTTTTTGAACAAGCCCTCGATAAAAATATAGAGAAATAAAATTGCGCACGCGGAACTCCTTGAATGTGTGAAAATACCGTCAGTCCAGCTATCATATTGCTTGTGTTTCAATACCTAGCCATGCATGAGTATAATGCCATCACACGTTGACATTTTTTGTTATCATAGGCAAAACTTCGTGATGATAAACACAGGTGTGGGAAAGGCATAACTATAATAATACTAGCGGTTTCTGCGGACGTTGTCCTGCTTTGATAATTAATCCTAAAAACCAACCGCTGCGCCACCTACCGGGCTCAATTGTGAATCTAAACTATTCTCGGATCCACTGGAACACGTACACAAAATTTCATCAAAATCGGTCCAGCCGTTTAGGAGGAGTTCAGTGACATACACACGTACAGAAGAAATTTATATATAATAGAGAATCAGAAAGATATACTTCTACTTGCCCTACTTATGTGAAACAAACAAGACAGTCAAAACGAAGTTTCGTTGGAATTTGTCTCATAAAGTTTGTTCGGTCAATTACTTTAACTTAATTCTTAAAAATCTATATTACTCGAATACAAATCTTATATTGTAAGAAAATGGAGACGTATTTATATAAAATATAGGTAACATTAGTGACTTTCAGTTTAAAACCTAGGTAAATTACCGGTAATTTAATGACCTGATAATATACGGTTTAGCGGTTTCCCGCATATTAGCGGTAACATAAACCGGTAAGGAATTGTCTGTTAGATTTATTCATACCACGTGAGTGGCCGACCGTTGGTTATATCCTTGGATAACAGTTAACAGATGTTTATCCTTTGACTTTGTATTTAATTTAGACCGTACTATACCTACATGAGTGATTTTCCTATGATACATTTATATGATAACAATCGCCCGCGATTTTGTCTCCTATACAATGCAATTTGAAACTTAATGATAATAAAATATAGTCTGATGTCACCTTGCAGCGAGTTAGAGGCCGTTCGAGTATTACGTACAATGATATTATAACGATACATACGTCATAAGCGCTTCGACAGCGCCTTGTTAAAACTTGGCTAGCTAGCTTCTTTTTAACGGCTGCCCCATCATTCCGCCCTTATCTAAGCAACATATAACTATTTCTTTTTCACCATCGACATTGAGAATATGCCATCTTATTTCCACATTTTATCTAAGACAGTTTATGTATGTGTGCGTCTTCATGCCATTTGTTTTGTAAAATATCATGTAGGTAATGTATCTGCACTTGTTTAGTTATAATATAATTGATTACGTAAACATAATATTTGTAATTTCTGACCACCCCCTCTCCATGGTCAGGGAAAGTAAGCAATGCTCTTAGCATGGGGGGGGGGGGGGGCATGTTAACGTAAACATGTATATAAGTATTTTTTCATCTGTCCTAGTTTACTTATTGGTTCATGGTCAGCAATTAACAAGTCTAGAAATAAGGAATTTATAGTCTATAGAGGAAGTAACACATAGCCTTAACCATAAAAAAGTAAAACTATGACAAAGAGACCTGGCGTCAGCGTATTGCCGCCTTTGCAAACGGCGCTGGTTTTCAGCTAGGCCTCAAAATTTCCCTGCCGAAATACAAGTAAACATTACTTATTTCGCGCCCAAGTCGTAAACATAAACTTTAAATATCTGTCTATTGCTATACATATAAATAAATTAAGAGACCCAAACAAAAATAATTTTAATAAGAGAGTAAAGATAAAAAAAAACGTTGCAATATTGTTAATGATATTGTGAATTATGCATCAAATCTTTTAATCAAATTATAATTATAAATGCCCTAATCTTTGTTGCTGAAGAATCTCTTGTTTAATTATTTTTTTAAATATAAATTTGCTTTTCGCCTGTAATGGAGGAGGTATATTGTTCCAAAATTTTGACGCCGCATATTTGAAACTACATTCATAGCCTACAGATTTATGTTTAGGAAGGGATACAGTGTTTCTTATTTTAGATCTTGTGTTAATATTATGAATGTTCTTATACCAGTCAAATTTAGTATACAGGTATTCCGGTTTTTTACTGCGAATAATAGTGTGGGTAAGACACGCAAAATGTAAGTATCTCCTTGAACACATATTTAAGATATTTTTGCCATTAATGATCGGAGATATATGCGACCATTTAGGCACGTCATAACAAAATCTGATACATTCGTTTTGAACACGTTGAATTGCTTTTGATGTTTTCTTCATTAATCTAGGCTCATACACAACATCACAATAGTTAAAAGGAGACAACACAATTAGATCACAAAGAAGACTTCTTGAATTTAATTTCAAATGATTTCGTATACCATACAGTATTTTCAGTTTATAGAAAGCATTTTTAGATTTATTATTTATATGTTCCATTTTTATATGTTCGATTGTTTATATGTTTTATTATTTATATGGTAACCCAGTGGATAAGACCGCGCGCCTCATATATCAAACCTGCAGATCCAGGTCTCCGATCTCTCATTTCATGAAATATAAAACAAGCAAAGACCCCCCTTTTTGTGCTTACGTAATACTTGAATAATGACATCTTATTGTAAAAAGGATACTATAGAAACCTTTGGCGTTGAAAAACACGTATGTATGTTAAATTTCATGGTGAGCGGTCTACCAATGTTACAGTTTATCGATCTCAGATTTGTTAGTGATTTTAATCAATTTCATTACAAACTTAGGTGAAAAAAAAAACAGTAGAAATCTTTGTAATCCTTTTAGGTAAACCTTTATATTTAATAATTATTTTTGAATTCGTATTTCTGTAAAAATGCGATTTTAATTGTTTTTTGAAAGCAAAATTTTGTTTTTTTATTTTAGGTAATTTTAAATTCATCGTTTAGTTTGTATAAAATATGGCGAACTATGTCTAGTGTGTGGAATAGTAGGTATTAACCTTTGCCGAAAAAAAGCCCGTATGCCGATAAAATTGGTTTTAAAGATTTTAGTCTTATGATCATTCTTTGGATGAGCCTCCGTAAAATAAAGGTAAGTTATTTATTACAAAAAGAAAGACAACATTTTTGCCAGAAAAGCAATGAGATATTTAAGACAAGTAGGCACTGAAAGATTAAGAGCTTAAGTGAGAGTTCTCAACTGTGTTCGAGACAAAAAACATTTGTAAAAAGTTTATATAACCGGCTCATAAGTATGATTTACTCGAGACCCACGCATGCCCTTAAGTAATATAAAGGAAATGAATCACGTAATATTGGATGAATGCGATTGGCTGTTGCGAGTCTTGCTACTGTAATACCTGCTACAATTCACAATTATGGAGGTGTAAATTTGCACAGATTCCTCGTTTACAAAGAGATCTTTGTAACATATTGAAGTCTATTGTTTGTATATAGAAATAATAATAGAATAATAAAAGTAAGAAAAATATAGAATAGTGTTATCTGAGCTAAATATTATTATACGTTTGCATTGAAGGTGTTAAAAACCTCCTTGAATTGTATTATTTAAATTTATATTTAAAACAAGAAAAGATGTATTCTATGTCAATTTTGTACAAAAAACAAAAGTCTGCAATACTGCAAATCTATTATTTTATACTGAAAATTCAAACGTGATTCTATATAAGGTAAACACTAAACACAGAAGAAAGAAGCTGGAAGGACTGATGTTACTCGCGTCCGCAGGAAGTGTACCCTCCAATTCCCTACACGTGCTTCCCGGGTGGTGCCAAAAACTTACAAATTTTTGGCCGCTGCACTGTTCCATATAAATTTAACCATGAAGCGACAAATAGAGCAAGCAATAGTTCTACGATAATAAAAGATGGATAGTCTAATAAGTCACACGTTAAATAAAATAAAATAGAAGAACAATGAAGATAAAATTACAATTAAAATTTTAGAAGTTCCTTTGGTACAATAAAAATATTTTTACCTAAGTTGTAGGTATGAACAGGAAAATAATACACTTAGATATCTTCATATAAGAAGATGAATTCCGTGAATGCACAAATGATAAAAGCTGTCATGGAACCTATAACGGATTTAGAATCAAATGAATGGAACCCACCAATAAATCTGTCGAATGAGAATCGCGTGTTTTATTTGACTGCATTGCTGCGAGTGGCTTCCTTATAGAAAGCAATGTCCTAACTGATTTATTTTGTTTTGCATTCTTCAATCTGTAATAGCCTTTCGAGAAAGCGATTTATTGGACCGATGTAATAAATTGCATTAAATTTTTATAATACTTTATTTAGATAACCTTTACTTCTACTAAGCTTGAAGATTACTAAATCTATGGGGACACAGCTTATCCCTGATCGATTATGTGGTATCCCAAAAAACCTAGTTCGATTGATCTTATTGGACTATAATAATCAAAAAGTTATAATATTTGGTAATATATAACTTGCTAGAGTAAAACTATTCCAAGGAACTTGTTAGATTGATAGATTGTATTGATCAGCACAATGCTAAAATGGCTTTAATGCTCAGCAGAATTTCATTAGGAGTTTCAGTAAGAGCACTTTATGGACAATGAGGTCTAAATAAACATATCCTCAACATCGGAGTCTAGGTCTCAAGATATAGCAGGCATGATAGTGTGGCTGAGAATTTAGATTCTTACAATTAGACACAATACTCTCAGTTTGCCAAGCTATTAAAAATTCGATTGCAATTGTTCACTTATACGCTATATAGATCTATAACTTTATCCACAATACTGAATATATTTATTTTGTATTGAATTATCTTTTTTCGTGGTTCTTTTATTGCGATTATCACATCGACACGTCTCAGTCTCAGTCAGTTTCTTACAATTAGACACAATACTCTCAGTTTGCCAAGCTATTAAAAATTCGATTGCAATTGTTCATTTATACGCTATATAGATCTATAACTTTATCCACAATACTGAATATATTTATTTTGTATTGAATTATCTTTTTTCGTGGTTCTTTCATTGCGATTATCACTATCGACACACTATAATATATATCAAATGTTTTAGCATGTCTCAGTCAGCTTTATTTTTAGCAAACGCATGCTATGTACTTATAAATTATTTTCACAATTATTATATTTATGAACTACGTTCTCAATATTTTTATGCGAACTGGTGTTACTGGATATTTTATTACTTCTTTTTATTGGGTTATAAAAAAATTACTCCAACTATTTGTTTCAATAATATAGTAAACGAATTCCCAAAATGTTATTGTATACGTTTGAATTAACTTACAATTTATAATTTACAAGCAGTCGCTCGCTTCTTCGTCGTCGTTGGTATATTTAAAAATTTTAAAACCATACATTATATCCGTATTATAAAGGTTAACCATACAGTGCACGCCAAAATAGCATTTTTTCCAATTTACTTAAGATTCATAATTATATTATGATAAATTTAAACAATATATTCATCAATATTTTCTATACAATTTTAACAATA
The DNA here is from genome assembly GCA_036509395.1 of Antheraea yamamai. Lineage (NCBI taxonomy): Eukaryota > Metazoa > Arthropoda > Insecta > Lepidoptera > Saturniidae > Antheraea > Antheraea yamamai. The sequence continues at coordinate 17,756,072 of AP028438.1, forward strand.
TCTTTATAGCCTATGTCTTATTCTAGTGATTCAAGTGATTATTATGGAATCAAACATACTCGTTTTCAGGAGCACTGAAAAGGATACCTCGTATCCAGCAAGAAATTTTTATTCTAGAGGGAGAGATCAAAAATAATGCGAGTGAAGCTACGAGCAATACCTAGTTGTGAAATAAAAGTAAGCGCATAGTTAACTCTGATAAAAACACACAGTTGCCAGGAAACAACAAAATCATTTTTACAAGGACGAAATATGGTTATCTATAGTCACATTTCACTAAATAATTCAAACACATAGTAAGGGTATCGAGTGTAATATGAATATCGTAAAATTTTCCATATACGAGTCCATTTTGAAGTTTTCATAATTCAGTTATGAGATGGATTTTAAATAATTAATTCTTCAAAGATAAAATGCTTTCCAAATTATTCCTATTTCAAATAATATTTTTAAGCTTTAAAGAATATGAAACTTACGATCGAGATAATTTGATTATCGGTAACGTGAGACGAAGAAATATTATACCCTTAAATACAATCAATAGACGATGGTTTGGAAGTGATAATTTAAATTACAGAAGAACTAAAGGTATACAAGATGACATCGCCGATAAAAGAATCGAGGTATTTGGCTTACTATGTCTTGCATTTTGTAATAAAATAGGTGATTCACGCGACTTCTTCTGCGTAAAATTGGTTACCTACCGGTTCCAATTGTATTTCGAAACTCGAAAAGTCTTAAAAAATCAAGACCCCGATTACAGCGACTCCGACCGTTTTTAATTATGAAACAAAACAATTCAGGAACTCGCTTAACCACATACCTAGTTGATTTAGTGAATGACTGACGCATGTGTGGAAGAAATTTCGATATGATCCGTCCGCGTAGCGCCATCTGTCATTCAGCAACATCAATAATTTCGTTTTGTATAAAATACGAACGACCGTTGAATCATTTGGATATTGTTCATACAAAAATACTAAAATCACGAATAAAAAATGGAAGGGTGGGGTTAGGACGGTAAAATAAACAAAAAGATACAAAAAAAAAATCAGGATACGGACACTCTAATCACCTAAAATATAGTTTACGACCTATTCTCATACCTACCAAATATACCTATGTTTAAAATTTCATAAAACCGGTCACGCCGTTTCGAAGGAGTTCAAACACTAACACGAGATTTTTATATATTAGATTTAATTAGCTACTTATGGGACTTTAATATGAGAATATTCAATGGTCGACTTGCTGTATTGTTTATTGGTAACCACGCACTGTCTTCGTGCGGATGTACTGTAAGGATATTAAGGTGTCTGTTATTTACCAAGTTGGCATTTTTACTTGGGTGTCGTACAAATCCTTAGCTTATAGTCTAAAAAAAAACATTTAAGAATTTTTTTTCCAATGTCGTTTAACTGTGCCTAAATGACGATATTTTTCATATTTGTTTAACATGGGGTTTTCTTCACTTTTTAGAAATAAATCTTGTGTATTTTATTGGATTACCAAATATTGTTAATTCTTCATCTACTATGACCCATTGGGATGCCGAAATTTTGATATGGGCGTCTAAAGATTTAATTTATGTATTTGTATATATCCTGTTTTTTTATTGATAATAACTATAGCTAATAAACAGATAACAAAAATAAGAAAATTGGTTAACAAACAGATGAAAAAAATATACTGAAATGTTTTATCTTCGCTTTTTTATATATAGATAAGAATTATTATTACATTCGCTATTATTATTTTAATAATGTGTACAAGATAGAAGTAGCTACTCCAGGGGTTATTAACACTCTTAACCTCGAGAAAACGCTTTCGCGCGGTAAAGAATAAGTAAGTAAAAACAAACAATAACAATCACTTGTCAATTCGTGTACAACGTTTTCCCGTATTCAATCCTGCACGCTCGAATCTCGCGTGAAAGAGCGTGTTGTATAATGGTAGCTATCCGCAAGAGATAGACTTATAGAGTGGGAATTTTTTGGGAGATCTTTCAAAGTTTTATAGTATTTTAATTTGATTTATCTTATAAGGTTTAGTCAGCGTTGGCATTTTTAGCGAATATAAAATGTTTTTTTTTTTATATCATAGTAGGCAAACGAACGGATGGGTCACCTGATGTTAAGAGATCACCACCGTCCATAGACACTTGCAACCCAGCGGAGCCGCAAGTGCGCCGCCAGCCTGTGGGGGGAGGAGGAGGGGGGAAGGGGGGGGGTGAGGGTAAGGGGGAAGGGAATTGGTCTTCCGGCACTCTCACTGACTGAACGAAACGCAACAGTGCAAGCACTTACTTCACGTCGATTTTCTGTGAGAGGGTGGTACGCAACTTGGTTAAAATACATCGACTTTACTCTACTCTATATATTATATATATGTATAGTCCTAAAGAACATAACGAATTTACCGGATACTAAATTCAAGCATCATGGCTAGCAGGTTTTGATATCAAAAGGCTATTTATTGTAAGACAGATGATTACGTGGACAATAGTGATGCCTGAAAATGACATACCTTTCTGTACCTTTGCTGATAACCATTCTGATTACAATTACTCGCAATAAAAGCATGTATACGATTATGAAATTAAATTAGATCGAGGTTATTGAGTAGTACCTGTAGTAGAGTTTTGACGTTTATAAACGCCTTCTCAGGGGCTAAATTGCATAAAGTATGATTGTATTTGATATATACCTAAGTTTTGATATGATTTTAAAAAAGGTTAAAGTTAAAACAACCCTTATGGTTATTGTATAGAAAGTATTTACTTTAACATTGACTCATAATCGCCATATGAGGTGACTTGATCCTTAGTTTGTCTAAACTATTAAATAATAATGAAAAAAGAATGTTGATATCATTACATAGTATAAAACAAAGTCCCCTACCGCGTCTCTCTGTCTGTCTGTTCGCGATAAACTCAAAAACTACTGAATGGATTTTCATGCGGTTTTCACCAGTAGATAAAGTGATTCATGAGGAACGTTTTGGTATATAATTTGTCAAGGATTTTTTTTTTATAATCAGGGCGGGACAGCGTCTGCCGGGCCTGCTAGTATACACATAAAATTGAAGTGTGTATTGTTTTTCTGGGGTAATCTCGGAGTAATACATTGAGAGTATTATGTAGGCCATATAATAGTTTTTCTATAGGGGCTAAGTAGAAATGATAAACTTTGCTAAAGGTAATTTACAAATTACAATAGTAATTGTTTGGACTGCTATCACTGGTGGACTTTTGAAAGTTGAAGATACAGGCAATTATGCTTCAACTAAGGAGTATAGAAGTTCTAGCTAATTGCTAACAAATATACACATTAAACCTAAATTAAAAAGGTGAAAATTTTCAGTTAAATATTCACACATATAGAAAAGAAACACACATAAAAAAGAATAAGCCTTACAAAGTTATTTCAAATACAATACGTACTTCTTATGGACAATGAAACTATTTTCACAAGAGTAATGTCGCGTGCAACAGCTAGTATCCTATACCCACTAAATTGGAATCTAATCAAAGCGCTATCTCGTAGTCTCCAAAATAATTCATAGTCATTCATGTAAGCTCACAGAATCGTTTTCTGCCGAAGTACCGAACAATTTTTATCTCTCAATTTGTCCGCAGCCACGATTTTTCAAGGATTTTAAAGTAATCCTTTACTTTATTAAAACCATCCTTATAGAATCGATTCTCTTTCAATGCGATCATTGATCTACGTTAATGTTTTTAATACTCTGATTTAGTGAATTCTATTTGAAAGTGATTTCGATTAAGCCCCGCACTTATTTATACTTACTAATATTATAAATCTTGAGGGATTTTTATTTTTTACGAGCTTTTATTTTATTTTAACGGGTTGTTCTTTGAAATTATCAGTCTTGTTGAAAAAATCTTTATGCATTTTATAGCCAAATTTTAAGTGGGAATATAGACTAATAGTGGAGCAATTGCCATACAAAAGGTTGTTTAGAAACTATGTTAACTGAGAATGCAGTAATAGTGCGCGTGGACCGCATGACCCGGCTTGACCGCTTGGCGAGAATTGGCGAAACGAGCCGATCTATGAATGCCTATTTGAACGAGATACTAGGTACCCCGGTTCAAGCATGTAATCAGCTCACTACATATTAGTTGTCCTTTATATGGATTTTGTCTAAGGTTTTTTAACTGCTTTGCTTCGTTAGAAAATTTCTTGCAAAGTATTTATGAATGCCTATTTGAACGAAGTATCGTGGTTCAAACATGTGATCGGCTACCTATATATTATTAAATATTATAGTGGACGCTATTTTGCACTTCTGGCTGGAATTGATTGACCACTATTACGTCTAACTACAACAAAAAGCAGTCAATCGATTCCAGGCGGAAGTGTAAAGTAACATCTGCTTCAATCAAATACATACACATCAGTTGTTGTTTATATAGATTTTGTGTATTATATATACTTATATATATTGTCTAGTATATTACCTAACTGCTTTGCTTTGCTAGCAAAATTTCTTGCTAAGTATTTATTTCTATGTGTTTTATCATCAATTATTTATGGTTCTATGTATTTTACATTACCTCATTTTAATTTCTATATTTTGCAGAACCTGAAGTACTTCAAAGTTGTTTAAACTCATCGTGAATTTGGTGACAAATTATTGAGGCTTTTTCAGACAATTAAATTACCTGCAATTTCAAAATCCATAGCTTGATTTATGCCAAATATCACGGAACAAAAAATACAACTTTACTAGATGGTAGAGCCACGCTGAAGCTATTACTGGTTTCAGCATGAATGGGTCGGTTCGTCCGGGGTAGTACCACCCTCTCACAGAAAACCGATGTGAAGTAACAGTGTTTACATTGTTGCGTTTCATTCATCAATCGGCTGAGTGCCTTAAGCGCTCGCCTTAGTAGTTCGGTGAAGCTGTTAAGACCTTGCTAGGTCAATAGCGTAGTCAGTTCGAAAAAAAAAGAAAAAAAAAAGCGTTTCATTCGGTCAGTGAGAGCGCCGGACAACCCACCTCTCCTCCCCTTCTCCCCCTTCCCCACTCCCCATCCCCTAAACACAGGCTGGCAACGCACTTGTGACTCTTCTGGTGTTGCAAGTGTCTATGGACGGTGGTGATCACTTAACATCAGGTGATTCACCTTTTCATTTGCCTCCTATGATATAAAAAAAACAACTGAATTAGTATGAAATACGACAAAATAATGAGTATATCTTTTAATAATTTCGGACTAAAGCAATGGTGTTTGCACTCGATAAGAGATTAAAGAAAGTTGCCCATTTGTCTTTGCGAATATGAAATTAAATTATAAGCCAATTTTATTTATCTTCTATTCACAACCATTTTATATTTCAGTGGAATAATATGGCGGAATATGCTGCCAACTTACGTCCAATGAAAAAATACGGTTATAACGAACCAGTATGTACATATTTTTTTAACTAAACTTTTATTAACTTTACCTATTTTTTATTGCCTAATACTTATTTTAATATAATATATCTTGTCGAGTAAATACGGTGGCTAATAATGTCTTTGTTTCGATTTGTAAACTCTTTAACCACGGAAACAAAGTGCTACTATAGAGATAGCGCGGCTAAATTAAGAAGTCAGTGTTTTTATACGAAACTGTATATTCACGCGCTATACTAATTGCTGTGGATAGTTACTATATCTTAAAAAAAAGAAAGCACAAATAAGAAAAAAGTTGAGGCACCAACAATGATGCTATACAAAGTTAACCTTGCTATTAGCTGACTTTACACAACACGCTTTTTCCCGCATGAAAACGCTTTCGCTCGAGAATGATTGTTGGTGTATAGACAAATAATAACAATTACTTATAAATTTGGATACACGCTTTCTCGTGTTGAATCCTGCAGACTCGAATCACGCTTGAAAGAGCGTGTCGTCTAAAGGCACCTATTGACTACATAGATATACTGAAAAAACATAACAATCTCTTTTCTCTTAAATATTGAATAAATATTAAAATTATTATTAATGTCCGGTTTCTGAGGCACTCGGTTAAACTACCAATAGTTATTGACTCAAAGTTATCCATAAGAAGAACTGTCAAACGGCCCGTTGAATTTTGCTGTCATTTATCGTATGATTGTGTGTTCAGAAACGCAATTTGACAAGATATCGAACCGATAACGCTATTGAAAAGATAAACTACAATTAAAGTACTTCAGAAACCGGGCATAAATAAGGTATTATCTATATAGAATATTTTATAGATAACTAAGCAATATCTAGCCGTTTTGTCAAAACTGTTTATAAAGGATATTTCTTTCAGTCTATAGAACCAGAATTTCCAGAGGCCAAGATAGATAATGATCAACTTGAAAACATGCATCGTGATCTTAGATGGCTGACTATAAACACAGATGAGGGGCTTGGCATTGGCATAAGATAAAAAAAATATAATGTGCTTTTCAAGCTTTCTATTTACTATGTCATACTATGCATTATATTAAACATTCAGGCTGTCGAGTTGCAACGTTTGTCTCTAGTGTTAATTGCTTAATAAATATCAAGCAAAAATACAATACTATCGTTTTTTTCACATCATTTCCTATGAGTAGATATAATCTGAAAGTGAATACAGTAAATCGATGCGAGTAGTAACATAAAATTCAAAATTAATTAATCATGGTTTGCACAATGCTTTTTCGGCATTAATAAACTAGCAGTTATTTATATATTAATGTTTATATAACACTAGCTGATAAGTGTAACTTTGTCTGCGATGTTTATCATCTTAACAGTGTACGAGTATGTTGTGTAGACAAGAAAAATATTTTAATAAAAATGATACAAAAATATAATTTGCTTACAACATTTCTTTAGCCAATGAAAACCATAATTTCTTAAAACTTTAATAACCTTGTATTAAACTAGCTGATACCGGTGACTTTGTCTGCATTGTTTACCACCGTAATAATGTATTCTGTGTAGAAAAGAAAAACGATAAACTCAAATATACTTCGCTTATGAAATTTCTTTACTCTTTTGTAGTGCTAATAAATACCATAATTTATTAAAACTTTAATAATCTCATATTAAACTGGTTTTTGCCCACGGCTTCGCTTCCATTAATGAAGATTTCATGTACCCTTTGGGATCAGTATCTCTCTGTACATGAATGGTGCCCTATGTCCTTTTCTGTATTCCTGACAATTTGTTCCCAAAATTTCATGAAGATCGGTTCAGTGGTTAAAGCGTAAAAGCGTAACAAGCAAATGCATTCACATGTATTAGAATGGACATATCGTGATATTTTGTTTTAAGGAAGGACTAAGTATATAAGAAGTAAAATTTAAAAAAATCCGTCGATTTTTATACAGTAGTTTATGCGCCTTGCGCCTATAATAGGAGCCCTCTATTTTATTATTTATAGAGACGAACTTCTTAGCCTTCCATGGATTCACCGTGCGGGTGCCGGGTCCATCGTGTGGCAGAGGGAGAAACTCAGGGCAGTTCCCAGGACTTGCGACCCAGGTGTAGGTTTAAGGAGGCCCCCTTTCAGATGCGCATCAACGCTCACCTTCACTGCTCGAGTTTCCCGCCCTGCCTAGCCAAATTTGGTAGGAACCTGTTAGTGCAGCCTTTGATACTCGTTCTAAAATAGAACTTACTGCAGCATTTAAGCATTTAAGCATTTAAGTTAATATTTTCATGTAAGTAGAAAAAAATATTATGTGATTTTATAAAACCACGACGCAAGTACAATTTTTTTCGGATTGTTGGAATTTAATTGAAAATTTTCGGAAATTGATTTGGGCTATTAAAATCACGTTTTTAATCTTAGCTTCGTAATTGGAAAATGGTAGTAATAATGAGAAATCAAATAGTACACAAAATATCCAACTACAGATTTAAATTTCAATCTGTGTATTAGAGTACGGGATACATAATGAGTACAATCATTCAGATGATAGACGTAAGTCAAAAACTAAGTACAACGTTTATTTAAATCATTGAATCTTTTTGAGCTGAGCCATGGGTGCCACCATATTGGCCTTGACCTCTATACCGAACGCCTTTCATTTTACCACTACTCCGAGGCCAGCTGTAATGCGACATGTGATAAATGGACGAAAAAAATTGAGTCGATGGAAAAAAGTTTCCCTTTAATACCCAGTCTATTCAATGTTAAATATTTGGTGCAACCTGTAGTGTAATTTAACAAACACAAAACAGCACTATAATCACACCTATGTTAAGGCGTGCCATGCGCTAGATCATGGTGGTCTAGTGGTTTGACTGCTGCAATATCATTCCGATGTCCGCAGGTTTGAACCCCGGCATGTACCAACGGATTTTTGGAATTCACGTACATTTACTAATTAAAATTGGTAAAGCTATCGGCTGACGGTGAAGGAAAATATCGCGAGGAAACCAGAACCCTGAGAAATCTTCTTATAGTACTACTGAAAGTGGGAAAACATAGAACTGTGGATTTCTCGTAGTTTGAAATCGCCGATACATCGTGAGCTGGCGTGGTGTTTATGTCCATGCCTTCCTTCGGGGTGAGGCCTAACGCTTTGCAGTGGGTCTCTTACAGGGTGATGATCATGATAGTCACACCGTATCTATCATAAATCAGTCACTACAATTAAGGGCTTTGTTGGAACAACATCTGTATCAAGCGCGTACACTATTGCTTAACTTCGAAATAAAACTTTCGATAATATTCCATTATCAAATACTATCAAAGTTGTTGGAAAAGGCCCAGTTTTTTCTTTTCTTATTGTCACATTGATTATGTGCGGTATCTATGGTTATCCAAATTTACAACAGACATGTTGATTACTGTATTTTACGTATAGATAACCTAGGTAATTTTAATGGCCCATGAAAACAGGTACTTCTAATATTAGATCTAAAATATAATTGAACTGTAAAATATTTTTTAAAAAGAAAATTAATTTACTTGCCTCCACTATGCAGTCTACGTGTACAAAGTAAATAATTATAAAGCTATTGCAACAAACCCGCAGGGAAACATGCCTGAAATAAGTCCGTTTTTATTGTAATAGTTTTAAATAAGGCATACTCTATTTTAAAATAAGTCTGGCGTTCTATGAACCTCTTTGTATCTTTAATAACCATATATTCTACTTTCTTTAGCATATTTATAGTGAGGTCTTAATAAAATTCTTCAATAACTGCCTGAGTATCAGGTTCTGCACTTTATATTGCTATTACGTTTCTATAAAGAATGTTGCTATATATTTCCAGTCATTATATATTTCGTTTGATAGTATAAAATTCTGGCTTAGAAGTGTCTGTATTTAGCTGTTGGTTATAATAAATTTTACCTTAATGTATTTTTTTTTGCATGGATGGAACTGTGAATTGAGAACATAACGTATTCTTATAAATGTGTTTTTTTTTACCTGGCATTGTAAATGAGAGAGGAATTCTTTGTATTTAATGGATTGCGAGAAGTGTTGATTTTAAGGGCCCTCGAACACTTGCTCACTCCATAGACATAGAAGTATAGTCCTCGCCAATCTTTTTGGCCGCTCTGGATATAGCCTTAAGTTCAGGCTTGGGCGTAATATATTCAAGAGTTTAATACAAAACAAAATTAAAATATTATTATAGGAATTTAAAATTGGCATTATTAGTCTCTAAGTTGTCTTAGATATGATGCGTACAATGTATTACGTTTTTAAATTCTAATTAATTATGTTTCAAGTCGTCTATTACATTAAGTAATAAGGATGTGGCATAACGACCACATTGCAATATTCAGAAGATTTATATGTGAAATGAAGATATAATTCCGATTTTGTATGTGAAATGAAGATGTAATTCCGATTACGTCGTCTTGTAAACGCTTTGATAGCTAATTTACGAAAACCTATTTATTTGGATTGAACGGACATACACATAATACATGAGATATACATACCCATTGAAGTATATCATTTAGTCGTGTCATTATCATTACATAGTATAAAACAAAGTCCCCTACCGCGTCTGTCTGTCTGTCTGTTCGCGATGAACTCAAAAATTACTGAACGGATTTTAAAGCGGTTTTCACCAGTGGATAAAGTGATTCATGAGGAACGGTTTGGTATATAATTTGTCAAGGATTTTTTTAATAATCTGGGCAGGACAACGTCTGCCCGGCCCGCTAGTTTATAACTAAATTTGTGTTCTGGGCAACTATATTTAAAGCCGTTACTTGCTGTTACTTTATTTCTGGCAACCAATCTTCTAGATTATTACTGCCATCACCGAGTAGGTAATAATATTGCAAGTGTCTTGTGATAATTTCAATGTCCTAACGAACATGTGTTAATCGAAGTAATCACCCATGCAATCAATGCATCTTTGCCAACGCAGTGGCAGTTTATTGATGCCCTTCTTAAAGAAATCAGGTGGACGGGAGGCAACAAATTCTTCAAAGGCATTTTGTACTGCCTCCCGGGTATTGAATTTTTTTCCCGCCAAGGAGTTATCCAAATTCTGGAAAAAGTAGTAGTCTGTAGGCGCAAGGTCTGGTGAGTAGGGCGGATGACGGAGAACTTCTAACCCCAGTTCTTGCAACTTGGAGACCATCTGCTGTGCAGTATGAGGTCACGCGTTGTCGTGCAGGAGCAGCGGAGACGAGCGATTGACCAATGCTGGTTGGAGATGTGCCAGCTTCTTCATCATTGTGTTCAGTTCTTCACAGTACACATCTGCAGTAATGCTCACCCCGTTTGGTAAGAAGCTGTGATGAATCACACCGGCGCTAGACCACCAAACAGTGACCATCACTTTTCTAGGGGTAAGTTTTCGTTTAGGGCATTGTTTAGGTGATGAACCAGGATCCAACCAACTTGCTGAGCGCTTGCGGTTATCAAACAGAATCCATTTTTCATCGCAGTTAACAATGCGGTTCAAAATTCCTTCATTTGTGTGTCTGTTGAGCAGTGCAAGGCACGTTTCGACGCGTACTTCGCGCTGGCGATCATTGAGTTCGTGGGGCACCCATTTGTCAAGCTTTTTTACCTTGCCAATTTGACGCAAATGGACCAATATTGTTTTGACGCTAACGTCGAAAGCTGCTGCTAATTCAGCCGTAGATTGTGTATCATCAGCTTCCACAATCGCCTTTAATTCGTCATTGTCGACCAAAGTCTTCGGACGACCGCGAGGTTCATTTTTCAGGTCAAAATTCCCAGAACGGAAGCGAGCAAACCAATAACAATAACAGGTGGTGCGTTGGTTTGTAGTGTTAGCTCCGTAAACGTCGTTGATGTTGCGTGCCGCTTGTGCCGCGTTGCTGCCACGACGGTACTCATATTCCATAATTACTCGAATTTTTAACGTATCCATGATGACAAAAAAGATGGAAATGCGATGAAAATGTAACACTAATCAATAAACAAATGACTACTTTTGGAAAAAGAATTCCATGTTTTTAAAATAAAATTAATTTGAAATTAGAATTCTTAGCCAAACAAAAATTATTTTGATTTGAAATGGCCAGTACTGCAGAACGGCAATTTCATAGGTAAATACCTATTATTTTCTATTCACTTCCCTTATGCACAATAATCGAACGTTTACGTAAAATGTCACCAATATCACAAAATATAGGGTCAAATAACACAAGTTTATGAATAAAATATAAAAGTCACTACATGGTAGACTAAGAATCCGCCAAAGTAAACGCAGTGTAACTAGTTTATGAAATATCTAATTATTTGTACGTAGATTCTTACAGTTTATAGTTTATTAGCCGGCCCAGTGAACATTGTCCCGCCCTGATAATAGAAAAAATTGACAAATTATATACTTAGACCTTCTTCATGAATCACTTTATCTACGGGTGCAAACCGCTTGAAAAACCGTTCAGTAGTTTTTGAGTTTATAGCGAACAGACAGACAAACAGACGCGGTAGGGGACTTTATTTTGTAACATGAAATGAAGTTATATGATATGTAGTCAACGTTGAAGAATATAATGTAAGATATTGCAATTTTATTCATTAAAAAAACAGCAAAATATTATTTTCGTCCCAACTAATAAAAGTGGTATAACTGAAAAAAACTAAATATATAGAGAGAAAAAGCCTTATATCCAGAAAATGAACGCACAAAAGAAACGTTTAAAAATAAACCATCCACTTTAAATAAATATCAGGTGAGAAAAATAGAACCGCCAAGACGTAAAATAACAAAGGATACTGATTACATCCATTCATACCTCACATAACAAACACTCTCGTTTCTCAGTGCCCCGGCACGTTACTAGAAACTCATTGCCAAAAAATATTCTCACAGAAGTTGTTACCGAAGTTTTGGCAACGAGTTCTAATGGATTCATGAATTTACATACGAAACGTTAAAATTTATATTCAGTTTCTTCAATATTTGATCGATTTAGTATCTGAAAGTTACTTTATACTTAAGATATTGATTCAACGTCTAAAGGATGTGACTGGATTTTTAACAATTGATAATACGTCAGAATGTTACTATTGAAATCAACTGAAAATATTTTGTTAAGAATTTAATTATAATCTGTGTCTGTCGTTATTAAGTAATTATTCTGTAAAGAAAACTTAAAAGCCGAAAGGAATAACGAACTATTTTAAATATGTTTGTCGGCGCAAATGCCCATCCTATCGTCAAAAAGTATTTGTATATTGACATAAATATTACGCGGTACTCTCTATTACGAAGTAAGCTTATAAAAGTCGTAGCGAAAACGGAGTGAGGTTATTTTTCTCCATCCTCCCGATAAGATAACTGGAGGGAACGATCAGCACCAGCCCGTCTCTTGAAACAGAGCGTATGCGCGCCCACGCCCGCGTAACCACAGATCACGCCGTTGTGGTCTGGTGGTAAATTTCGCTCCCGCACACTTGCCTAGGCCCCCCACGGCAGCAGCTGAAACTTAGGTCCGTAATCTCGGCGTGAAGCTCTTAACTAAGTTGCTAGTGCGATACAGTGTCACTGAAGTAATAAAAGAAATCAAGCACTGGCTAATATTACATAACTCATATCACTCCCTGTAGTTCACTGTAGTAGGTACATATAGGCAGAAGGGTTTTATTTTTTCCCCTTATCGAACTACGTTAGTTTAGTTTAACTTAGTTGTTTGATACGAAATACATATACGAGTTACTGAAATACACATGGTTGGTACACATATGTATCTCACTAATTTCTACATGTATGAATAGCTAGCTTAGTTTTGCTTAGCTTGGTTAGATTCGCGATGTTGCTTAACCGAGGCAACAACCCCAGCCGAGGTGTGCCGTGCACTCTTGAGCTAGTTGTTAAAATAAAATCGGCAGAGTGCCTTGAGCGCTCGCCTTAGTACTGCGGTGAAGCTGTGAAGGCCTTTATAGGCCAATAGCGTAATCAGTTCGAAAAAAAAGGAGCGGGATTTACGGTAACGCGGGGCGTCGCGCGTCGGCGTATTCACATCTATAAATATAATAAGTAAATATATTCAGTAGTGCATTACTGTTTAAGGTAAACTCTATCATTAATAATACTGGATTGGTGTTGAGTGATTGATCGATTAAAGGATCAAGGATCAAGGAGGATGCCATATATTATTGACGTCATTTGACGTCATACCTTTATAACTGCCCCACCTAACGTCCAGCACGACATCTTCTAGTTTGGAAAAAGTACATGGAGTGGACATTTATGGTACCTACATTAAACTAGTAGGATGATGGTGATCGGTTTTTTGCAGTGTTTATAGTGAGCACATGACCCAGTCGAGCACAATTTTCCTAGCAAACGTTCTAGCCATTTTCTAAGTATTCGGAACGCGTGTAGGACAGGCTGACATGATCGTCTCAAATATCGGCCCTTTGTATTCTCAGAATGCTTTTTATGCGAGACAATATAAAAATTTTGATATTATTACATATTTTATTAGAGTTTTTATTTTAATTTTTGCACCTCATTGTAACAAAACCATTTCTTATTTTGTGTGTTTCAATATCTCCTTTTCAGTCAGGATATTTATAAAAAAAATAAGAAAAAAGAAGTACTTAAAAAGAAACAGGAAGTAAAAAGTGTAAAATAATATTAGAATCACTTCATTTTAAATAATTCCTTGTCCTAATTTTAACCAAAATAATTTAGGATCCGATTACAAAACTCAAATAATACTGATTATATATTTATTTTGAATTTTAATACGTTCAAATGTTTTGAAATTTCAAGTAAAATTAAAAATGACAATGTACTATACACATATGTTTCCCTCTAAAACTATACAGGTATGATGTTATGGAATGGTGTAAAACAATATATACATATACGATTATAGTAATCGTGGGTCGTTAGCTGTTAGTTTTTGAAGAATTACATTGTATATCTCCGAAAACCTTAATTAGATGCTAATGTATTATATAATATACTAAAACATTCCCTGAACAAAATAAGCATTCACTAATGATAACCTAATCTAAACATGGTCAATAATTTTGAGAAAATCACAGAACATACGGGTCGAATATAGAACCTTCATTTTTTTAAGTCAGTTAATAAAGGAAAGGGTTTTTAAGATAAAAGTGGTTGAACAAATTTACATTATGCCTATGAAATAAGTGAGTTACTTTGTTTAGAATAATCTCTGCGTATAAATTAAATAAAACTTTTATGATTTACTTCACATCAGTAATTTAACAGTGAGCTTAACATTAACGGGGTCGGCCACCGGTGTAGAATTTTCATTACGACTACTTTGTTGGATACTAATATTTACTTAAAAATTCTCTACCGGACTGATAAGAAAATGAAACTCGCGGATGCCACAGTAATGTTCAGTCCCACTTTTACTTCTTTTAAAATATTTCAGTATACATCAAAGACGTGTTATTATAGTTGGATCCATCGCCCTTTTTTGGAGCATAAAATGTGCGAAGTACTAAATTACAAGCAAAACCTTTTTTCTGGATTCATATAGTCATTATTTCAGTCATATAAAAATTTCCCCGTATTTAGCCGGCAGTGGAGTAGGTGTCATAGAGAATCACCGGTTAGTTTGACCTTAGAGCCTCTATTAAATATCAAGTAATTTTGGTATGCTAATGTAAGTTTGTCGGTTCATATTACAAAAAACTTGCGAGAAATATATAGCATCATACTAAACTCCACATCTTTCTATAATGAAAAGAAGCATATTATAAATATAGCGGAAAACTAGTCTAAAGGACTTGCTTTGACAAGTTGTTGTTTTATGTCATGGCAAACGAACATGTGGATCACTTGATGTTAAGTGATCACCGCCGTCCATAGACACTAGCAACATCAGGGCAGTCGCAAGTGCTTTACCAGCCTATGTTTGTGGTGGAGGGGAGGGGAAGTCTGTTTTCTGTGAAAGGTGAGAGGAGGAGGGAAGTTTATATATATATATATATATATATATATTAGAATAAATACCTATTATTCAGAGATAACGTCACTCTCTCTCTCTCATTAAAAAACTTCAGAACTGGATTAGCAGCTTTGTATAATACTTTCTACAAATAAATAAACTTTATATTTTTATAGTAATAGTATTGATGATATTTTTTTAACTCAAACTTGGTTGGCAATACATTGATATTAACAAGAGTGCTACACGTTTGGCCCCAGGACGTAATTCGGGAAGCACTAATTGTCTTCATTACCGCACTAAGTTTCACACGGGCCGTAGGGCTTTACAGTTTGCATTTCATTAGAGTGTCTCGACCAGACTTTAGACTAGCGTGCTTGTTTCTGATTCTAGTATGAAAATCTTACTCAATTTTCGGTGACTTTGGTAACCTATATCGTAACATAGTAAGCTTAACGTTGTTAGCTCCTAAGCACAACTTCTTGAATACACCAGTAAGTCATTGGCGATATATTTTCAAACAGAGATCATATTTAGTCAGTCGGATATTTAGAAAATACTTTATCAACACAGTATGAGTTCATAACAATCTTCTTCTTCACCGAAATCCCCGGCTTACGGATAATGATTCGAACTTCCTTCCAAAAACGCGTTGCCCGAATACGTTAACTACTGAACAATTATTGTTTCCAATTACACCATAATTATGCTAGACTCTTCTCCTACTTATAACTAAAACTAATTTATTCTTAAAATGTTATCTAAGATATCTAAGAATTAAATGTATCTACCTATTCCTACTACACACTTCACTAATCCTGTTATGTATTGAATTTGCAGCAATTTCGGAAGCTCATATCGCGACATCATTGGGCTATTTCTCTGAAGCATGCAAATTACATCAATTCGAAACTCTGCAGGCTGGGTTAAATAGCATAATAAACTTTGTACTCTCATGGAACTTCGGAAATGTATAAAATGGTATATTCTTCACACGCCACCCTACGCAACATTATCGGGTTTGACGAAATGATTTTGAATTGTAATAACTAGATAGATATGACTGTTTTGTCTGACTAATTCGCGACCGTAATTTACTCACTATATTGGTATACTTAGACGTGTTGCAGGATCATCTGATGTATAATGATTTAATCACTATTACCATGTGTATGATAATGAGCCAGTCATAGTGACTATTTTTATGGTTTATCGCGTTAACAGATCAATCAGCAGCCGATAACTCTAAAAACGGGTATGACAGCGATGACTTGCAATGGATTGTAGATTTCTTAGTGGTCACCGTTATTGTTCAAATATATTATATTTAATATCAGTAACAGTACTGTCACTTAATAGTGATACTATGAAAGAAGAAAAAACAAATTATTTTATTAATGGTAACATTTGTAAGATATTATAATATCTTAGCTATTAGATTTTCCTAAAACGTTTTCATAAGTAAGTAGAAATACAAAATAGTTTAAGTTAATAAATCATTACATAGTATAAAACAAAGTCCCCAACCGGGTCTGTCTGTTCGCGATAAACTCAAAAACTACTGAACGGATTTTTATGCAGTTTTCACCAGTGGATAAAGTGATTTATGAGAAACGTTTTCATATGTAATTTGTCAATGATTTTTTTATGATCAGGGTAGGACAACGTCTGCCGGGCCTGCTAGTAGTTTATAAAGAAAAAAGAAAAAAATGCGTCCGCGTCTAGTAATATTTTTTCAAAATAAACACTTTTGGAATGTAGTACTTAAACTTAATTAAATGGGTAGGTAATAGATAGAACTTGCGTTAATTGCATTAGAGTCGTGGTTCGTATCTTTGCATGACGAGGGTTAAATATGTCTTCTGCATAAGTTAACATACAAGTGATGGATTCGTTCACTCAATTTTCTGGTTCGAAGAATAATATTCACGGCCACTGTCTCGAATTTTTAATTTTAACTTTGTTAGCATATTAATATGAAATGAACGAAGACACTTTAATAAATAATTGCGAATATAAATTGATATCTTAAATCTATACTACTATTATAGTATACTATAATATATATACTATAACTATATACTATATACTATAAGTTTGTGACGTTGTAAGAGGTAATCTCAGGAACTACTGGTTTGGTTTGAAAAATACTTTCAGTGTTATATAGCTCATTTATCGAGAAAGGTTAAAGGTTGTATATCATCACGCTAAGACCAATAAAAGCGGAGCACCAATGAAGAATGTTTCAGAATCGGGTTTTTTTTCCTCTTGAGAGCTTCCGCTGTGTGTTAGCGTTAACCCAAAGTAACTATTCAACGCGGACGAAGTCGCTAGCAGAGGCTAGTTACTAATAAAATAACATACATCTGTAACCCAACTATGAAAGGTTCATAAATTTGTTGATCTGATTACAAACACAGGTCGAAGTATTTCGGACTTTAACATCAATTATTTCAACAATATTTTAGAAACAAAATTTTATAATTCATACGAATATTCAATAATTTTGATATACTTTTTGTGCTCAAATATGTACTGAAGTCTAAATTAACCAAATTGTTTTAAAATCAACAAGCCTCGTTCGTGACGCCGGCCATAGTAAATCAGTAAAAGTCAAGTTTCAGAAATTCGGTATCATAATTCTGCCCTTCCAATAAATTCTTAAAAATTTAATGTACGACCGCAAAACCTTAGAAAAGCTAGATTTCGTAAAAGCCCGATGTAATTTAAATAATACAAACTGTGGCAATCTGGTAATCCCAGGTGGTTGCGCCGCTTTATATATTTTAAATTTACCGCAATATTGTGATCAGTTCGCGACTCTTTCCATCCCCGCTTAATTACCCCTTCCTGTGGCACATGCATACAAGACTCATAGCGCGTTACACGACAAAGACGCGCCATGCCGCGTGCTAGAACAGTTTGATTCTTTCGCTTGGTCGAGTGGGTAGCAATAAGCGCATCACTTCACATAGTGCGTGCCGACACACTTCACTGTCAAATATCGTTGTGTATGACTCTTTCAATCTAGAGTTTAGTGTCCGTCAGTATCGTGGCGAAGAACAATCTGTGCAGTGCGTCAAGAACAGCCACCTAGCCGGCTAGCCACGTGAAACTGTATCGCCACGAGGTATGTGCATATGTTTAGCATAAAATTCGCACCCCCGCAAATACAGTCCACTCATAGCATAGAACCTCCTTCAATGGCGTCGAGAACGCATCGGCGCCGCCACCATGTTTAAGACTCGGTAAGACCAGTAACAATTTTTTAGGGTGTTACAACAAAGCCCAGAAGCACATTACCGATTTGCCGGACTGTAAGTTCAAGCACCATATCAAGCAAATTTTGGCGTCAAAAGGCTTATTATAGGGTGGATCAATATGTGAACGATGGTGTATCAGAAATTAACACCCTCCTCTATGCATCCGCCAAAAATATGTATGTTAAAAAGATAAACCCGATCGAGTTTCTTATTGGTTTTTCTTTATGATTGGGCTTTTTCGTTTGAGTGGCACTTTTGACGTTCATAAACGCTTTTTTAGAACCTAAATTGGTTAGAGTATTTGTTATTTTGATAGCAGCGTGATACTTGTTTGCTTTAGGCAAGAAATACATTTAGAAATGTGTCGTCTATAATCGTGTTTGGGTGGGGTGAAACGAGGGTGTCACCAATTTCGACCCCTCAGAGTAGCATACCTCCCCGGTAAGTCAGTAAGAATCTAACATACCCACCTCCGCTGCCCGACGTTGAAGTAGCAACCTTATGCAAGATTTTCCCCATGTTAAAAAAGTTCCACAACGCTTTATCCGATTAATTCATACAATTAATACACGAGAATATTTCACATAATTAATAGAATACCGAAGTCAACTCCAGTGTATAGTATTTTTATTACAAACACCAGAAATATCGTTTGGTTATTTGGTAATATATTTGTATTAAGCTGTTATGTGAATAACAAGGGGTCATGTGAGCAAGGTCGCCGATAAATCTACAGAGGAAAGAAATAAATTCTTTTGATCATCCGCTTTGCGTGGTTTAGGGTTACCACGTGTCATGTTCTGTAGGGTCGTTCCTGAGCACGTATAAGTGAGAACACGTAATAAATCACTTCACGTAAGTGTGATACACGACGATTATTATGTCTATGAATAAATTATATAAACTAATTTTGACATAAATAAAGTAAAAATGTAAATGGCATTACACTAAACGTTTATTATATAGTACTTAACTATTACCCATGTGTCTCGTAATTTTATTTTTTAAATTTGTTATTGATCATTATTATTCACCATCGACTTCGAAGTTAATTATCTTCCTCTGTATATTTCATTTAAATCGATAGACGATAATTTATTTTTGTTTGTTTTTTCCATATTAATACTCGTACATATTACCTGATTTTTTTTGTTGTTTTCTATTTCGGAATTACATATGCTTTCCGTTTTTGATAATGTCTAAAAATCGGTGATTTAAATCCAGATATGCAAATGAATGGACATACAACATTTATTAATGATGTACTAGTCTTTTACTCCAGCCTTGCAGGGTAGTACTAATGAAGATAACGAGACCAAATTTGACCGTTACAGTACTGTCAATATTTTGGAAGGGTATTATCAAGAAAATTGTGCTATAATAAAAAATATATATGACTGTTCTTGTTAGTAAAATGTGTATCATATTTCTGGGTCTGGAGGTAATTAATTGTTTATAAGTATGTACTATACTACTATTAAAATATGTTGAAGTATGGTTTATTCTTGTATTCGAATTTTAATATATAAACACATTTCACAATCTAGAAAATGAGATAACAACTAAAGAGGAACTTATGCAGCGTTTAAGGATTATCGATAATCGATTAATGAAAACGAGAGAATAATAAAAGATCTAAAATGGCAGTACCAGATAATGAATTCATTCAAAATGATAAAATGTATTAAAACTAGCAGATTCCGTTTCTAAAAAATAATAATCGTTTTATCAAAATAATATCATTTAAAATCGATACATCGATATAATTTTAATCTGTGACAATATGTGACAGCTTTAGGTTCCAATTGTCTGTACTCAATACCAGCGACCTTGTGAATAACTTAATTTGACATTTCTGTGCTGTTCTTTTTAAATATCCTGTCTTATCAATACTTTGTGGCTTTTTTAAAATCCTCCGGCTCTATGAATGTAATAAACAAAACTATTTGTATAAAGATTATCAATCAAAATTCAAAAATCGTTCGCTTAAATTTACGCTTACCACATAACCTCACTTTTATGTCTTAAAACTCTCAGATTGTCTAAGTGCGGAAATTTTTTACTAATATTTCAATAATATATTAGTTATTACATTTTCATATTTTTACATTAAAACGCACTATTTCATGAAATTGTTTTTGTCGTTAAGTCTGGTCTTTTTTTCTGTAAAAATGACTCATTTTAATATTTCAAATATCGCCATTTTATCCCGCAACAATAAACTATATTGTTGTCATATTAATTTGATAGATACTTATGGACGTAATGCTTAAGCATAATGCATACATAATACAATACGATAAGGAAATGTTTATCAATTTAATGATATCATCGGCCTATTTACTAAATAAATGTATGTAATTCGTCATTCCTTTGCCCTTGAGTGCTATTTTAATTTCGGCTCAAAATAAACCTTAAAATTGTGCATATATACCTAATTCATTACTGTTAAACATTTTGACCTATATTAATACATACAAATTGAAAAGAGTAATAAACAGTTAAGGTTCCATATGAGAGCGTTAGAAACATCGCATTAGACCGATTCCATTATGAAACGTGAAATGTAGTGTTAAAAAACGCATCAACTAGAACAGATTGTCATTTTTCATTTGATTTATTATTGTAGGGTGTGATTTTAAAGAATATTCGCTTACGGAGCCTGAATTAATATTTACCTACACTACCATTATTAAGTGATAAAGCTATGTTGTGAATATGTTTGTACGAGGTATTCTGGCGAAGTAGTAATCCTATTCAAAAATATCTATTTATTAGATGTTAGAAGAGGTTAGAAGCCCATATATTTGTTATAAGTTCCTTTTGTTATTAAGTTTTATTTTGTATCTGAGGCGTGGGCAGGTTTCTGGCCTATATAAATAAAATAGACCTTTGTATGTTCGTACTAATTTTCGAAATTGCTGAACATATTTAGACAACATTTTTCGAAGTAGATGTAATAGAGCAGCTATACTCTACCTGTGGCCCGCC
This sequence comes from Antheraea yamamai, assembly GCA_036509395.1. Classification (NCBI taxonomy): domain Eukaryota; kingdom Metazoa; phylum Arthropoda; class Insecta; order Lepidoptera; family Saturniidae; genus Antheraea; species Antheraea yamamai. The sequence continues at coordinate 17,777,696 of AP028438.1, forward strand.
GGGTTTTTTGTAGCTGGCCCACCCGATTATACTTTATTTTCAATTATTTTAAATTTCATGCCCATCAGAAAAACTATGAGCACGTTGAGTAAATTAAATATATCCCAGATAACCCGACCGCAATGCGTTCCTTATGATATAAAGGTTATATATACCAAGCTTGTTTTATAGGACAACCATTTTTCACTACATTAATACGTTGTTAATTTGAAATTACGCGACACAATGAGTGAAACGTGTTTGTGACCCGTTTAAAAAAAAGGTTGAGTACCATTGGTTTGGAGTATTATTGGGACTAAATATCAGTGCTCGTTTCTATACAGGCTACATAATAATGAGAAAAGGATGGATGATAAAAGGATATTTGTTAAAGAGTTATGACAAAATTACAATCTATAAATATTATAACACAAAGGTAGCTTGTCGTGTCTTTTCGTATGCTGTTCTTCTAAACTATGCAACTGATTTTGATATGATTTTATCTACAGAGAATTTCTTCCGGGAGGTTTTATGTGTGTAATATTTGTATATTGCATTTACATAGAATAGACAAAATACAATATACTCTAAGTAATTTTAAGAAGGAGTTTTCGAGCATTCACATTCATAACACTGGCTAAACATTTGAAAAAGGGCTAAAGAAAAGTAAGCTATGTCTATCTCCTAGGAATAACATACAGTAATTGTTAAGTCGCTTGCTCAATAGATGGCGCTATACAACATCTTTGTACAGCTGTATCACGATGTCAAGAGGAACGCCACATTAATTACCCTAACTGTGCTTGTTAATACATTTGGGTTTTTACACCCCACCCGCTAGAATGTAGTCTGGTGAAACTGCTTAGCTCTCGCTGAGCCAATAGCGTAGTCAATTCGAGAAAAAGAACCGCTCACTATAAAGTTTCTCTATCAAGTTGTTAAGGGTTTCTTATCACCCAGTCGATATCGATACATAGTCATAAAGATAAGAGTCGTTCCCAGAAATATCGATATATGATCGAAATTTTATCGACGATTTTATTCTATAAGCCCCATAATTGTCCTAACAGTAAGCAATTTTATCGTTTATATAATATATAGTATTCAATACCTTAGTTATGTTAGACCCCTCATGTATTTCAACGAATATCTTAGCTAGAAGACAACACAGATTTAAAATTACGTGCAATAGAAAAGATAGTTGTTTATGAGAAGATTAAGCTGCAATGACTTTGATGAATTCTACATATCAAAGCGTCTAAAAGTGGACCTAAATCGTTTAGACACTTAAGACGTTATATTAGCAAATTGCAAGTAATAAGTAAAAAAAGTAAAATGCATCTAAAGTAAAACATTAGTTAGTTGGTAAAATCGTTGTAGACTTCAATTTTCTATGTAGTTAAATACACAACTAAATATATAAGAGAAAATGTATTTCACCACTGACTCGTACATTTCAGTAACAGAAGACGACTTATCTGCGCTGCGCTCGAGAATATCTTAATTCCGTTCGCCCGTTGCATCAAAGCCGCAGTGCTTTCAGATTTCGGATACATATAACATAAATTTCATTTTGGAGAAGGCACTCAAATTATATTTATTTAGGCCCCCGTGTTCCGAATTAGGACTTAAATTTCAAAAGAACGGAGCATGCTCTTTTTGAATTTTTCTTAAATTTCACACCTTCCATAATTACATTTGTGTACATATTTCCTGTGCATCTATAACCACGAAGTTTTATATCTAGTTTTTATATTATCATACATTTAAAATTGTAATTCTTTATTACATCATTTGTTATTATTCAAATTTTATAATCATTCCGATATTGTTTAAGAACTTTTACTGCCAAACTGTCTTTTTACCCGTGCATCATAAGGTCTACATTAGAACTTAAACCATTATGGTTCTTGGGACTTCTTATGCTCGTTATTTAATAAGTAATTATATGTATAATGCAACAACAACCATTAACTCACAGCTATCTCAAAAGTTCTCTATAATATAAAGTACTTTGTGGTTTCACTATTAAGTGAAATAATACTCTCCTCTCGTCGCCTTATCGTTTTCTATGATATTTTTTTTTTGAACTGACTGCATTTTGCCTGACAGGCCTTTATAGCTTCATCGGACTACATTTATATATAACTTTGCCTCGTTCGAGTTTTTGGCGGGATCTTGATCTGTCATGTAGTGGATTTTATATTTTATTCATAATCTTGTGTTACTTGACTCTATATTGTGTAAAATTGGTGGTGTTTTATGTAATATAGTTTGTTTATTGTGCATAAGTGAAGTGAATGGAAAATAATGCCACGGACCATGATTTCTGAGATGCCACAAAAATTCCAAGGAAGGTTCTAACAAGATGGCCACCATCTTGTTAGTTCATTGAAATTATATCAAGAAACTTGTAATATTGATACTCGCTTGACAATGGCAGTAATAGTCTACTAGAAGACTGGTTGCCAAAATGGAATAGAAGAAGAACTTCGCCTCGTCTTTTTCTCTCTTTAACATCGCTCCGTCTCACTCTTCACTCGCACTATCGACACGTTTGCAACTACTCGCCATTAGTCAATAGAAATGCTTCTGTTTCAATTTTATTACTAGTACTAATTTCGTCTGTGTTGTTTGTTATCTTAATATATTTTATGTACAGAGAAAAATACCTTTAAAAAATTTAAGCAAATATATATTTGTCTTACACAAGGTCTTTGTAAAGTATGTTATACGTATATTTGTCCTCTCCTCTCCCTCTAGAAGAAAATACACATCGCTGGCCGCGGCGTGCTTATAAAAATGTTTTTTTAAGGACCAAGTCTTTAAGAAATTAAACCAAGTTTAAATCGAAACCTATTAAATGCTTTGTGGGAGATCTCCACACAAAGGCAAATCTATATAATTTTGATTATATAAAAGATACCTTCTCCAATTTTCGATTAAAATATTCTTACATCTATGTTACTATTTCAATGCAAGGCGTGGCATTAGAAGAGTGCTTCTTTGGGAATATGTCCAGATGATTACAGCGAAAACCTTGAGTAAACTTGTGTTTGGAGAATAAAATTCAACAAACACGGGCAAAACAGTTTTGTATCGTTTTCTGTATAAACTATCCTATCTCTCAGGTTGGACCAAATTGTATATACATACCAACTTTAATGTAGATTGATTGAATAGTTTCAGAGTTCTTCGTGGACACACATAATAACACTGGATTTTTATATATTTAGATAATATTCGTTACATGTAGTTTTGTAGGTAGCACATAAATACGAGTATGAATTACCTAAGTATAATTATAATTCTTTACCTAAAAAATGTATCTGAAATTTTGTCTCTGTTTTAAAAACAAGAGCAATAATACAAATAATATTGCTTAAAGAAACAGGGAAAAGAAAAATAATTCCACCCCAAAGTAAAAGGATTGAAATAACACTTGTTTTTTTGAGTAAAATTACACAATAACTCAAATTCCTCTTGGAGAATTTCTTTACAGTTCCCTTTATTCGATAAAAATACGGTGGCGACGTGATAAAACTTCCCTTTAATCATCTTGAAAAACAGAAGAGGAGATTAATTTGGTTGCCTCAGTTAAAATGAAATTGTATTTTCAATGAAGGAATATTATTGGACAGTTAATGATTATTTTTTTGAAGTTATACTTCTTTAGGCGCGTTATGAAAAAATGATGAGAGTGAAATTTTAATTTTTGTGACACAAAATTAACAGTATGAAGCTGTCTGCTTAACCGCTCATTAAGTCTCGAAAAAAAAGCTACCAACAAAATAGAAATTGAACCTCGATATTAGTCGCGCATGTTGGTACGCTCGTCGTTTTTTTTTTTTGTCGTTTTTTTCTACAAACGTAGATTAAGGCGAAAGATAAAATTTTTGAACAGATTGTTATCTTGTTACGCCAAAGAAGTATAACTTCTAACGCGTGTACATAAGTACACACACACTTTTTTTAATAACAGCGGTATAAAACGTGCTGATAATATTTTATCATGGTTTTGAAGATGTAATCCGAATAAACAATATTAAACCATAGACAAAAAAAAATTACTTTCTTAATGTGGAAACGTCTTTAGGCGTGTTGAGCAGTATTTATGGTGGGAGATCAATTTATAATTTCGCGTCATGACATGCTAGTAAGCGTGACCGATCGTACTGCGCTTGCGCGGTTTGCGTCAGGTTAACGACGCCTAGGTCTAGGATAGGGGCCTGTGTACATCTAATATTGACATTTTGTATTCAGATTGTGCAGCCAATCATATATTAATTATAAACTGTAAAAATATGTGTTGTTAGCACTCTCTACTATTGACTACTATTGTCAGTACTATAGTCAGTACTATATAGTCAGACTATTGTCAGTACTACTATTGACTACAGCGGGGGTGTTACTAATGACCTGACACACCATTGGTCGAAAGTTATCGGGCGGTCGTAACTTGACTGAATGCTATAAAAGGCGAGTCTGTCGAGTCATTAGGGACATGGTAGTCCGGTGAAGCTGTCAAGACCTTGCTAGGTCAGTAGCGTAGTCAGTTCGAGAAAAAAAAATCATTAGGGGCATTCTTGCTCGATCGTCTCTCTGGAAGGTTGTATTGCGTGATTGTTGTTGTATTGCGTGAGTTCTCTCCAATTTACATTGTTATTTGTATTTCTCTGGGTCTTTATGATTTATTATGTTACTTGAGTTATTTAATAGTTGATGTGAGTCTTCGTGTTGAGATATGTAATTGTGTTGTTATCTTTTTTATATAAATCCATTTCTGGTATCTAACAGTATATAATTATTGTTCACAGTGCCAGTAGATGTGAAAAACAGATTAATGTTAATAATTTCAATTTACAACGTATGAAATTGAAATAATTCACACTATAATTAATTTGAAAATTCAAAACAGAATACAGTTATTCTATTGTGTTGAGTTTACATTTCTGTCGCCAGTCCAGGACTCACATCAACTATTAAATAACTCAAGTAACATAATAAGTCATAAAGACCCAGAGAAATACAAATAACAATGTAAATTGGAAAGAACTCACGCAATACAACAACAATCACGCAATACAACCTTCCAGAGAGACGATCGAGCAAGAATGCCCTTAATGATTTTTTTTTTCTCGAACTGACTACGCTATTGACCTAGCAAGGTCTTGACAGCTTCACCGGACTATCATGCGCCTAATGACTCGACAGACTCGCCTTTTATAGCATTCAGTCAAGTTACGACTGCCTCGATTTTTTTTTAATCATCATCAGCCTGTACGAGACCCACTGCAGAACCATAGGCCTCTTTCTGAAGGAATGTATAGACATAATCACCACGCCAGCCCACGAAGTGTTGACGATTTCAAACATTGATAAATCCGCAGTTCTATGCCTTCCCACCTACAGTAGTACTATGAGAACATTTCTCAGGTTCAGGTTTCCTCACGATGTTTTCCTTCACCGTCAGCCGATAGTGTTACCAATTGAAGTTAGTAAATGTAAGCGAATTTCGAAAAAGTCGCTTGTACATGCCAGCATTCAAATTTACGGATATCTGATTGATATTCCACCGGTCAAACTATTCGACCGCCACGACTTATTTTTAATATTCAGTGAAAATTGACCTATGCCATTCATGTTAGTTCAGTATGTATTAAATGTTTATTTTGAATTCCAATTTCATTTTCAAATATTGTAGGTGGTAGAGCCACGCTGAATCTACTACTGGTTTCTGCATGAACTAGCTCGCCCAGGGTAGTACCACCTGGCCCACAGAAAACTGACGTGAAGTAGCAGTGCAGTGGTTACATTTCGTTCGGTCAGTGAGAGCGCCGGATGCCTACCTCCACTCCACTTCCCCTTCCCTTTCCCTTCCGCTCCTCTCCCAAACACAGGATGGCAACGCACTCACGACTCCCCCGGTGTTGCAAGTGTCTATGGACGGTCGTGATCGCTTAATATCAGGTAAGCCAGTTTGCCTCCTATGATATAAAACAAAATTTTTCTGTATTTCTATCATACAATGTTTATTCAAGGAGATTTTATCCTTATATTTCAGAATGTCTATTTTTTGCAGTTTTACTTGGAGCTATTCCCAGCTGAGGTAAATTAAAAAAAAAATGCGAAATTCGTTATTCTTATTTTTAAAATAAATGGAATCTTTCCTTAATTACCATTTACTATCTTAAATACTAATTGTATTTTTTTCAATGTCCCCTTTTTTCCACCCTGTATACACTATTATATATGTAAACTAGCGAGCCCGGCAGACGTTGTCCCGCCCTGATTATAAGAAAAAATCTTGAGAAATTATATACCTAAACGTTCCTCATAAATCACTTTATCCACTGGTGAAAGCCGCTTCAAAATCCGTTCAGTAGTTTTTGGGTTTATCGCGAACAGACAGACAGACAGACGCGGTAGGGAACTTTGTTTTATACTATGTAATGATAGAAGATAGAATAAGAATATAATGCTTTAATTGATAGCAATGAATTTGCATATCTAATTTACGTTAAATTCAAAGTAACTTTTTCTTTATGATATCACAAGAAAGTCAATTAGTTAACTTTTACTGGACGCTATGTTGATTTGCATGATGCGATGAATACCCGCAGGAATAGAGTCAATACGTGATTGTAATTGTTAAAGTAGGGTCTTAATTTGAATTCGGAATCGTATTTTAACTCCAATGAAAGTTATAATAGACTGTTCTCTCCTTTTATGTAGACTTTAATTAAAGTGTCTTACACAGTCAAGAGATATTTAATTATAGAATTGCATATGCATAATCTCTTTTCTGTTTCACATACGATATGTTGCAATGTTATATAGTCTACAATACTTTCACAGTTAAGAATAATATAACTAAACCTCATATATTAAATCCATCAAACCGGATAAGATCCAAAGTTAAACGAAGAATCGTGTGACGTTATACTGGCCATAAAAAAAACTCGCGGCAGTCATAAGAACTGCCGAGAGAAGTGAAAATTCGAATCAGTGTAATAAACGTGTTCTCTTTTGAATTTTCATATAAATTATAGTGTGAATGACATTATTTAAATTTCAGAAATTATTTATTGAAATTATTAACATTAGTTTTCATATCTATTGACATTCGGAACAATAATTATATACATTTTTATAAAGTCTAAATATCAAAATTACATGTACATAGACCTATACAACGCGTCGCTAGTCTGACGTAAGCCGCGCAAGCGCAAGACGGCTGGTTATGCTGACGTAACATGTCATGACGCGAAATTTGTCTCCTGACAAAAATACCGCTCAATGTGCATAAAGAAGATTTCACTTCAATATTATTCTGGCATAAGTAGATTTGTATTCTTAATTTCTCAAAAGCAAAAAAAGACCCCGATTTTGAAACATTTTTCATTGGTGCTCCGCTCTTATTGGTCTTAGCGTGATGATATATTCCTTCCTCCATAAATAAGCTATCTAAAACACTGTAAGAATTAGAACAAATAGGACCTGCAGTTCCTGAGATTAGCGCGTTCAACAAAACAAAGTCTTCAGCTTTGTAATATTAGTATAGATAATGTAATCAATAAATTAAATTGTACTTTATTAGTATAGATAATATAATAAATAATTTAAATTGTAGGTACCTCACACACTCCTTTATTGAGTTTAATTTGAAACCGCCTGTGTAAGGAATTTCCCTCAAATCTTCAGGCAGCATGAAATCGAGTGAAATCTGATTACGGTAATAACGTGCCTTCGTTGAGAATATGAACATCGGTATACGCGGGTACACTAATAAACAAATTAGTTATCTTGCTATTCTCGTATTTCAATTAGAGTATTATATAACTCCTAGTTACACCTGCGGCGTCGCACGTGTTTGCTATTATTCATTGCTACTATATTGATAAATAGTTCGGTTTTTTTTTTTGCTAAATGGAAATTAGATAGATGATGTGCTAACGCCATTTTGCGGGGTGGTAGGGTGTCTGTACCCGACTGGATTGCGACCACCGTACAACAGGTATAGTGGCACGTTTGGGCGTGTCGCGTTCCGGGATCAGCCGGTGTATATCCAGCAACCGGGGGGGAGGGGGCTGTCCCTGACTGGGTGGCTTTCAGGCCGGCATGACAGCGGCGACCGGCGATGGATAGTATGTCTTTCGGTGGTCGCCATGGTTTTTGATTGTACTGTGCTTACCATCAGGCACAGTACAGTCACTTCGCCGAGCTACAATAAAAAAAAAAAATCTAGTAACGAGTAACACTGTTATAATTATAATATTAGGCAGTATTAGGATATATTGCATAGTAACTTTTGCTGTGAAAAAGCAGGCCTATATTTGAGTTTATTAATTATCATATATACGTATACACACATCAATATCCATTTTTATATATACATAGTTAAAGAAGATCACTTTATATTCGTTTCGAGTCCACCTATTTGGTCACATATTTTCATTAGCCTTCTCTCTCGATCGACCCGGAATGCATTGCAGCCTTAATCGAGAAAACATTTATATTATTCATTTTATTATAACTAGGCACTGGGTAGCGCTATTCTTTATTTTATTACCAGCTTTTGTTCGCGGCTTCACTCGTGTTATTATAGATCTAATTTATCTCTCGGGAGTAATACATTTTTGTGGATAAAATGACGTCCTATATCCTCTTCTGGACCCTGACAAGATGTATGGATAATTTTATAAGGTTATTGTTAAGGTATAAAAGCGTAATAAACAAACGAATTCACATTTCCCCTTATAAATATTAGGATGCTTAAAATTTGTATTGCGATTTACCTCAGACGAAGTCGAAGGCGGTTACTAATATATATTTATTGCATAATAATAAAACCGTAACTAGCCCAAATCTGTACATTATTTTTTTTTTTTATTATAATCGGGGTGAATTTTGTTGACGATATAGAAGCCAGAAATAATTATTTACAATTTTTGTCTGTCTGTCTGTCCCTGTGTACGCGTATCACTCTGAAAGTATTGAACTAATTTTGATCAAATTTGACACAGTGATAACTAATATCATAAAGGAACATCTAGGGTACTCTTTGTCCCGTAAAACGCAAGGGGTTCTCCAGGATAACGGACGAAAGTCAACAATTTGTAGATAATGAAATTCTTGACGGATTTAGGTGAAATTTTCTCTGTGCCCTAGCAGAGAGATTAGCTAAAAATTTAAGCTATATATCATCTCTTCTTAAAAAAAAACGATCCCTAGGTTCCGAACCGAAGTCTTCGATCCGTATATTGTACGTTATAATTAAGCTACGGCAAACACGATGTTTCTTTGCGTAACTATCAATCAGTTGAATTAGAAACATAAAATCTAATAAGTAGGCTAAATCCTAGTGATGTATGTATGTCTCTTTGTCATAAAGCATTTTCTATACATAGATTTTCTAACCATAACGATTCTAAAGAAAGTTCACTTCGATAATACCTTATCGACAAAGTTCAAAAATATGTGTAAACGAAACTGTCACTAATATGTTGTTATATTTATTTTTTGTATAAAAATGTTTCCTTATGTATACCGATTTATTGCAGACGAAGTTACACAGGTCAGCTAGTATATTATAGTTGTAAATGGTAAAAGTATTAACGCAATTAAACATTTATTAATTATCAACATTATGAAAAACCTCACTTATAATTTATTTTTAACCTTTATATGTGTCTTATTAAAGGCATACAAAGTTCAAAGTAAATTGATAATGAGATGTATATACAAAAAGTAATGTCTAATAGTTAAACAGAAATATATATTTTTTTTGTTTAAACACGCCTGAGCAACACATTTCAGGGGCTTATGAGGCGTAATTCTCGTACGTGACTGCAAGGCTGCGTAATTATTTTGTGACTTTAACCATATTTATTCAAGGTTATTTTTGTCTCTTAAAAGCTTATGTTTATGTAACTACAAGTATTATTTATTAAAATGCGAAAGCTTTAGAATTAATCATGATTTCATTAATTTTTGCATTTACCGACTACACGCAGAAGATGCCATAATACTATTAATAAGACATAAAAGGATCTAAAATCAGGTTTTTTATAATTAATTTTAAGAGTTAATTCTTAAGTTGAGCGTTTTAAAGAAAAAATATTTGGTACGGTTAAAACTTATGGGTTCGCCTCACCGATAACGTCGACATGCTCGTGACGTATTGCGCTTACGTCAGACTAGCGACGCGTAGTATACTAGTATAGCGGCCTGTGCTCATGTAATATTCATATTTTTTACTAGTCCCTGCCCGCGACTTCGTCCGCGTAGTAATAGTTACTACTCTGGGCTAACGCTGACACGCAGCAGAAGCTCTCAAAAAAAAAAACATCTCGATTTTGAATTTTTTTTTTATCTGTGCTCCGCTCCTATTGGCCTTAGCGTGATGACATATAGCCTATAACTATTCTCGATGAATGAGCTATATAACACTGAAAGAATTATTCAAATCGGACCAGTAGTTTCTGAGATTACCCCCTACAACGCCACAACGTCACAAACTCACAAACTTTACCTCTTTATAATATTAGTATAGATTGAGCTTGTGCAGTCCATCATATGTTTGACTAATTAATAAATTACATAAAAATGTATATAATTATTGTTCCGAGAGTCAAAGATGGGAAACCAGACATATGTTAATAATTTCAATTTACAAATTATGAATTTCAAATTATAATTGATTTAAAAATTCAAAAACGGACACAGTTATTACATTGTTTTTTGTTTTAACTTCTGTCGGTAGTCCTTATGTGTGCCTCCATTTCTTTTTTTGTTTACAAAGTTAATTTTAGGTAGTGAAATTTCTCTTATAATTTCGTGTTGTAACGTCCCCGCGTAATGACTCAATGGAATAAACAATGGGAATGCCCATTGTTATTTTAAATATATATATCATTAAAATAAGTGTGTTACACTGTTTGAACAGCTTCCTTTTCTTTTTAAATACGTCAGATGAACTTACAATATTGATCTCTAGTTCTGTACCTCTCATTTTGATATTGCAATATGTGTAGCAACACACACACCTACAGCAAACGTATGTATGTACTACAAAATTCTCACGAAAAGCAGAAGCGGCACCACAAAAGTCCAAGATTAGTCGGCTTAGGAGCGCTATTATTTAAGACTCGCCGTCCAGATTGCGATCATATGCTACCCGGGTATAATTCTATTGTAACCGTGCACAGAATCTGGCGAATTCATTTATTACTTTATGTTCTACTAGCTGTACCTGCGACTCCGTCCATGTGAAACCGAATGTAAAAAAAAACAGTGACTAATAAAGTCATCTGAATGTATTAAATGCATTTACTTATATACTCTTATCTCGTATTAAGTCGCGTCGTTATTAAAATTACAATAACTTTTGATAGAGTGAACCGATTTTAATGAAACAAAGACTAAGTTACTCTCGAGGATATGCTTTATGACTATTGGTGAGCGAGGTTTTATCGTGAACCCAGTACTTTAGCAGTGATGCGTCTTCATACAAACAGACAGATAGACAGACATACAGACAGACAGACATTTCTAAAAATGATTGAAATGTATTATATTACTTATTCCTAGACACCTACAATAATTTTTTTACGAAAATCGCAAAAATACAGACAGGTTAGATTTAAATTCTTGTTATATGTATAGACTTGCTTTTTATAAGGTCCGTTATCTGCCAGTGAAAGTCCAGTGAAAATTGGTCTAACAGTTTTGGAGAAAGCACTGTGGGCGAAGCCACGGTTAACAGCCAGTATAAACTAAAATTACTTGAATTACTTTTTATAAGGTCACCTATCTGCCAGTGAAAGTTTCGTGAAGATCGGTTTCATCGTTTTGGAGATAGCACTGCAGACGAAGCCACGGTTAACAGCTAGTATAAACTAAAATTGCTTGAATTACTTTTTATAAGGTCACCTATCTGCCAGTGAAAGTTTTGTGAAGATCGGTTTCATCGTTTTGGATATAGCACAGCGGACGAAGCCACGGTTAACAGCTAGTTTAAATTAAAATAAATTAAATTACTTGTTATGATGTCCGCTATCTGCTCGTAAAAGTTCTGTGAAATACGGTCCAACCGTTTTGGAGATAGCATTGCAGACGAAGCCGTAGTTAATAGCTAGTCTAATTTAGAGTAGCCTAAGTAACCCGTTATAATTTAAGCTATCTGTCAGTGAAATTTCAGTCAAAATCGGTCCAGCCGTTTCGGAGATTACCCGGAACAAACTGACAGACAGACAGACAGAACGACAAAAATTTTAAAAATTGCATTTTTGTTATCAGAAGCGTGTATACATTCATACCCAATCGGTAAAAAAAAATATTTTGATATTACATACAGACATTCCATTTTTATTATATGCATAGACTACAAGATTATTTTTATTTGTACTGTTACTTATGTTTTATTTACTTGCACGCGCTGTATTTTTGTCTCATTTAAATATACCTGCTCAACTCAATAAAGACAATTCTAAAACCAGCTGCCAAAGCGTATACAAGTCTGTATAAATCGAAAATCGTTTATTTATTTCCCTCCGTACCTTCTGATAGTCACGCTGTCGTCTACAGGTAAAGTAATGACGCGATAGCGCTCCCGCGGCCTACACCGCGCGATACAGTGACACAAAATCTTACATCACTGTAACAGCATTACACATATCACCTCCACACACGTGCACGCACTCATGCTTACACATGAAAGTGGAAGGGTTTTATTTTTTTCCCTTATGAAACTTAAACGGTGTTATTACAAAAATGTTAAATACGTATTGAATATTTGCTTTAAAAAGATTTCGAATTAAATGCACCACGGTCGCTGAATGTTCGCCATCTTGCTCTTTTCTCTCGCTTTGGTTACGTTAGGTTAGACTTGCGAAAAAGGATAACACGAACTTACCTCGGGCGAGCGCGGTGCATTTAATTCGAAACCTTTTTACAGCAAGTATTTAACTTTTTTGTAATAACACCGAAATAGTTTATAAAAAAATATCCGACACAAAATACATATAAGAGTTGTTGAAGTATGTATGCTTGGTATACATATATGTTTCAACAACTCATATACGTATGAATAATTAGATAGGTCGCGAATTGCATGTATCAGGCAACAGCCCACGCCGAAGTGTGCCGTGCACCCTTGAGCTATTTGTCAAATAAAATCGGCTTAGAGCCCTAAGCGCTCGCCTTAGTAGTCCGGTGAAGCTGTTAAGACCTTGCTAGGTCAATAGCGTAATCAAAACGAGAAAAAAAACCCGAGTCCTACATATGTTCATAATATACTTAATTCTTAAATCATAAGTAACTAAGGATTATTTTTTAAATTTAGCAGCGAATACGGATGAAACATGTATTCAGCACTGCGTATATAGATAAAGTGACGATATAGTTTTAGAGTTTAGGAATATATGAATTTCATACACAAAAATAGAGGTAACTTTTTCGGAGACAAAGAAAAATAATTTGAAATTTTATTAGAGTTAACGACGAGCCGTGTCCCAAAATTGTTATGTGAAAAAAAATACATTAATCAGGGTGTAATTTCTTCCACACGGTACTGGATTTCATTAACTGACTGGCATGAAAAATTGTTTGCTCTTCATACATCTGCTTGGGTGTACCATATGCAGGACTGAAAAATAAAAAAGTAGTTAGGATATTCTCCTTTTGTCTTCTGTACATATAATTAGAATGTAAATTTAACGTGCATGTACTTTTCTGAATTTTGTAAAAAAACTATTGGACGTGATATAAGTAATAAAATACATTTCAATCGTCTTTACATTTGTCTGTCTATCTGTTTGTTTGTGCACGCATCACTGACAAAGTACAACGTCTGTGATAGAACATCATCAAGAAAATTATAAAGTATGTAACACTATTTTTTGCTTAATTAAAATTGGTTCACTCTAATAAAAGAAAGTACAAAAAAGAGTAGTTAAGTAAATGCATTTCAGTATAATCCAAAAACCAAGGTAATCCAAATCCAGGTACTCCAAAATTTCCAAAATTTATAAGATTGTTTCAATTTTCATTATTAAAATTGTAATCATACTTCAATGCGTTGCTCTGTACATAAATAAAGAATTTCTCCAACTTTAAGTGCAAGTTAAATGGGTGTAAAGATACAAAAATTATATATAAACACTATGAAAAGCCGTTCCTCTTTTCTTTAAACTTTGTAGACATATCGCCTTTGAAGAAAATATGTTAAAATCATTCACTTGAAGAGGTCGTTATAAAAGTCACTACTTCATATTTTTTTTCAAAGACTTTTATGTAACAAAACCGAAGAATTAAAAGGTGAAGTCGAGCGTCCTCGAGGAATACTACAAAATTCATTGTCCCAAGTGAACGGCTATAAAATTCAAGATTTGACGTTGGGTCACAAAAGTGACGAACTCAGCGGCTCTTAAGTTAAGTGAAACTGAAGATTGGTGGCCTTACTTGAACTTGGGGTACTGTACATTTCAGTTGCGTTAGCAGAATTTAATCATCAAACGGTTATTATGACTTCCGAATTATTTTTAACCACAATTATTTAAAGACATAAATTATTATTTGCGGTACAAAATATATAAATATCAATTTCAGAGATTGGCAAAAGGATTTTAAAAGAAATAAAAGGTTGTCTTAGTCGTAAATTCAATATAATATTTGCAGACAGCCAGAGGAGTGCAAAAGACATTTGAATGTTTTAAGTTTATAGGTAGTAATCCCCAATAATATTATAAATACGAGTGTGAGATTTTTATAATTGTTTAGTACGTTTTGACGTCATAATTACTCATAGAAGGATTTTTAAAAAATCATACAAGCTGTTAAAGGCACAGAAAAAGAAATAGGGTACCGTTCATCTAGAAAAAGAATTCTTCCCTTGGTATAATAAGATCTAATCCCCGTTAACCCATCGGCTATTTTTTTTTAAAGTCAGATCTCAAAATGGCGGATCATGTATATATATATTTTTCTAATTTCCCGGCATTGTACTGCTCATGGTTTAGTAAAAAAAAAAGTACAAATGAACAAAATAATTTAAAAATACATATTTTGTTATTTTCAAAGTTTTGTAATAAATCAGCTATTTTTTAATCTTATGCTGTTAACAGTCTCTTGACCTGTGCCTCATGAGGTCTACATTTATTTGTAAATTAACCTAAACCTTTATGAATTTGGATAGTTCAGGGGTTAAAGCAAGCGAAGCCTTGGGAAAAGCTAGTAATAAATAAAATAGCCGTCACTTGAAGTCTCACTGCTATATTTATAGTGGTTCCTTAACAGATTACGAATGATAAATGGTGAGGATGGAATTAACGCGCAGACCTTGCGTCCATTCTCTAGAGTGTAGCCCATAAATTACTGGGACGTCGGTAATTATGCGGTTAAACCGAGCATGTATTGCGTTTGTCAGCATTTCATGGCTCATGAGTTCCTGAGTTTCATATAAACGGTCTAGTTCTCGGTACCAGCTAAGAAATACGGTCCGTTTGTAATATACCATAATTTTCAAGAGAGCCCCTACTTTATTTGGTGACGATCATATTTATTTTAAATTTCTTTTTCGTTTTGTCGATAGACATATGCCGTCAGTAGACTTTTGTAGGTATTTTTAAGGTATTGTGGTGGTAAATTGTTTTCGTGTATCACATAAGCTTAGCCAATATTGTGCAAGGTGGTAGAGCCACGCTGAAGGTATTACTGGTTTCAGCATGAATGGGTCAGCTCACTCGGGGTAGTACCACCCTCTCACAGAAAACCGACGTGAAGTAACAGCGCTTGCATTGTTGCGTTTCGTTCGGTCAGTGAGAGCGCCGGATACCCAACTCCCCTCCTCCTCCCCTCTTCCCCACTTCCCCTTCTCCCAAATACAGGCTGGCAACGCACTTGTGACTCCTCTAGTGTTGCAAGTGTCTATGGACGGTGGTGATCACTTAACGCAGGTGACCCACCTGTTCGTTTGCTTTCTATGATATAAAAAAAAATTACCAATGTAAGCTCCCTAAAACTTCTCACAAATTGATTGATGTTTCGCTTCTTTTTATGTAATTAATATACATTTATTATACACGTAAACCTTCCAGAGGAATTTCTCTAAACGATAGTGAAAACTCTATTAAAAAGCATTACGTAGTTTAAAATAATTCAGAGAACGTTTACAATATTTATATATTATGTTAATCTATACTAATGTTATAAAGTTGAAGAGTTTGTTTGCTAGTACGCACTAATCACAAAAACTACCGGTCCAATTTGATCAATTCTTTCAGTGTTAGATAGCTCATATATCGCGGAAGGCTAACACTAATAGGAGCGGAGCACTAATGAAGGATATTCCAAAATCGGAGTATTTTTTTCCATTTCAGAGATTCCGCTGCATGTTAGCGTTAGCCCAAAGGAACTATTCCACGTGGATGAAGTCGCAGACAGAAACTGGTAATTAATATTTGTGCTATGGAGAAGCGTATTCTAATGCCTTCTTCAATAACTGTAAAGTACAACTCGTAAGGTAGGTAGGTGTATGAGTATGTTCTGTGTACTGCAATAGACCAGCTGAGAAGCAAGCATCGAATGAGATTTAGTCGTTGATCAAAATACATCCAGAGCAGCGATTCCCAACCTACGTGTACCTCTGAGGGTATGCGGGGCCAATTAGTGGTAAGTCAAAATTCTATTGGTAATAGTGGAAATACTAAATAGTTTAAACAGTTTACATATATAAACTTATATATTGTTTATTATATTATAGTAATGTATATAAATTGGCAGCCTGCACATGCTGAATTGTGCGCC
Source organism: Antheraea yamamai (assembly GCA_036509395.1). Lineage (NCBI taxonomy): Eukaryota > Metazoa > Arthropoda > Insecta > Lepidoptera > Saturniidae > Antheraea > Antheraea yamamai. The sequence continues at coordinate 17,794,481 of AP028438.1, forward strand.
ATTATAGCAATACCATAGCATAATTTTAGCATCTTCTATCGTTTACTTTCTTTTATTTATCTTATGTAATATATATCTTTGTAACACTATTTTTTCACTACTATATTGTCCGTGTATTTGCTATAATATTTTTTTATTTTCTTGATATAAAATAATAGCATTTTGTCAATGTACTTAATGGGGCTCCTACAGTAACTCTCTAAGATCACAAGTCTGTAGAGACAGTATTAGCTATATTTCAAAGTTATGATCACAATAGATAGACCTTAAGCGAAACGCGACAATTTTTTAGGAGTATGTATGGAGTATAGCAGGGGAGGGGTACTCATAAATGAAAAGTTTTATTTAGGAGTACAGGAACGAAAAAAGATCGGACTGCACTAGAGTATTAAAAAATATTCTCACTTAAATTGTTCATGCATATAGTCCGCCGTGCGTGACATTCGTTGACGAAAAATTGGTAGTCTTTCTTGTATCTGCTGAACATCATGCAAACAGGTTCCTTATCTCCTGGAGGTAGATCCTGGCAAACGTTATTGCATTCATCATTACGTTCCGAGTTCCGAGTAAGGTAAATGCGGCACGAGGTTTGACTGGCACCTACATATTTAAATACTTCTATTTAATATCATTCCCACAAGTGACTGTGTTTTATGTGATTAAGTAATAATTAATCCCTTTCATAATCCTATCTAGTATTATAAAAGCGAATGTGAGTTTGTTTGTTGTCTAACGTCGAAGGACACCGCCAATAACTTCTGTGGACAGCGACTTCAGGAGGGACAGGGCGTCCACCATGCACCGCCAATACCCTCTTCCCCTGGGAGGTCGCCTCTGTGGATAACAACTTCAGGATAGACAGGGCGTCCACCATGAAACCCCCCGTCCGGAAGCTAAACTGCGCGTCCGCTAAGTTCGGCCTCACTCCCTCTAGGTGCTGGACGACCCGGGTAGCAACTATTCTTACCATCTTCCTCGGTATCGCCTAGGAAGGCTAGAGGCTGAAACGCGGACGAGCAGTCCGATGAGCGGCTCTATTTCTGCATCAGGCTGAGCCGCTCCAGCTTCTGAGGTTTCAGAAAGT